>JASKGM010000001.1:7391744-7410547 GCA_034509205.1 Ceratonia siliqua | reverse complement strand
GCTGCAACAAAGAAACCAGAACTCTTTGAACATCTAATCTTACTCAGTGGTTCTCCAAGGTGAAGCAAACCTCTCTCACTTATTATCATTATTCTGAGGAGCAGTTTGTATGGGCTTGTACTTTTAAACAAATATTTTAAATAGAAGTGATTTTTTTTAAAAAAAATAGGTATTTAGTATTTGGATGTAGTTACGCAGAGGTGATTTTACTGGAAAAAAAACAGATGTTGTGTTTAGATGCAAAAATATAAAAGTACTTTTTAGCATGTAAAATTATTAAAAATAACATATAAAAATACTTTTTAAAAAATTTATGAAATATTTTAGGAGTATATTTGTCTACCAAATTTTCTCTCTTCCATTGGACCTGATTATTTTTTAAGCAACATTTTTCTGCTTAAAAAATAAGTAATATTTCTTTTTATTTTTAAAATAATCACTTCTAAAAATAATCTAAGACAAACTGCCAAAATCAGGAAAAAGCACTTATTTTTTTTAAAAAAAAAACAGCTTTCGGGCCAAGTTTCTTTTTATTACAAATGCTTCATTCACTCTCTTCTCTGGAACTACCAATTGTCTATAGGTACCCCAATGCAAAAGGATACGAAGGAGGCTTCCAAAGATCAGAACTCGACACAATCTTCAGGGCAAGTTGGGCCCACAGCTTTGCTCCAGTCGCTGTAGGCGTAAACGACTCTGCTGCCATTGCTCAGTTCGAGTATAGTCTGTGAAGAATGAAACCAAATGTAGCACTTAGTGTTGCTAAAACAGTTTTTCTAAGTGACCTGGGATGGGTTTTGCCACGAGTTCTGGTGCCTTCCACGATAATTCAGTCCAAAAAAGACTACATTGTTCCAAAATCTGTTGCATTTTACATATAGAGAAAGCTGGGTAACCATGCCAAGGGCAAGATTCTCAAAACAGAAGGTCATTTTCCTCAGCTGACAGCTTACCTTTACTATTGAAAGTTCTCAAGGGTTCATTGTCTGTAAAGTGACTATGAAGTCTCATATAAAAAGCCAACTCTAATATATAAATATTAATTACTACTTCAAGTGGTCTGTCTTATAACTTTAATTAAGTTCAATTAATCATTTTGTGATCTCATTGACCAATCATTGTATGTGATTAAGTGAATTAATAAGGAATTAATTTGGTATAATTAATGTAGAATCAAATTTAATTAATCAAAGCTAATTGTAATTAACGTAAGAAGTTGCATCAAAACTTTAGGTACGTATATATGACTACTAATAATAAAAATAACGAACTCAGTGAAAGCATGATGAAAGAACAAGTGGGAAAGGTTTGGAAACTTTGAACATCCTCTACTAAAAGGGGCGAAAATCACCGTGGCCATATGCCAATAAGGAATATTACGCTGTTCTTATAAGACAATATTTTTTAATGGATACCTAGCAGCCCCAAAAAAATGAATTATACATGGGTAACTCATTTGAGTTTATGTACAAATGTAACAATAATTGTAACATTGCTTTAAAATGATCAAAGATGTAATATCCAAATTAGATTTCATCTAAAATGCCTTTAGAATAACCTGTAATTTTGCATGCACAAGACAAGCATAATTATAAGGGAATAATTTGCTGCGAAATTGTAAGATAATCAAAAAAGCGTCATAAATTAGAATAATTTCAACAAATTCAAGAATTAACTAAACAAAAACAGATCTAAAGGACTGCCTGTTTAGAAACAAATTAGTGAGGAATATAAAATAAAAATCAATCAATTAAACAGAATTCAATCTACAACGGCTGATACGCTACTGCTAGCTCACAATATAGGCATCTGCAGCACCAAAGCCATAAAGTAGAGAAATTCTGAGTTCGTGTGCCCAAATTAAAATACTGCGGTACAGTACTAGCAAGATGCAGAAAATGGGTGCTAGCTACTAGGGTCAGCTTAAACCATTTTGGAGCATATGCAGAAAGAAGGTAAAACAATGGTAACAGATTCTCAAAATTGATTGTAATCAAACCACTATAAAGAGAAGACAACATTTTCCAATTTATAATCTCAACGTGACATAATCTTCAATAAATATGAAAGGAGAAGACAACGAAGAAGAACAAGGTACTCAGACAACCGTGTCTAGCCTTTAATCAGAAGCTACACCTGAACAGAACATTTATATCGTTTGTACTTTATATCGTACAGTTGGGGGACAAAATACAGTTGCCTATTTCTCTTGTAATCCTCAATTTCACCACAAAATTTAGTAACAAAAATTAGCAAGGGCACATCTTTTCCTAGCAGGTTGCACATTTGATGCATTCAAAGGGCCTTACATTTCATCACATGAACTCTCGTCCATGCACTCAACTTATGCTGCAGAAGCAGGTTAGCACTATGATGTAGTGTTAGAACCACAAAAATTACAGTACCACTTAATTATCATGCCTGAATAACACATAATGCATTGATGTCTTCGAATCTCCAGTATTTACGCTGCAACAACTGCTTCTGGTGTTTAACCGTTTCTTTCTTTGCTTGAAGACCCTAGAATGTCAGCAAGCTGAAAACTACATACTAGAGCAGCAATCACTTTGAATCAAACCGCAGTACTCTCAACATATTCCATTGCTTTCCTTTTCACAGATTCAATCCGTTCTTCATCACCTTGGGACTTCTCATACTCAAGATACTTTTTAAATAAGAACTGCAAATTAAGACAACAGGGTTCCCTAATAAGGCTGACGAAAAAAGAAATAGTAACATCAGCAAAATTGGGTATATAAAATATGCACACACTTTCATCTTTTTGGGTGGGAGGCTCAGACTAATTGCCCTCTCAAACAATGCACGAATTACATCAGAATCTTTAAGTTGAATTTCCTGCAAGTACACAAGAAAATTAAGTTCATGATAATACTAATAAAAACAGAACATGAGGTGCTTATAACTTATAAGAATATACTTGATCAAGATATATGCTCCACAAGTCTGTTCTCTTAGGGTATTCCCGTAGAATTCCTTCAAACAAGGATCGTCCCCTATCAGGAACCCCAGCCTTAAATTCAAGAATTGCTGTCTGTGAGATGAATTTAATATGCTTATGTCGGGGAAGGCTTAACAACGCACGGTTGACAGCAGACTGAATTCCATCCTGGTTTTGCTTCATAAGTCTTTGTACAAGCCTCAACCAAACCTAAAACCCAGTCTAACTTCAGTCCCTTGCATGAATACACACAAATATATATAGATGAGGGCTATCAAGGTAGGACTTTACATTTATCACATAATACCTTGCATGAATGCTTAAACTTCTTTGTCATTTTATTGACAAGCTCAACCGCTAAATTATACTGCTCAGTCCTCTCATACATTCCCAAGAGAGCTAGATGGACTTTCTTAGGATCATTATACTGCAGTGCTCTTTGGAATACTTTTATAACAGCCTCCTATACACAGAAACTTAATTAAGGATATATACGTAACCATTTTAGTTACAATTAACAAACAATGAAATTACTGTCTCCTTATTACCTCTCTAGGGTTACCAAATTTATTTTCCAAATTAAAGTAGGCCTTCCAGATATTGAGCTTCTCATTTTCTTCTCGAATGTTTATTGTCCTCAGAGCCCTGAAAGTTTGGGATGCAGGGGAGCAAGAAGATAAATGAAGTCAGATGATACTACATAGTAAGACAGATGGTGATACCATGAGAAGTTGAAGGAAAACACCAATATCAACTATATCAAGTCACAATGAAAAAAAAAAAATCTTGCCTCATTTTGTCTTTAAGTAGATATGAGTTTCTGACTTAGCAAGAATGAAAGAAACAGAAATATGAGTTTCTCCCCCATTTTTCTCACTATAACTAAGTAATTGATGACTCTAGGCTCTAGTCACTCTATTATGATATTCTACAATTATTATGGACAGCACATAGAAAGCATAATTCAAACAAAGAAAGTATCTTGGATGAGCCCTTTTTTTTTTCTTTCCTTTTTCCTTTTAGTCTGAGTGGCATCCTGTTTACCCAGATTTGTCATCTTTTAATATGATAAAAACAATTCATAAGCTATGTGCCAAAACCAGCAGGTTCACAGTTCAGACTTCAGATGATGGATAGCTTTCATTCCTACAGGTTACTTTTATCTTCTATAACTAATCTGGATCCATCTTAGAAAGAGACCTTTCAAAATTTGACAACACAATGAAATTTATCTTGTCCTCAATACCTTACACCCAAATTATTATCAAAGGTTCAAGAGAATATTGAAACTAAATTTGTAATTTGTTCCAAAAGTGAACTTAGTATCATCTGCTTTTACACCGAAGTGTGAACAACAAAGAGGGAGAAAGATCAGATCAGGGCTGTTAAAATAACTGCCTTAACTAGAATAATCTGATGTGTGAAAAATTAAATTGCAAAACAGATTTTGAACTCAAAGAATAACATTTATTTTCGGCATATGGGTTTACATGCTTATATGAAACAGTCTTCCACAGGTGAAAGATCAATATTCAAACAAAAGTTGAAACTATAAGCTGCTGAAAATCTAACTATGATTGAAATTTTGGTACACAGTCAACGGTATGTCAAAAACAACTTAGAAGTCAAGAAAAACAAATAGAATTGTGGGCATAAAGGAGATTGAAAGAAAGAAACCACTGTACTGTTGTTATGCCTTGGCAATAAAAGTTGATCCTTCCAACTTAGGGAAGATCATATATCCTGATAAAAGCATGCACTGAATTTCAGGCCTTCCTTATATTAACCATTTTAGATAATAATTGAATCTGATATTCTTATTAATCTTAACATCAAACCCAGTCTAATAGCTCATTAATTGTCTAAAAATAAAAAACAAAAAACATTAGAAACTTCTAAGAATAGTAAGGATTCAGATCAAGATTTATGGGATTAAATTTGAACCTCATAAGGATTCAAACATCCAAACTCACAAAGCCATAGGGTTTCAGAATGGCTTTTAACAAGTATGGATAAGATTAAATTAAGCAATAACAAATGGGTTAATAATCGTGAAATACCTTTCAGCAATTGAGCGGGCTTTCTCAGCATCAGCCATGGAAATCATGAAATCCATGTATTTTATCCAAATGAAACTGCTATTAGGAGAACTTCTAACCAGCTTTTCAAACTCATCAGCAGTTCTTGGTATGTCCTCCTCCAGCAGTCTTTCCTCAGCAGCCCTTATCTCTTTCTCCCTGTACAGTATAGTTGCCATTTATTACAAATTGAGAAGGAAAATAATAAACACAAGAGAAATCAACATTGCTCAGCAGAGCAAAAACCAAATAACTATGAGCATTATACCAACCTCTCTTCCTTTGCTTTTTTCTTTGCACGCCTCTTTTGCTTTTCATCTGTGGTGTTTTCATTTGCATGCTCTTGATTTTGACCATTGGTGTTATTTACATCAAATTGATCGAAGTCCTCAAGAGCGACATCAAGTGGAGGAATGGATGCCCTTGCTTCTGCTTGTAAAAATGTCAGGCTTTCATCATTGTCAGCTTCAATATTCATAATTTGGGTCCCAAGCAAACGGCTATTCATCGAAGCTATATACTTCATTTCATCTGCAATAGGTTCATCTGATTCTTGCTCTAAAGGAATTTCAAGAGCAGATTCATCCCTCATATATGAATTCTTCATTCCCAGAGAAATTCTGTGTCTTTCTTCATCTACCTGATTATAAATGTTAGGAAAATGCAAGAAATAATTAGCACTATGTTGGAAACCAAAGTTTAAAACCAAGTTTATCAACTGACATTCACAACTCTACTGAAATTTATGCAGCATTATTGAAAGAAAAAATACTGACTACTCCAGGACATACAACCAGCATTACAAGAATTGGAAGATTAACATAAATGATCTCCAGTAGCAAGAGCTAGTAACATCAGGATAGGAAACTAAGAAGATAATCAAAAATATTGATCAATTTCAAAGGAGTGGTCTTTATAGTGAAACTTCATATAAAGGTTTTAATGTGAGGCAAGTTATTCGGAAGTGTAGAAGTACAATTGATATAAATGGAGTTACTGGAATGGGTGATGCAGGAATATCGTACATGTATCTGTATCCAATACGAGTACGGTACAGATACCTATAATTTTTGAAGTATCGATGCATCATAGCTCAAAATAAAATAGAGAAGACTTCCCTAGCAAGCTGGGTGCTAGACCCTTTTTCCCACTTCAATCTCTACCTGCTTCTCCCACGCTTTCCTCGTTCTTCTTATTCCATTCTTCTCCCGCCTTTTTCCCTCCTCAGGTGGTTGGCCATGTGTCTAGTGGGTTAGGGCCTCTTTTGTTAGACTGGGCCTTTTTATAATATTTCAGTTTAATAGGGGGTCTATCACACTATAATCCTCAAGGAAGAACTCGGGGAATTGGGTCCCAATAAGTGCTGCATCCTCCCAAGAATTGTCACAGTCAAGTAAGTCTGCCCATTGGATTAGAACTTCTTGTGTTCCATTCATGAGTGTTCTTACCCCCATAAGGGCTGCAGGATGGACTTACAGCTCCTTTTCGTCAATCAAAAAAGAAGGAATAGGTAGGGTAGGAGAGCCCTGAGTTGAGGCTTTCTTCAACTAGGATATGTGGAACACAGAATGTATATGAGTTTTTGGAGGTAAAGCTAGCTTATAAGCTACAAGTCCTACCTTGGATTCTACTCGGTATGGGCCATAGAAAGGTGGGCTAAGCATCTCATTAATTTTTTGAACCAAAGTTCTTAGTTTGTAGGGTCGCACCTTAACATATGCTAAGTCTCCTACCTTTAGAGTAACTGCTCAACGTTTTTTATCTGCTTCCTCTTTCATATGAGCTTGTGCCTTTAATAAATTGGCTTTAAGTTCTTCCAAGATGGAGTTTCGGTCCTTGATGTGGACATTAACGGCCTCAACATGTGATGGTTCATCTGTGTATTTAAGGAGGGTTGGAGGATCTCGTCCATAAAGAGCTTTAAAGGGGGTCATTCCAGCAGCTTGTTGGTATGTGATATTATACCAATATTCGGCCCAAGGCAGCCATTGAGCCCATTGTTTAGGTTTGTCGCCTGCAAAACACCTTAGGTATGTCTCTAAGCATTTGTTAAAACCCTCTGTTTGACCATCGGTTTCCGGATGATAGGCTGAGCTCATCCTTAGAGATATGTACCCGAGGACTTCTACAATTCTTGCCAAAATTGGCTAACAAATACACTATCTCTATCTAAGAGAATGGAACTGAGGATGCCATGAAGTTTCACCACTTTTTTAATAAAAACCTAGGCCACCTCCTTAGCTGTGAAGAGATGAGCTAAGGAAATGAAGTGAGCAAACTTAGTTAGTCTATCTACCACAACCATGATGACATCCTTACCTGCTAATTTAGGAAGACCACCCATAAAATCCATGCTAATATCCTCCCAAATTTGAGAAGGAATGGGCAATGGTTGAAGCAAGCCGGCTGGAAATAAAGCTTGGTACTTGTTAGTTTGGCAAGTATCACAGTTTACCACAAATTGTTGGACATCTCTCTTCATACCCTCCCAATAAAACAATCCAGTTAGCCTCTTGTAGGTCCTGAAGTAACCTGAATGGCCTCCTTGAGGGGAAGCATGGAATTCACGAATTAATTGTAATACCCGCAGAGAACCTCTAGGGATAACCAATTTTCCTTGATATAAAAGAAGCCCCCTATGTAAAGAATAATCTAATTGACCCTCGGTTTGTGCAACTAACTGATGAATAATAGCAACTAGTTTCGGATCTTGTGTGATTTCTTCTTCTAACTTGTCCGAATCATCATATTGTCCAATTGTGATAGCCCCACTCTGTGACTTCCTCCCTTCGAGATACAGCATCCGTTGCACCATTCTCCTTCCCTGGTTTATAGTGGATGGAAAATTTATAACCCAAGAGTTTGGCTGCCCACTTTTGTTGCTCCATGCTCATAATCCGCTGTTCCAAGAGAAACTTTAAGCTCTTTTGGTTGGTGTGTATGTTGAAATGATTGCCATACAAGTAAGGCCGCCATTTTTGCACTGCAAACACAATGGTCATAAGTTCTCATTCATAAACTAAGCTACTTCTACCTTAGGCAGAAAGCTTTTGGCTGAGATATGCTATTGGTCGTCCCTTTTGCATGAGTACCGCTCCTATTCCCATCCCTGATGCATCTGTTTCAATCTCAAACTATTTAGAGAAATCAGGTACAACCAATACAGGGGCTGATATCATTGCTTGTTTTAATGCTTCAAAAGCCAACTGAGGCTCCTTGCCCCAAATGAAACTATTTTTCTTCAATAATTCAGTAAGTGCCTATGTGGGGCTGCGATGGTCCCATAGCCCTGGATAAATTTTCTGTAATAGCGCAAATGGCCTAGGAAACCCCTCAAGCTTCTCACATCCTTTGGAGTAAGCCAACTAACCATAGCCTCCACTTTGGCAGAATCTGGTTGTACCGCCTGTGCTGAAATGATGTGGCCTAAATACTCTAATTTGTGTTGCCTAAATAAACATTTCTTCCCATTCAGCAGTAAATTATTTTCTTGTAATATCTGGAGAGTTGATTTGAGATGTTGGACATGAGCTTCTAGGCTGTCACTGTAGATGAGAATACTATAAAAAAATACTAAAATAAATTTTCTCAAATAAGGTTTAAAGATGTGATTCATGAGAGCTTGGAAGGTAGAGGGGGCATTGGTAAGGCCAAAGGGCATAACTAGGAACTCATAAGGCCCGTTATAAGTCTTAAATTCAGTTTTAGGTTCGTCTCCCTCCTTCATTCTAATTTGGTGGTACCTGGATCTCAAATCAAGTTCGGAAAATATCACTGCCCCTCCTAGTTTATTCAATAATTCATTTACGATAGGGATAGGGAATTTATCTGGAATGGTAGCTTGATATAAAGCCCAGTAGTCCACACAAAACCACCAACTCCCATCTTTTTCTTTACTAACAATACTGGGCTGGAAAAAGGACTACTGCTACGTCTGATTATCCCTGCTTTCAGCATTTCATTCACCATTTTTTCAATTTCATTTTTTTGAGCATGGGGATACCTATAGGGACGTATATTAGGAGGTTGAGTCCCATTTTTAAGCAGTATTTGATGGTCTTAATTTCTTCTTGGGGGTAGATCAGTGGGTTCTTTAAACAGAGATGCTCATTCTTGTAACACTTCCCTTATTTCTCTTGGTGTTCTTTCTGCTGTTTGCATTTCTAAAGAACCAAATTCAATCAAGTACCCCTGTCCCTCAGATTGAATGGTTCTAACCATAGTTTTCAAAGACACTTGTTGATGTGAAAGGGATGGGTCTCCCGTCAAACATACCGAAACACCCTCTACTGTGAATTCCATTGTTAATGATCTTAAATTCACCCTTATATCCCCTAATGACTCGAGCCCCGTAACTACCAGAATTATATCTACCCCGCCCAACTCAAAGGGGTAGAAGGTTTGTTTTATCCTCACCCCTTGCATCTCTAACTGAACTCCTCTGCAAACCCCTTTCCCTGGCATTTTTTGTCCATTTCCCACCAGCATCCTGAAACTATGTTTCCCTTCAATGTCAATTTTCAACCTCTCTGTCAACGCCAATGAGATGAAATTATGTGAGGCTCCGGTATCGATCAGAACTACAACTTCTTCGCCCTTCACTTTACCCAAGAATTTCATGGTATAGCTAGAAGTAAACCTAGCAAGTGAATGCATTGATACCTCTAGTTCTAAGTTTTCCCCCTCCCCTGTTTTAGCGATAAGTTCAGTACAGCTTCTTTCGTTCTCCTTATCTCCTTCATTCTCACCATATTCCTCCTATGACATTAAAAGAACTTGTAACAGTCTATTTTTGCATAAGTGTCCTGGTACATAGCGTTCATCGCAACGGAAACAAAGGCCCTGTTGCCTCCTTAGATTGACTTTCGCCTCCTACATTCTTTTATATGGTCCTGCCCATCTGTTAACACTGTGGCTGGGTTGCCCAGCTTGTTTGCCGTTGTTGAACAATGTCCTTTAGGAATCTACACTTCTTCCCCATGGTTGGGATACTCGCTCGTTGTCATTTGCCACCCCCGACAATGGTGGCGCATTGGTTGTGAACCCAACTCGAGCTGGAACTCGATTTATGAGTAGCTAGGTGACGTTGGGTCCTTGGTTGGGCTCGGGTTAGCTAACCTAGCTTCGTCTAGCCTCTCTTCCCCTGGCTAACACCCAATTACGTTCTTCCACCTTATGGGTTAGACTCATGAGTTGCTCTAAATCCTTGGGACGAGTCATTTTTACTTCGGCCCAAATGTCTTCTTTAAGCCCATTAGTAAACGTGCCCATTAACAAAGACTCGGGAGCATCAGAGAGAGTTGTAGACAGTAGTTCAGATGCTTCTCTATACTTGGTGAATGTTCCAGATTGTCGAAGTCCAACAAGTTGTTCATAATCGTCCTCATCTCATCTTGCAATGGCTGAAAGCGTTCTAGGAGAGTGCCTTTGAAAATTGCCCATGAACGAATTTTCAATCTCCCCACATGCCATTGAAACCAGTTTAGAGCACGGGCCTCCAAGCAAACCACTACGGCTTCCATCTTCTCCTCCTCATTCACACTGTTCATGGCAAAATACCTTTCTACTCGAAACAACCATTCTGTTGGATCTTCCCCATCAAACAAGGGTAAGTCCAATCTACGACACTTGTTCTCTCCTTCTCATGAATACTCTCTCCCTTCTTCTCTGATCTCTGGCCCTCTATTTCCTCTATTTGACCCTTCAGCAAATCCTTCCCCCTCACCAGGAGCCTTAGCATTGTTGGTCACTAACATCTCTCTCATCTCCATGAAATATTCTCTAACACTCACCTCCCTCTTGACCTCCTCTAGCCTGACTATACCCCAAAATCGTCAGGCTTTGATACCAAACTGTTGGAAACCAAAGTTTAGAACCGAGTTTATCAACTAACATTCACAACTCTACTGAAAGTTATGCAGCTTTATTGAAAGAAAAGATACTGACTACTCCAGAACATACAACCAGCGTTAGAGTAATTGGAAGATTAACAGAAATGATCTCCAATAACAAGAGCTAGTAACATCAGGAAAGGAAACTAAGAAGATACTCAAAATAAAAGAGAGAAGACTTCCCTAGCAATATGGGCGCTAGACTCCCCCTTTCCCACTTCAATCTCTGCCTGCTTCTCTAACACTTTCACCGTTCTTCTTATTCCATTCTTCTCCCGCCTTTTTCTCCTCTCGGGTAGTTGGCCATGTGTCTGGTGGGTTAGGGCCTCTTTTGTTGGGCTGGCCCTTTTATAATATTTCAGTTTAATAGGAGGTCTATCACACTATAATCCCCACTGATGTAGCAACGAACCTATCCCATGTAAGACAACCTTGGGGGGTGTCAGTCATAATATTGTATATTAGATTTATGTAATTTTTATATGTAATAGGAAATGTATTAATATTTTAGGCAACATTGTGATAATTATGGTAGAATTTGTATCCGAATAAGCTATGGAAGTAGAGGAAATTCCAAATTCCCAAGAAGGATGGGCTTCAACATCCAACCATTAGAAGATCATGTGCAAGATCATGGCTTGGAAACTAAAGATATTTCAATTATGTCTTTGACACAAATTCTCAAAACAAGCTAAGATTCAAGATGTTCCTGAATACTGAATACTGAATACTCAAGGTTCAGGCACATTGATTTTAATGGGATTGACATTTGACTATATGCATAGAAATTCCATTCAACTTATAGTTGATCAAACAAATCAATCAAAGATGCATACAAAATGAATCTCGATAGCACAAATAATGTAAGAAACAGTCAATTTTTAAATATTCCAGAATCTATTTATATAGAGCGGATGATGTAAAGATCAACCCAACAACTATCAGACAAGTTTCCTTTACAAGTAGAGAAGTAATGTAGGACAAGGGGTCTACTATAATCATTTTTTGTTAATGATGATCTTAAAAGTAAATTTAGTCAGAAATGTCCTTGGAATTCTTATTCAAAATAAAATTCTCAACATATTCCTATATTGATTAGGACTATTCAAGACGGGTTTTACATGTCAATCAAGTTTTATTATGCCTACAAAGAGGCCTGCTTTATGTAAAACGAAAAACAACTGTTTCCCTCAATAATTAATGATATTCAAAGATTTTTCCTCATTTATAGTGAATTCTAGGGAGTTTTCCCTGCTCAGTTCTCTAGAAATATACCTAGACTTATTATTGCGCTCGCTTTGTTTGATTATGCATACAAACATTTACACTTGACTGCCAAAATGAGGTAATTGAAAAGCCTAAAAATTTTGAAGCTGCTATACTTAAATTACCTTCAATATTCTTGCATTTACTTTCTCTCCAGCTCTATACTTTGTGTCAATGTTGTCAATATGATCATCAGAAATCTCTGATACATGGCACAAGCCAACCTAGGTAATTGAAAGAACATAATAAAGTGAGATAACAAACAGGATATAACCAAAATACAAGCAGACATTGCTTAGTTGGAATTGTAAGCAACAGGACCATCCAAATCAGGCAATAGATAGATCACGAAATTAAAAAACAATATAGTATTTGCTATTTAATTTATGAAAATTGAAAAAGCTGAAAGCACAATATATATATATATATATATATGTATGTATAATATAACTTCTCATATCATTTTGACCATAAGACTTCATATCACACGGACCACAGATGGCTTTGAAGGAATGGGATTTAATGTACCATGTTTCTGTTGTCAATTGCAATGAATAAACCATATGACTCCACCCGCTTAATCCTGCCAGATATAATATCTCCAACATGCAAATTACTCAAATCAGTCATTTCCGATTTTGGTCTACTGGTCCAATTTGATGTCTTCAATGTAACTTCAACACGATTTGAAAGAGGCTCCACAGATAAAACCCTGCAGTTTTCTGACAATATCTTCATTCATCTCATGTTTGAAAGTGGAGAACAAAAACAGGTTGATCACTTACCTTCCAATTACAAGTTTCCCAACAGGAAATTCTTTCTCAGGATCTTTAACATATTCGTCAGATAGATTTGACAGAAGAATCCTGGCATCAATCTTTCGTGAGAGTAAAATGAAGCATCCTTTTGGTGTGACATTTTTAACATAACCCTATAGTGGTCAAAGAAAGACATACTCAAATAAATTTAAAGGTTCAAAACCCATATTTAAAGGAAAACACAAAGAAAATGAATAAAACCCATGCTTAAACTAAGAAATGAAGCACCTTTTGGTGCGACATTTTTAACATATCCCTATAATGGCTAAAGAAAGACATAATCAGATGAATTTAAAGGTTCGAAGCCCACATTTAAAGGAAAACACGATGTAAATGAATAAAACCCATGTATATATTAACCACTAAAATCTCAGCATGAAAGTTCTTTATATGTGTCCAGACTTAGAAGTCCAAATTTATGTTAGTTAAAACAAGATTGCACACATTCACACAACACCTCATGGCAGGTTCATTAGTGCCTGTGGAAAATTGAATTAAATAAGCTAAAAAGTAATATAATGCTGATTTTGGATTCAGAATTTTACAAATGGCATTGAACCAACAAGATCTTAAAATCATAGTATTATAAGTAGACATTCATTATAATTGACAAGAAACTGTGAAAATGTTCAAAACAGGTAAGAGAACAACTGAACTTACTGCAACAGTGAACATAATGCAAACACAAGACACCATATATAACAGGTACATATTTTCAAATTAAACCATCACAAAACCGCCTTGCAAATAGAGAAAAGTACAAAAGAAGGGGAGGATAAGAAATCATCCCGGACAAAAACTACAAAGATAAAATAAAACACTGAAAAATAAAGAGAAAAGTGATCCAGCTCTGATTGGAGGATCGTGAAAAAATTTAAAAAAACAAAATCAGGGGAGATTGGGATATTTCACTCAAAAGCAAAACAAGATCGTCATTGCAAAATAGCTCCCCATCTGTCTGCATATCTGTAATGGAAACTCCCTTAAATAAACATGAGCAACAAAGCACAAGCACAATTCAAACAAATGAATTGCAAATATGAGATAATACTACAACAAATAATCAGTTTAAATGATTGCAAAACAGAACCCGTACATGTACGAGTGAATGTGATACAATATTGACAAGTAAAGACTGCCAAACAACATGTGTGTAAGTACACATATCACATTAGAGAAGCTCATGCAAAGACTTAAAGTGCATTTAAAAAAATGATTACTAAAGAAATAGAGCAAGAACTTGAATTATCCAATACCTGTACAACCATATCAGGATGAAGATCCTCAATCTTCTCAACACATTTGCTTTTAGTATACCTGATAAAAAAAAAATATTACTATTTTTGGCAATAATAAAATGTCAGGTTCAACAAGATAGGAGCATATTATAGCATCTAAAATACATGACTACAAAGTATCTTTAAATTTACACTCCATTTACATCAGACAACATATATGTTTTAACATGATGAGCTAAGCAAAATCAAAATGGATGAAGAGCCACACATTAACCATTTCAATGCAATCTTTTGGAGACTAATGAATTAGATATTTCCTGGAAAAATTTCACTTGCTGTAGCTTCCAAAAGGATAGGACTAAACCTACAGTGGATATGCTAGTTGGATTGACATCCACTTGGCATACAATAAAAATGTGAACGGACAAGATTTGTCTCCCAAAAGGAATAGAAAAGAAAGTGGTTTATCAGCAGGACAAAAATACAGGGATTCTGATGCTTAAAGTCAGCCCAAAGAGAAAAACCATATCATCAGTAACCTAAAGTGGTAAATATATTCTAGGTACTTGAACGGAAGAAACATAAGTAAGGATACTAAGATATTTTAAATTTGATGTAGTCTGTTATATCAAGATACCTACAATTAAACAAAATACACTATAGGAAATACTGTATGAAGGCTCAAATAAGTAGTTTAATTGGCAAATGCAACAGTACAATGATTAATAGGGCCAAGGGTTGGACTTCATTCTGTCTGTAAGTCTCAGTACTTACACAACATTTGGAACTTCTGTGGAATTCTTAGAAGGCATCCCATCTGAAGAACATAATGACAAGTCAACATGAATAGTACCCTGGACAGTGTGGCTGACCTCAAGAACCACACATTTGACAAACTGCCCTTTATAATATCCAGACAATGGGTCAAGCACCCACGTGTCTGTTAGTTCAGTAAAATGTACCCTTCCATATATATGAGGACCAACTTGGACAAGCAATCCACCAACACCTGGAAGTATTTTAGAAATCTGTCCACCCAAAATATCTCCTTCATGAATGTAAGCTGTTATATCTTCAGTCACAAAATTTGTTTGTGGATCATCCAGCTTGACCACTGTGTCATCACCAATTCTATAAGGAAGAGCAGAAAAGGGACGCAGAACCAACCGCAACAACTTCTTCTCCCTGTTGATACTCAGAACATAACCAGAAATAGGTTTTCCCACATAAAATCGCTTCTGGAAATTCTCAAGTTCATTGGGTTCGCTAGCACTGTCAAGAATATATAGCTGAGCCCTCACATTTCGAGATATAGCTAACCAGACCCATTCGCTGTCTACCTTATATGCATAACCAGCAACACATTGCCCAGTTGAGAATTCAAACTTTTCATTAATATTGTCTCCTATATCATTGGAACCTGAATTGAAATAAAAAACTAGAGTTGAAAATAATGAAGTAACAATCACTGTCCATGTCAAATAAAAATATTATATGAATATTCATAACAAAACAAACTCAGAAGGAAAATATGGCTACAGATTAAAATAACATAAAACACCAAAACAGAATTATTCTTATTTTTATTTAACCATTCATATCATAGCCTTCTCAAAAGACAATGGGGGACAAGAAGGAGATGCATACTCCCTCATCTTCATTGAACAAATAGTTGACATCAGTAAAAATATAAAAACTAAGATGGTAATAAGGATGGCACTTAGGTAAGAATATGTATAACTCCCAGGTAGAGAAAACAGCAAAAGAGGAGGAAATAACCTCCTGGTTCACAGAACAAGTTTCAAAGTTACTTCCTTAGTTTAAATTGCCAATGAAAAACAGCGTTCAAAAGCAAAACCAGAAGGGCAATTCTCAGGTCCACCAAGAACAATTATAAAGCAAGTAATCAGCAGCAAATAGGCCTAGCAATAATCTCATAGATTTAATAGTCCAGGGAAGGGGGATTGTTGTCAGAATTCTTATGTGTAGGGTTCAAAAACAAAAATTAAAGTGAAAAAAATAGAAAAAACAAGGAGCTTGGTATTTTTTTTTTTTTATAACAAAAAATACTCTGCTTTTTTATTCGTAAACAGGAAAATCTTATTGGTTACTCCACTTCTTTGAGATGGCACCATAGCCTAGTTGACCAAGTGATCTAGAATTAGATCTCTGATGCCCCCACTCAAAATATAAAATTTCAAGCAGTAGTGTTTAGTTTTAATACAAGGTAGTTGTAAGCCTGTACATTATCCACTCAACAGGCTTTCACTTGAGGTGGCACACTATATAGTTACAAAAACCATTCCTGGGATCTTAATTAAAAGTGTAAGTTTTAAGGCTAAATGTTTCCTTGACAAAATCTATATTGTAAAAGATAAACATAGAGAACATAATTCAAGCAATTAAAATGTGTTTCAAGGGAAAAATGGAAAGTTATCAGACTTTTGTAGAATGAGGCACATAAAGGTAATGATGAAAGATATAGGACCAGAAAGAACAGCCTTGTTGGAGCACAATGGCTTGAAAGTAAAAAAATATATAGAAAATAAGCTGTGAGTGAAAATGAAATCTGTATTTCATTGATAAGTTTCTGTACAAGCTAGGATCCCTATAAAATAGACATTATGAACACAGAAAAGGAAAGAAACAAACATCCCTGATTCTACTCCTAAAAGATAGGATATAAAGACAGCTATAACAGAGTCACAAAATCCTCTAATCTACTCAGCAAATAATCCTAATTTCCTCTTCAATTAATCCCACATTAATGCAGGATTTCTACCTTAATTTCACAAAGGATTTCCCCATTAATTCCACATAAGCAGGTCAAGATCAGATTAGAAAGAGCTTTGGAAGCAGTTTAAACTAGTAGAAGGGACTATATATTACCTGTAAGAATTTTACGTCTGACTGACAGCTCCCACCATGAACCCTTTCTATGGCCATCTGATTCATTAGGCTTTGAAACAATCCTTGATGTCACTGTTTGCCCAATTTTGTAGCTAGTAAATGGATTATCCAAAACATTTACATCATGTACCTACCCACAGGTAGACAACCAGCAAATCAGAAAAAGACTAGAACAGATCACATACAAAGTGACATGTTAAAATGCTAATTCATATATCAGATATAGAGTAAGTTACCTCTGTTATGTGAACCCTACCATGTAGACCAATTCCAAACTTCAGTTTCAGTTCAAGAGGCTTGATTTCTGTAATCTGGACAACAAGATCATCCAAAAGAAAAATCACGATACACTTCTATTAGCCATGAAAAAAAAACATGTCCATATGACTTTGCAAGTCAATATGCTGTGAGAACCCTTGTCATACATAGATATATACATACTCACCCAACCACACACTTAAAATAGACTAAAGTCACATACCTCTGCCTGAACCAGAGATCCCACTTTATAGCTAGACTTCTTCTTGGCTCTTTTAGAACTAGAAGCCTCACTGACCTCACTAAGAAGCAAAAGCAACCTTCCTGACATTTCAGGGCCTGGAAGGGCCATAACAGTCGCGATGACACTGACCAAGTAAATCATTCTAAGTATGAGCCCACTTGTGAAGCATCAACAAGAAGCTGTACGGAAACTAGGCATACCTAATGAAATAAAATGTCTACAAACAAAAATTAAAAAAAAAATCTTAACTATTTGAGAAAGGAATAAAAGGTAAATTTCAGGAATACAAGATATTGTCCAGTAATAGAAACAAATACAGTAAAATTTAATGAAAACATTGAGATAACTAGGCCATTAAATATTGTATATAATTCCATGCACCCAAAAAAAATCTCAAAAGAAGAGCACCATAGAGAAGCCACATAAACAATCCTCTCCCACAATAAAACACTCCTTCAGGCTATAGAGAATATGACTCTAAAGGAAAATGGTGTAGCCACTTTCCTATGAAAGCATTATTCTTTGACACCATATTACCTTGACCCAAAACATTCGATTCACACACTACCCAACTATCAAGAAACCCCCAACTGACATGATTACTGAGTGCCTTCTCAAAACCACTTAAAGGCCTGTTTCTTTTTTCATTATCACTAAGATTCTCCACTTCATAGGCAATTAGAATGGAATATAAAATCTGCCTCTCATTTTGATGAATGGAAATGGTATTCCCAAAAATAGTCTTGTACATACATTTGACCAAGCTAACAACATTGAAATCTTTAAAATTAATGGAATGGTCATTCTTAGGCACAAAGGTTACATGAGATGAAATCAAACTAAGATTCACTCACCCATTTTGGGAGGGGGAACCACTCATGAATGGCACCTATCAGGTCATCCTTGATAACTTCCCAATAGGTTTTCACACTGTCAATCACGAAAATGGCCCCGTGCACAACCCCTAAAGTTAAATCAAGGCCTCTCAAATTGACTAGCACTCTCCTCAATAATACAACACCAACCCAAATGATGCAGGACCATCCCACGTGTCCTCATGTTTCTGTAGAATTATAGAGAGATTTTCGTTTAAGGATCTGTTAGCAATATTAGGGGCTAATATCTAGGAGATCCACTGCTA
>JASKGM010000001.1:7377307-7391644 GCA_034509205.1 Ceratonia siliqua | reverse complement strand
CCCCCCCCCCCCCCCTCCCTCCTCCTCCTCCTCCTCCTCCTCCTAAAAGCAAGCCATTAACAGCAGCAACAGAATTTCATGTAATGCACATTTGAAGGCCAGATGCCAAATACTTTTCAGGATATGAAAAAGGACAGGGAACAAGAGGAAATTCTAATGGCAACCCAAATGCATCCTTTTCCACCAAGGCCAAAAGCTTAAAAAAGAAAAATGTAGAAGGAAATAAACCAGAGGAAGACAGCTCATGATAAATAATAATAATAAGGCAATGACATGTAATATGGGATGAGATAAAGATGAAAAAGTCAATATTATTAATCAGCTGATTCTGTGTTCACCTTTGTCCATTTAGGAATTGCCTCTGAGGAAACCTTTGAGTATTATAGTCAGATAGCGACGCGTATCCTATGGCATAATTATTCTCTGGAATTGATACAACCTGCTTCAGGAAATGACTTCAGTAAAATATATTGATATGCATAAACAAATTTTACCAGCTGGTAACTACATTGAACAACGATTTTGAACACTTGCCAAGTAGTTCTCCTTCACAATTTCCACTACTGCATTCACTGTCTGATGCACCACTAAGTCTCTCAGTGCTTCTCTTCTCCGTTTCTGGAACCAAGATATAACATTGATTTGGTCAAAATAGAACAAGAATGAATGCCCAATATAAACCCTTCATCATACCTTTGAATACAAAATTCTAGTATTTTTTTTTTTTTTGTCAAACAAAAGAAGACATTTTATCAAAGAAGAAAGAAAGAATACAATAAATGAAGAGGTTAAGAAAATTCAATATCTTAAAACAATTCTCAAAATATAGCTCCAAAGAACGATATTTGTATAAAAAATTCCCTCTGCTCTGTATCTGCCATATGGGAAAGATTGCATGCACAAAGAGTGAACCAAGAAAAGAGGCGCAACCTTCTTGTTAGCATGACTTATGGAACTTCCTTCTTTAGATCCATTAATGAACTCTGGTCTTAGAGATAAATCAACAAGGTGTTCTGCCTTGGCAACATCGAGAACCAATGCTTTCACAGCAGAGCCTCTTTCTAATATAGTTCCAGCTACTGAGGGATTACATTAATATGAGAATTAGTACATGCAATTCGCATATGAATAAGAATCGACCAAACTTATATTAATAACAAATGGAAGAAAGAGAACTTACGCTGATAATTGGTTATAAATCCAAAAACATCATTATACTTTTCAAAGCTTATAACAACTCCCATTTCCTTAACATCCTCAACTTTCCCATCAACAACTGTACCAATATTAAATCCTTCTTCCCATTTCAAATCAGATCCAGAGCCCAAGTACTGCAACTTAGCAATCTGGATTCAGAATGGCAGATAATATTTAGAAGCATTACATAGAAGAGGAATGTTAAAGGAATTCCTGAGAGGAAAACAGGAGAAACAATTATGGTAGGAGTTAGTAGAACCACAGAAATATTCATAGAACTAAAAGAAAGAATATGAAATGAAGCTATTCTCTATTGGAGATATAGCAGCAGATTGATTGCTATAGGAAAAATCAAATGTAAAACAAAAGTACTAGATAAAATTATGACTTTGAAGAAAAGACACATCTAGCATAGAAAAAGACCATAATAGGAAAGTACCTGTATGTCCACAAGTACACTAAAATTTAAAGAAGAATCTTCATCAACTCATCCAGTTGATAGGCATATGATGCTCATCCTCGTGGTCTGCCTTGAATAAGGCTTGCGAACATCACGAGGACAGCCATGAATGTGGGTGCATGTAGAAGGCGAGATTAATATAGGAGGTATACGTAGTTTGAGTATCATACTATCATGATATGAATGTAAGGCTAGACATCACTTATGTTGAGGAGGTATTTGAAAACTGTTTGTACCTTTTCCTCCATAAGAAAGTAGTCTTGAATAAATGATGCATCTGTTGAAGAACATGATGTCTGCTTTAGAGAAAGTGTTATTCTACCAGTTTCGCTACTTATCTGAAAAGGAAACATACAAGCCCTATTTTAAATTACAACAAACTTTCATCTATTCGAAATTCCAGCCTCAAATAATACACTAACATTGAAAACATTACTGCGAACAGATTGCCCAATGTAATACGCTTCCAAAATATTGGTTTTCTGGTCATCTGTTGCCTATACAAAAGACAGAGATAACCGCATTACTCATAAGTGGCTAACACGATCTGGATGGGGAAAAAGTGGAGGTGGGGGGCGAAGAACTGTAGAAAAATGAACACCTTATTTCTTGGAGAGAAACCAGTCAAACAACCAAGGAAACGGACAAAGCAACCTGTCTCAATTAAGTTACAAATATAGCCCTGCTCCACACAAAGAACTCATTCAGCTGAAGCAGAAAAGCTCAACAACATTATCATTTGACAAGTTAAAAGACTTCCAAAAAAAAATAGGAAGAGCTTATGGTGTGACTATCAATGAAAGGTGAGCAATTCATGTATGTTTAAAGCCAACATTTACATGCACAACTGAGTTAGGATAAATCTGACTAATATCTGCAGGAATCTGCTGAGCATATTTGATAAGCGAACTTTTGGCAGACAGAATCAAATTGTTGCCCTTAATATCTGCATTCATCAAAATGAAACTTGAAATTAATAATCAAAAGTACTTTTATATACGTCATCAGCTTTATATATTTGGTTGAGAAAACCATACCACATATATAAATTATAGAACTAAGGATCCATTAGTTTTGGGCAATGACTGTAGATACATTATGTCGTAAGGTGTGTTCAATACATCATGGAAAAGTCTTAGTGAAACAATTCCAGTCCACAGAGGAAGACAAGTTAAAAGTACAGTAAAACACTAATCCAAATTCAATAGGCATCATATGCCTACTCCTTCCCAGTATCTATCCTCATGCCAGTTGCCAGTAACAGCGAGACTTTTCTGTCCCATTTCCTTCCTCACTTAAAACCAAGCTTCCACTCTTTTACTCTCATTCCCACTGATCTGTCTCCATCTATAATTAATTGTTATAATTTACAAGTGTTAGGAGTAAGCATTACTAATGCACTTAGACCTTATAATATAATTAACCTAGAAACATGGCAACTCAATAACAGTAAAAGTAGCACAGGTGTTCCAAGGAACCCAAAATTGAGTAAACAAAATAATCAGACCAGTTTAATATGAACCACAACCGTGGCCAGCTTGCTTCACACTAAATATTAAGTGTTCAGGTGCAATTTAAAGTGCCGCGTCATATCCAAGACAAGTATCAAATATGACACAGCTCCGTTTTTGAAATATCCATGCTTCATAGGTTTGCATATGATGTGTACTGTGTGCACCGTTTAATCAGTAACTTTTTTCTTTTACAAAACAGATCAGTACAATCCAAAGTAATGAATTCAAACTTGTTGCTAGCTGAACAATTGCTTTGCATTGGTTTCTACCAGGCCCAACAATGTACATCAACAAACTAATATGTCATCACATACTGGCTCAACACTGTAGATAGATCCATAACCATTTTAGGCACACAAAAAAAGGGAAATATGGGGTTTTATTCCTGCCAGAACTGTAATAAAAACTCAAAACAACAGACTTTACTGCCATGTCAAAATTCATTTTCCAAAAAACTGTTTAAGGTATATTGACAGAAACTGTGCCCACTGAATATCAAGCTAATATATGTTAAATTAGTAAGTCAGAGAGAAAGGATTGTTTAAACAAAAGAGAAATGAAAAAATGGTTTTCACCCATTCCTTATATTATTAAAATCTCCCATTACACTACATGAAGCCCTGGTTTCTTAAGTTCAGGACAAGAAGTCAAACTTCAATATGACCACAAGTTAAACTCAGTACCTTCCCCCAGCTCCCAAATCTACACACCAAGGCAAAACGCAGTTTCAAACCTCACTAAAAAAGAAACTATTATTGAAAAGCACGTGTCTAACAACTTCACTGACGTTCAAGTTTGTAATATCATTGTGTTATACCAATTAAAATTGCAGGATGATTTAACACAACACTTAAGTGCTTGACTTAGCTGCTACCTTTGCTCCAGTAGAGATGGGAAGTTAAACATTTTTTAGATACTCAATTATTTATGATATTTAATAATATCCACAAGATCAGGATAAGCAATTTCACAGTAAATGTTAAGGTAACTGGAAGGGACAGAAAGTAAGAATAAGGAGCCGGATAGGAATTTAAAATTAGGGGGATGAGGGGCAAAGACAAACAGCAACCACACACAAGAAAAGATGGCAGAAATTCTTGAATGTACCTAGAACCAGTAGTTGATCAAAATTATATCCAGGTTTCAAGACTGACTTCATCAAGGTAGCTTGCCCTGCATAACAAGTGACGATATTCAACAATTCCATTAGAGGCAGAAGAAATAGAGAACATTTTCAAGCCAGAAGGAAATTTATACCATGATGATCTGCCAAGTGCTCCACGGATATTGTACCCCTTGAAAAACCTCTTGCATTGACAAAAACAACTACAGCATTGGCTGTTATTCTGTCAACAACTCCAGAAACAAGGCTACCCAACTTAACCATATCATCTTCAGAAACCCTGTGAATCACCACATTGATTTAGCATAGTTCATAACAAATGTATCCCACCGTGGCTCTTGCACATTTTGATTATAGCTAAGTCAGCAGATAGCTTCTCCACAAGCTCAAAAGCACACAAAATACAGCTCATTTATCAATTATTCACTTCAATATCCATTTTGGGAATAATAACCAGATGCAGGATTAAAGCATGGCAGCAAGTAGAAAGAAATAAACCTTGTAGGCTTTATATTGAAACTAAGGTTGATCCTCCGTGAGGCGGGAATGCAGCTTATTACGCGACATTTGACAACTTGTCCAACATTATACATTGTACCTGGATCACCTCCAGGCTCTAATCCAAGTTCAGATCTGTTTGAATATAAAAAAATAATTAAGGTAGTTCTAGTGAAACTTGAAACTGCTGAAAATAGAATGACACAGAAAGAGAGAGTAATAGTAATACTCAAATCACAGCTGGAATGCACTATATCAGGTATTCATTAAAAAAAATTCAGGACTAAAGAAAAAAATAGGGGACAAGAGCACATCAAACAAGAAAAAGCTTGAATTATGATCTCATTTCTTCCTCATATAAGTAAAGCTTAATTTTAACCTAAAAACCAATTTGGATCTATCACAAACCCATACAAGGAAAATATAAATTATGGATTAGCTGATCTGCAACAATGGTGCCAGGAGGAATGAATGATTAAATGAGCTATTCCCAACAAGGAGGACATCTGTATGGATCTTTATTGAAATTAATAAATATTTGCCCCCTACAACTTGCTACTTACAAGCAATCCAACCAAGAAAATGACTACCAGAGACCATAAACACACTACTTTACACTATATTCCCAAAACAAACAGAGCACAAGTTGACTGGCAAATAAATTATCACCAAATTAAATCCTTGTAAAATGCAGATAAATTAAATCCTGTGACGGCCAAATCAAATTATACAGTTCATATCTACACAGTTAACCATATCAACATATACATGGTTGCAATTTTCTTTTCTTGTGAAAGAAGAAATTATTAATAGAAGAGAAAAGTAATAGAAGAGAAAATTAAGTTCCAAATAATAAGATATCCTCCAAGGACAGCCTAATTTAAGGTAAATCTAATAAAAGAGAAAAACATTTGAAAGAAAGAGCTCCCCAATCCCTATTCATGACCAACAAAGAAACTCACTTTAAGGGAAGTATGAGCTGAAAACAAAAGGAAGTCAAAGAAAAAGAGCAGGGCAGAATGCAGTTCCACAAAAGTTTTATTCGCAAAAACCTTAGGATATTTTATCCATCATATTGGGAAAAAAGAAATGGTTCCAACTTCAAAGAATTCCATAATAAATTAATGAAAACATATGAATGGAACATCTTAAAAGTGATAAGACCAGTAATGAGAAAGAATGGGGGATATGAAGATGAAGTGTCCATTACTTAGAGAAGCTCATATGTGGACTTAAGCAAATTAAACAAAAAAACAAAAAAAGACTGGTCATGGAATGAATCTGTAAAACTGATAAATGAGAGACTAGCCTGGAAGCAAATCCTTGGACTCCATTGTAAAACCGTACAAAGCACCCATGCATTTCAATCTTTGTTATCCATCCATGAGTTATCAATCCATCAGTTGCATCAACATATGAACTAATTATCCCAAGTTTCGATTTCACCTGTATAAATATCATAAAGATCTCAAGTGTAAAAGCTCATAGAAATAAATACTCCAAATTTTTGGTTCAATGAGGACATGTAGAGACAAAAGCTGTACATAACAAAAGGAATATTCATAGAATGTCATTTCTCCCGCCCCCTTCCCATAGCACTGCATATTTCATCAAGTAAAGCTCGAAGTAAAAGGTAACAAGGAATCTAAAGTGCATGCAAACAAACAATAATGTATTAAGCGTTGCAAACAAGATGCTCCACTAAATAGATAAGTGACCGGAATTGTAACTATAATGGGAAGACAATCATGAAATCAAGTGAAAAGTATATTCAATGACCTTTAAAACAAAGATCATCATATCTCAATTAAGATAATCATGAAAACACTTTCAGGAGTTACTAATTTGATAACCTGCTATGTATTTCACAGGGGAACATGAATCAAAACTGGAACCAAACCTTTGGCACTGTGAAACAGGAAATATTGATATTTAAAGGAGTGTGACATTCCCAGGGAGCTCATAAACGTTAACATGTATGCCAATTCTACTGGGCAAATGAAAGAATGGAAAAAACATACAATAAAAGAAGAGCATAGACAAAGCAACATACAAGGGTTTTCTTGTGTGTAACTGTTATCCTTTTTGACTTACAACCAAGCACACGGAATACCAATTCAGCTCCCACCTGCACCATAATCCAGGTAAAGATTTCAGCAATTAGACGTCTCATCTGTCCCATCAAAGATTTGTAAAAAATATGCACAACATTATACAGTGTAAAATCCAAAATATAAAAGCACTAAAAATATGTAACTAGAAAAGAACCTTGAATTTTTTTCCAGGCTTAGCAATTTCCAATTCAGACATATGACGAAGTGGACAAAGTGCCTTCAGACCACCAGGAATTTGCACAATAGCACCAAAGCTATCAACGGAAAGAACCTTAGCCTTCACCACCATCCCTGGCTTGACATCAGAGTGAGTAAACACATCCCCTTCAAAAGCACTAGCCTGCTTGATAAAGAAACACAAAGACAACCAAATGAAACCTCCTAAAAAGTCTACATCATTCAGGGTAACATCTCATTTTATACAAAACCCATACAAAATATACATAAAAAGAAATAAAAGGAAAGTAGATTGACAACCTTCAAAATTCCTGTAGCAAGTCCTTCCAAATGCCTTAACCCAAGAACCCGAACTCGAACACGATTTCCTTCCTTGTACTTTTTCTCAAGCTTTCGGACCTCCTCTTCAGCAATATCAGATATCTGTCAACATTAATTTTAATTACCATTAATGATGTAAAAGGTCTGCATTATTAAAACTTGTACTGAATTTGCAACCACTGACATACATTGACATACGCTGGAGTTGACTCTGGAATTGATGCAACTTCAAGCAACAGTCCCAAACCTCTATCCACCCTAACAACTTTTGAGTCATCATATATATCTCCAATTTTAACATGCTGCACCACAAAGCCAATTTTTAGTCTATAACATGGTACACAGAAATATCTACTTATATAAACAGAATACCACCTTGTTATGTGCTTATATAAAAAAAATACCACCTTGGAAATATATCCAACAAGCTTTCTCTTTGAGTCAAAGGGAGGGGAGGGGAGGGGGGAGAGAGAGAGAGAGCTGCATCTCTATTTTAGGCTTGTAGCAAGGAGGGAATAAGCTCAAACAACATGAATGAGAAAAGTAACTGTGCTAATACATTTATTGAATCTTAACTAAAACACTTGCTAAAAATAAATTTATTGTTCATCATAGAAAGGAAACAAATCATTTGAACTCACAGGGAGTGAAAATGAAAAGCTAAGGGACAGAAAATCAAAATTTATTTTACAACAGAACTAGATGAAAAAAGAAAATCCTTAGTCATCAAGCAAAAGCCACAGAAGAACACATGCCTTTATCTTGTTTTGATATGATAATATAATCCCATCCCTAGAACCACTGTCAGATTGTTAAGGATGATTTTTTTTACATACAAAAGGAAATTTTATTAGAGAATAAAAGCTTAATTTAAATTATTCAAGCTACTTGACAATGTAGAAACACATGACTGCATGTACCACTAAAGCTTAATTTCAGAATGTTTTTGTGGTGGCAGGGTGGTTTATATTAGTGTAAATTCTACTTCTGTTACAATGGAGCAAAGAAGGATCATTTAGTCACAAAAATAGAATATAAACCCATTAATTAGTTGGGATTCCTACATTCACAGGACTACTACAAAGACCCTGTCTATTGGAATATGTGATGTTTAGAGAGAAAGGAGACAGGGATTTGAGGAACTGGCTTGTATTTGTTAGCCTCCTAAACTTCTATATTATGGACAGGCAAACAGTGGAATACATGTTGTACAACCTAATAGTACTTTAAGTAGGCGACATAATTTCAAATACTTGAATTCCTTTAACATGGTGTTTTGAGGGACACCAGTTCTGTTCCTCATGAAGAGTAATTTTATCGCAGGAAGTCAAATTTTAGGTATAATTGCTAATGAGATTGTGGAGGAAAGTATTTCCTATACTGTTAAAAGTTATAGTTAGACTGCAGTACTCAACCAACTAATAGGAATGGTTTGTTACAGGTTTGAGGGCCCCAAATGACTTTATCACCTAATCAAAGTGCTTTAGAAGTTCTAAGACCTTTTTTTATAAAAGGTAGAATGGTGTATAAAGAATCAACTCTTTGATACAAACAATGACATATGGATGTGTTATACAGATTTGGAATACTCTTTAGTCTTTCCTAATTTAAGATTTGGGAATAGAAAGGAAAGAGTGTTAGTTATAGTAACATGTTGTGTGTAGGGATTTGGTGTATTTGGCTAGAAAGAAAGGCCAGAATATTTAGCAATTATGGCGCACAGCCAATTAATGTTTTAGGAGGCATCGCCGATGATATTAGAAGGGTTTGGAGATCTTAATTGATTTAATAAACTTTTTGTGTTTTGTCATCTTATTCTCTGACTATGTTCGTTTTCTTTTTAGAATATCTTACCATTTGTTGTACTACATTTCTTCCCCCCCCCCCCCCGGGGACAAATCATATTCAGATTAACAACAATCTGATTTCAGAAGCATCAGAAAAGAAATACAACAAATAACTATACTGAATAGTGATTACACAAGGAAAAGAGAAAATAAAAATAAAAAAGGCAGAATTCACCATAAAGGTGAAAATTTGCTTCTGTGAGAACAGAGCACCACCAAACAGGGTAATATACTTACAGAAGGAGGGGCCTTGTTCAGAACAAGATGTGGATTCAGCGTCAAACCAACAGCTCTGGTTGATGGATCAATGAATAATATCCGAGCAATAACCTAAATCACATAGAAGGCGCTTAGTGCAAATAGAACTGTAATTCTGTAACTTTCGAAGGAGGAAAACAGCATCAAGGCACAGATGAAAGAATTAACCAAAGAAACAGAAGCCATAACTTGAATTTGTTATGGGTGCAATTGCAAGCCACTCCAGGTAAAGACTAACTCAAAGCTACAAAGTACACAATCAACATGATGATACATTGTGATTTATGATTGCAGTCCAAAATTCAACGATGCCAAAGAACCAATGTGTGCAAACTAAGCTTTCAGGGGGGAAATAAAACAAGGACAATTTCACATAACTACACTACAATCCTAGCATCTTAAATTAAATTTCATATCTATGTCAAATACATTTTGTTATTTGTTTGTTTAGATAAAATATAAATTTTAACATAGTTACTAAAAAAAAGCATTTGTTAATAAACAGAGAAGAACTGCAAGTACCTTACTAATGGATCACCTTACTTCACAGTTCCACTACAAATTAAAATTCATATCACTTTCAGCTTAATTGGTGTCTCTGTCTCCCAAAGACAACATTGAGATACCAAAGCCATGAGAAGGTTCAAATTTCAGATTATGCATACATGTAACAAAAGTTTGCTTTCTATGCAATAACTTTCTTAATATGTAAGAAACACTTGCACATAACAGCATTTTAGAGCATCAAGCAAAATAACTGGGTTGCAATCTTAAAAAATGAGTGCAATGCAAGATGGAAAAGTTGTGAAGAAAAGTACCTTCTGAGATTCACTATAATCATCCTTCCATTTTGATGTAGGATAGACATTTCGTAAATGAAACAGATCAACCTAAAATAATGAAATACGTTTAAAAAATTAATTTAAAAACACTGAGTTCCTTAAGTGAATTTTTTTACTCAAAATATTAGTTATACCGTCATAAGATGATAAACTTACAGTTCCAGTGAAGTATGTGAGAAATGATAACATAACACCATTCTCAAGGATTGACTTCACACGGGCATTAACCATCATGCCTGGAACAAGAAGATCAATTGATATACCCTTGAGATCCTTGGTCTGTATCAAGTGCACAAACAAAATGTCCAATCAGATGGGAAACCATGGGGAAAAAAATCAACAAACACAATATATATATATATATAAGCACACACATATACATACAGCATAATGAACTCAGAGGAAGCATACCACACATTTGGACACTGTATCCGGGTCAGCACTCATATAAATAACTTTTCGAACTTTATCAACGCTCCTAACCACCCCCTGCAGAAGTTGACCAGTTTTTACTTCATTGCTCCGACCTTCTGCAGGCATTTAAACAAAAGAAAGGGAAAGAAAGCCATAAACAAAACTTGGTTTAAAAATGCTATAAAAGATAAAGCAATGAAAATTAACATAAGTTGACTGATGTTTACCAGCCTGGCTATTTTTTGGTAAAAATCCCATAAAAGAAGGCAGACCAAAATGAAGAATATAACCATGGTCTTCAATGCTTTTAACATATGCAGCAAGGACCTGTATATAAGCGGTGTACAAAAATCAAAGTTCCATCCTCAATAAGCAGTATCACACATAAAGGCGTCTGAAAAAAAGTATCTGGTTGGACAAGCAAAAAACAACATCATATGAAATGCACCATCATAGCATCATGATGGATCAAAATAGATAAAATATTAACTTGTGAAAAATCTTTTAATTTCTTTCTCTTAAAAAAGAAGAAACAGATAATCATCATTTCTTCATGATCTGATTCTGCTGTTAGGTAAAAATATACGAAGTGCCTGGTTATGTACAATTTACTAGAGCAAGAACAAGACAAATTTCTTTAAATACATACTTAAGAGCCCCATCAAATACAATGAAAAATAAACACCTAGTGTAGATGGATAATCAAAATTATCACCACAAATATTTCTATAGATTACAAAAATCGGCTTACCATGCCTTCCTGAACAACATCCAAGCTGAAATTCTTGTGCAGCAAGGAAAGACGCAAAGAAAGCCAAATTTTTCGTTTGCTTTTCTCTTTCTTGTCATCATCCAATCGCAATACAATGCAAGAAACCAGCTGCCCAACACAAAATACACTAGAAAGGAAACTTTCCCCAACCTGAAGAGAGAGAGCTAAAATTGATGGGAAAAAGAACATCTACACTAAAAAATAGTAAACACAAAATGAAAAGCTATTGTATACAACATAACAACAGTAAAGAATTATTGGGAAATAGTAATGAACCATTGGTGGAAAGCATGTAATGAGAGGGAAAGGCAAACAGACGGAAACTGGGGAGAAATGCTTGATACACACCTCAATTTCGTCACTGAAAATAGGATCAAATGCATCAGAAGCATGAACTAATCCACGTAAACCCCCTGGTAAACTAACTACTAGGTCTTTTTCATTCACTTCAGCAACAAGTCCCCAAAGCTTCATTCCAGGAGCTATGTTCTGGCAAAAATACAAGAATGAAAAGTTTAAGCACATAAAAAACAAATTTAAGAGCAAATGACTCTTAAGGGGTGATGGAAATAAGTCAAAAGGGAAAAAAGAAAAAATACATATAAAGAATCAGAGGATCTTAAAAATCTGGGTGTGAACATTCTGGTTTAAAATTGAATGTATTGAATAACAAAAAAATATATCACTAACATTCTACGGCCAGAAGGCCCAGAACTAATTAAAGTTGTTATTGAACTAATATAAAATCTCAACCCTTAAACATGCACAAAGAAATTCAAGTTTGATACATGTTGTAGTTCTGATTATATTTACTTATACAGCACCAATAACAGAAAAGTAAATAATAATAAAATCTCTGCATACTAGTTGCCCTGAAAAGTGAATGTGTTCCTTTTTTATTTACATCGAAAATATTCACTCTACCAAGTTTAAGAAACCATTCATCATAATTATGATAACACATACAAATAATCAGTAACATTTTGATTAGTGTCAAAATCATATAAATAAATAATTATTTAAAATCCTTCATTCTGACAAACAGACATTGTCCATTGTTTTCAACTTTATAAGTAATGATATTACATCTAAAAGTTGAAGGGGCCATAACAAAAGGATGCTTATAACAAAACACCACATACAAAGAAACAAGCTATAAAAATCCACGTTACACCCTACCTTCAAAGTAATTTTATTTGTATGTCTTGGTAGCTTTCCCGTGATTCCATCACCAGATAGCAAACCCAAATCATCTGCGTGTGCATGACTCTTCCTCAACATAGTGTTCCTCTTTTTCTTCTTTGTTTTCAAATGATCCTCGGCCCCAAATTCAGCATAATCTTCTTCTGTATGTCTTTCTCCACTTTGCCTTCGGCTCAGAGAACTTTCTCCCCCTAGACGACCCATAAATAATATGAACATATGCACAACCAATGTATAGTTATATCTCTCGTTAACAGAAGACAAAGTTATTTTCTATTCCACAGGTTTTCAGCAAATACACAAATCCAAGTGCTCCCAGTGAAATGAATTTTATAAACCAATAACTTGGGAATAATGGATTTCTCATTTCCCCAAGTCTGATGGAGTAAAAAATAAAATAAAACTAATATATGTCACCAATTAGCATTCATTAAATTTTTAAACTTCCTTTCCTCTGAACCAATGTAAAATTTGTCAGGCATTGTTATAAGGATCAAAATAAATTAACATAAGTAACTGATTTTCTCGAGAATCGAACTAGCATCTGAATTTTCTATTGAAAAAAAAAATGTTTGTAACCTCTGGGAAAATCAGGGACGTCGTCTTCGAGCTGCAAAGCCAGTGCTTCAGACTTAGCGGCATTGTTTGGTTCTCTCTTCGCTTTGAATATTTTCTTAGAGGATTTGTCGACTTTGGAACTGTCTCTCGATTTTTTCTTCTGGGAGTTTTTAGAATGTGATGCCATGTCTCTTGGGTCGAACTTTGCCAGTTATCGCAAGCAATCGCCTTGTTCTCAGTTCTGGTGTAAGCTTGTGACTTCGCTTCTGGCCGAAGGTGGAGCAGGGAACGAGGGTTTAATGGGGTTTTGAGCGTGAAGTACTAAATACTAATATGGGTTCGGGGCGGCGCTCGCATCTCGGTTAAAACTGCCCTTCGGCCCCTATTATTTTTAGGTTTTCATTTTACCCGCGAAAATGTCTATTTCTTTAACCTTTTTTTTTTTTCTCAAATGTTTTAAGCAACCCAATTACATTCGGCCATGATATATCAATCAAGAAAGCTAATACGAGTTAATATAACTTCATTAATATAATTATAAAAAATTATATTAGGTTACAATTTTTATATAATCCTCATCATATAAAATATATGAGAGAGTGAATGTAATATTAATGACATTATATGATTATCATTTAATAATATAATTTTATAATATGATTCTATTAGATACATTGTGATTAACACTTCAAAATAAAATTGCGCTCCATCTTTTAACTCTTAGCTTTAGATGATAAGATTCTTAACAATAGGCTCAAAAGAATTGGATTCAAAATTCACTTTTACCCATATGAGTAAGGTTTGAGAAAAAAGAGAAGATTATCCTGTAATATAATTCACACAACTTGACCAAATAAAAATGTGAGCTACGTGTACTATGTTTAAATACATATGGACCCACTAGGGGCTAATATAAGCGAGTGTGAAATTTTGAATAACAATAAAATTTATAATAATGATGCTTATACAAATATTTATATGAGGGAAATATTTAAATGTTAATTGAACTTACTTAAAATGCTCCATTCACTTAAATATT
>JASKGM010000001.1:7361593-7373206 GCA_034509205.1 Ceratonia siliqua | reverse complement strand
CATTTTTCTAACTTCTAAGTCTAACCGTTAGACTACAAACTAATCAGTTTAAAGCTTTTATTCAGAACATTAAATATAGATAAGATAACAATTGGCGTATCTGGGACAAGAAGTTGGTGCCGAGTAGTTTTCCTTCTTTTTATTCATAGGAAAAACTAAATGAATCCGATCAATGAACATCCAAGGGATGCCCTTTATTTCTGTATAACTTTGGTTTGAAAATCTTTATTCTTATATGAACACACGCGATACAATGTAAATTTTGTTAATCCTTGTATGAATTTTTTGGCCATATTATACAATTATGTGTTTAAATATCTGCAATTTTTATGTTAATTATTTTTTGATATTTTGAAAAGTCCGGTACAAATTATATATATATATATTTTCTTGGATACCTTTCTAAATTGATTTGAATTATTGTTTGTATTTCTAAAAGTGATTACTATTATTTTTTTTCTTTTGGCATATTACTTTCTCTTTTTTTTTTAGTCAATTTACTGTCGATTAGATTTAAATTGCAAACCTGAGACGAGTAAAAGGAATATCACTTTAACCATTGTACAATATAGTGCAAGTTAACAATCATGGTTGACGCGGAACTTCATCACTGGTGGATTGGTGGCTAACCCCCGAGGGCAGCTCATGGAGAATCAATCTCCCACACCCTTTCTTCCCCTACATTTCATGTGGAAGAAAATCAATACTTACCCAAGATGATTAATAATTATTAATAAATGAAGTGAAAGAAAGAGAGCTCCCGCCATCTCTGCTTTTGGGGGCTTCATGGGAGGTGTGACTGGGCGGCAAAAAGAGAGCCGTTACGAGATACTCTCACATTTCATAAACCAATATTAAAAGCACCTAACACTCATCTTCTTCATCCTTAAATCCACCCCACCCTTCATACTCCTCTCTCATTCTCTTTAAATCAAACCAAACCCACCTTTTATCTTATAGAGCTGGATTTGTTTACTTGTTTTTCTTTTTGTTCACTAAGAAATTAGCTAAGGTTTTAAGTCAACTACTTTTAACTGCATAACCTTTAGTTAGTACCCTTCTCTTGAACTGGATTCTCATTCTTCCTGCTAGTCATGGGGGTTTTGTCCCTGAGCTCTTCCTCAATTTTACCAGGTAAACTCGTTAGAGTGCCTGAAAATAATGACTGGTACCCTGCAATGAGGAAGGCAAATGTTGTGTGTTGCCAAGGAGGCGGAAATGTGATCAAGTCCAGTGGGGTTTCTTCTGTTTTATCAGAAAGATCAACATTGGTGAGCACAGATCACACTGCGACTCTAATGGATACAGGAAGCTTAGTCTTGTCTCCAAATGGGAAAAGCCAGGCAGAGATTTTAGTGAAGGATTTGGTGCCTTATGGTGGACCAACATCCAGCACTTTAATAGGATTGGAAGATGGAATAGGAATAGTCAAATTTCTCAGAGGAAAGAAGTTTTTTATTACTGGTGCAACTGGGTTTCTAGCAAAAGGTATTTCTCAATATATGGTTGTAAGCATTTCCCAAGATCTTTTTTCTTTTTATGAATCTTTAGCTTTCCTCAATGCTTCATTAATAATAGCGATATGTTTAACATTTATTTACAATCAATCCAGTTCTTATTGAGAAGATTTTAAGGACTGAGCCTGATGTGGGCAAAATGTACCTTCTGATCAAGGCAAAGAATAAGCAAGCTGCAATGGAGAGATTGCAGAATGAAGTATGTTTCTGTGATATTCTCCTTCTTCAATATGCATTTGCCAAATTTCGTTTTCACTTCTTGGTCCTGGATTCAAATTTTACTTTGTTTGTGATTTAGATCATAAATACAGAGCTTTTCAAATGCCTTCGACAAACTCATGGAAAATCTTACCAAGCCTTCATGTTGAGCAAGCTAGTTCCTGTTGTAGGCAATATTTGTGAGTCCAATCTTGGATTAGATGAAGATTTATCTGATGTTATTGCAGACGAGGTAGATGTCATTGTAAATTCTGCGGCTAATACATCATTTGATGAAAGGTTAGCCTCTTACTCTCTAAGGATTTCTCAATCGTAGATAAGTTTCTACTTTTTTTTCTTGAGTTATGCTGTGTAATAATTTGAGTAGTGTCAAATCTCAGATATGATACTGCTATCAAAGTAAACACCAGAGGACCCTGCCGCCTTATGGGCTTTGCAAAAAAGTGCAAGAAGCTTAAGCTCTTTCTGCAAGTTTCAACAGGTAAAAAGAAAACAAAAAATGGAGGAAAAAATCAGAGATCTGTGTGCTTAGTGGGAAAAATTCCCAGAAAATAAATTATTGGCAGAAGCAAGTTTAGATTGTTGATCTAAAACCCTTGTTTTTAATGTGCAGCATATGTTAATGGACAAAGAAAAGGAAGAATCATGGAAAGGCCATTTATCATTGGAGATAGCATAGCCAGAGAAAATTTTATATCTGAAGTTCCAACAAAAATCCTACCCACATTGGACATTGAAGGTGAAATAAAGCTGGTTTCAAATTACAAGGGAACAATTGAAGACAGCTTATTAGCTCAAAAGATGAGGAAGTTGGGTCTAGAGAGGTATTGGGAATTCTTATCTTTCAATGATTTATTGTTTTCTTTTACTTCCCCTCTTTCCTAAAAATACCAAGAAAGATAAAGAATGTAGAGTGCTTCAGCTTTTTTATTTTCCTTATAGATTTTAATCTAAAAAATTCTTGACAAGGCTTAAATTTCATAATCTAATTTGATGTAAGCTCTTGTCAAAACAGGGCCGGAATATATGGGTGGCAAGATACTTACGTGTTCACGAAGGCTATGGGAGAGATGATGATTGACAAATTGAGAGAGGATATTCCAGTTGTTATAATTCGACCTAGTGTTATTGAGAGCACTTTCAGAGAGCCTTTTCCCGGGTGGATGGAAGGAAATAGGTATCTCAACACCTCCCTCATAAAAGATAAAGAACTTTTATGACTAACCTACAAACTGCAATGACAGAATAACAACCCTTCCTTTTAACTTCCAGGATGATGGATCCAGTAGTTCTGTGCTATGGGAAAGGGCAACTCACAGGTTTCTTAGTAGACCCAAATGGAGTACTTGATGTGGTAAGTGACACTTACCATTTAGATTCTTTTAAAGAGTCCAATTTTATATTAGTTAATGGGTCTCACACTGACAATTGCTCTCTTAACCTGGGTGGTTATAGGTCCCAGCTGACATGGTTGTTAATGCAACCTTGGCAGCAATGGCAAGGCATGGCATGGCCCAAAAGCCAGAGATCAATGTGTACCAAATTGCTTCATCTGTGGCGAACCCTCTAGTTTTCCAAGACCTGGCAAGACTGCTCTATGAACACTACAGCTCCTCACCGTGCATTGACTCAAAGGGTAGGCCAATTCAAGTTCCACTGATGAAGTTGTTTAGCTCTACAGAAGAATTCTCTGCTCACCTCTGGAGAGATGCTATTCAGAAAAGTGGCCTCACAGCTATGGCCTCCTCAAAGGAGAAAGTGTCTCGGAAACTTGAAAACATATGCAGAAAATCAGTGGAGCAAGCGAAGTACTTGGCCAGCATATATGAGCCATACACATTTTATGGTGGAAGGTTAGATAATAACTTCACACTATTCATTCTTCAACTAGTGACTCAAATAGAATTAAATTATTGATTTAGAATGAACAATTGGCATGCAGGTTTGATAACAGTAATACTCAGAGGTTGATGGAAATCATGTCTGAAGAAGAAAAGAGGGAGTTTGGCTTTGATGTTAAAGGCATAGATTGGAAAGATTATATCACCAATGTCCATATACCAGGTCTAAGGAGACATGTCATGAAGGGAAGAGGAATGGGTAGCTGGTGACTTGAATCTCGTGACATGTAACCACCACTCTTAGTCCTTCAACCAACTGTAATAAATTACCTACTTTTCCTTCAACCTATAGAATGTGGCAGCAACAATAGCCTTTATTATCCATGCTGTAATTTATCAATAATTATAAATCTAATGAATTGCTCCTCCCTTTCGCATATATGTAAATCTTCAGAAGCTGATAATTCTGTTGGAAATTTTATAATCATAATTATTTATGTGTCACCAGAAGATCAGTTTCTTCATGAGAAAAGTTTATTATTATCTCACATGGCCATTGGAGTCTCATGAAAATCTGAGAAGTTAAGAATGAATATTGAGCATTAAACCTCAATATCCATACTGGATTAGTTTTATAAATTTTTCTTGAACATAATTCATTTATCAAGTACTTTCACAAAAATACATATAAAAAAATACATAATATCTAAATTATTATATAGTCTATTTCCAAAATTTAATAAGATAATGACATGCTTTATTTTTGGGCTACAAACTGGACAGCCTTCCACGTGCACTGTTCTCTTATGTCATATCAAATAACTCATAAGATATTTGATTTTATAATAATTTAAATGTTCATTTATTGTATCCCATGTGTCCTTTGGGGACTAAATAAGAAATCATATTCTACTTTTCTTTTTGTTACTAATAATAAAACCCATTTTAATAAATAATATTTTGCAATGTTCTTATCCTTCTGGGAGTTCTCACTCCATTGTAGATTATGATTTTGTCGCTTTTAACAATGAAGTTACGGTAGAGGTTGCTAAAGAGGTATCCAGTCCATCACTTGAGTATTGAATATTGTAATTTGTTGCTAAAAGAAACAATTATACACAGTAAATTATTTTTTTTATGATCATATGAAATTTATTTATTATTATTACTATAGAGCATCATTTTTAGTTTTTTTTTTAAATATAAAAAAATCATAAATCTTAATAGTCAATGCATCATCCTATCTACATAATAATGAAATTACCTATTTTTTCTCTCTATATTACAAATTAGAATAGAGAGGGAGAGGATGGAGAAGTGTTCCGTTCTCTCAACTCCTATTCTTCATTTCCTGTGAGAATTAGTACGCGTAGAAAGTTCTTCGGGTTGGAAGTTGGGGTCGTATATATTCCTCAGCCAGCCAAAATCGAACGAATCGGAGAACCGAAATAAACGATTATAATATCAGTTTGAAATAAACCTTACTATTAAAATAATATCCAACCGTCCCAAGTCCTGCCATCAGTTTTCAGTTTGCATCTTGGTTTTCTGTGACTCTTGTTCTTGCTTCGGTTCCTCTCTCCCAAGAAGGAAGAGAAAGAAAAGAATGGAGGGTGCAGCAGTGTGGCAAGGAGCAGCTCTGGGTGGATTACTCTTCTGGATTCTCTCAGCTTCATACCTCAATGTGACTCGAAAGCTTAGATCTTTCCTTCAACCGTGGGTAATTCATCATGTCGAGACTGGCACCCCTATTGTCCTTCAGATCCAGGTAACTATCAAGTTCTAATAAACAAATGAAAATCCAAGTTATGATTCTTAAAATGTTTTATGCTTTTTCATTTTTATTATGGTAAATGCTGAATTGTTGGAAATTTTTGTGGTTGTTATTTGGCTGGTTTTTGCAGAGTTACCAGCTTGGAATTCTGGATGCTCTTTTCTCCGCGGTGTCGTGTGTTGTTTCTGTGCCCTTTTACACTGCTTTTCTTCCCCTACTATTCTGGGTATGTTTATCTTTCTTGTTGAGTAAATTTCTAGTCAGATTTTCATTAGACTCAAGAATTCGTGAGCTTTTGGTGTCTATGTAGACTGGGCATGGCAAATTGGCAAGGCAGATGACCTTGATGATCGCGTTCTGTGATTATCTAGGTAACTGTGTAAAGGTATGTACACACTCATTTAAATCAGACTCAATGTTTCATCTCTCTGTGACTGATCGTCGCCTTTCCCTATTAAGATACATACCTACGGTGTTTGTCGTCCAATAGGATATGGTATCAGCTCCAAGACCTGCTTCTCCGCCTGTTCGGAGAGTAACAGCTACGAAAGATGAAGAAGACAATGCGTTGGAATATGGGTTGCCTTCATCTCACACTCTTAATACAGTCTGCTTGTCTGGGTATTTCTTCTCATTTTCTATTAGGGAAACTTTTATGTAGTGTTATTATAAGGTTGTCAGTGTGTCATAGGTGCTGTTGAGACTACATATGGGCTAAGTTCCTATAGCAAAGTAAAATTTCATGTATTTGTATATTTTTTTTCTATCTGTTGTCTGGAGCGACCAAGGATAAAATAAAAATAAAAACTAGATGCGTTTCCGCAAGTTATTTTATATATATTCGTTCTAAGGACTTGATGTTAGCTAACATATAGTTGATAAGAAGGTATATAATGTTGTCAAGCAGTTTTAAAACTTTGCCATGCACTCTTTGCTCTTGTCATTAATGGATGTTTCTCCTTGGAATGGATGCTTGTCAGCTACCTTTTGCACTATATCCTGACTCATGCTCAAATTCAAGGTGCCTATGTTAATCTTCTTGGAGTTGTATTGGCTTGCTTACTTGTGGTCCTCATTGGTTTGGGTAAGTTTACTTTTAACTTTTACATCATTAGCAGCTTCCTTTTGTTGGCTTAATGCACAGCAAAACTGTGACAAAAATCTGGTCTCTTTGTAGGAAGAATTTATCTTGGCATGCACAGTTTGGTCGATGTCATTGGTGGTTTTCTTATTGGACTTGGGATCCTTGCATTTTGGCTTAACTTTGATGAATACATAGACAGTTTTGTGATCTCTGGACAAAATGGTATCTTTACTTCTCATTAATACATTCATCGTAAAGGCGCTTTAACCTTTTTAAGTAGTCGCAGCACATGTTGGCAATCAGATTGTGGAAATTGAATTATTATTTGCAATTATCGCATTTGAAAACTATAGTCTTGAGGCTGGTTTAAACTGGAGAAGAATGTTTATGTACAATCTTGCAAAGATTTATTGGATTTCATTTTATTTCTTAAGAATTTTTTGTTTAAAAAAAGGTAAAAAAGTACTTGAACTTTTATATACAAGTTCCTTTGAATTGGAGTAAGCTTAGCCAGCTTTTTTTTGTATTCTACCTCATAATAATCTGCTTTTGTTGCAGTCACATCTTTTTGGGCTGCCCTGAGCTTCCTTTTGCTCTTTGCTTACCCAACTCCTGAAAGTCCAACTCCAAGCTTTGAGTATCACACTGCTTTCAACGGTGTTGCATTGGGAATTGTAAGCAATTGTTCACCCTTTGACATCATCTAAGCATGTTGTTTCATCTTCCTTCTGCTATAATGTGAATATACACATTATTATATAATTTTATGTTTTGCATTTATCAGGTGTAGATATAATGAGAAAGAATAGACTTCAGGGAGCAAAACCTTGATTTATACACCTAAATAAGGGGTATTAGGGTGCTTTAGTTAACCCTTAAAAGTAATGGCTTATCAAGCTGCTAAAATAAAAACTTCTAATGCTAAGTTGACTAGCACTGTCTACCTCTGAGGCTCTGACTATTGGAAGCCGAGAAACAGAATCCAAATTCTGAATGTCACTGGGACTATTTGTGGCCTGTCGTGAATGAGGATTTCTCTGACTTGGATTTATATATGCATTAAGCAGCTTAAACTTGGCAGTGTTGCAGCCTATTGCATAGAGTACTACTGTATGAGGTGAATATGTTGAATACAAATTTATCCAGTACAACCATAAACACATTAAGTAATATCTGAGATGAGCTACAACCAATAACACATTAAGTAATATCTGAGATTAAAGTCCATAGTATAGTGGAGCATGTTAGTTCAACTGGATATGCCAATTGCCAAGGTTAAAGTTAAACGTCAAGCCAAGTATGAAGTTTAGAAGTAATGCAGTTCACAATACATCATTGCAAGTTTAAAATATAGGAATTTAAATTAGAATTAAGTATTCCACAAGGTTGTGTCTTGGAGCAAGAGCTGTTTTCATTATTGATTCTTCAAATCACTGCTCTTCTGTTTAGTTGCTTATATTACTCTGGTAGGACTTTTGAGGTACTGGTAGAACAAAATTGAAAAATGAATGATAGAATATGTTAGAATTGCCTATATAAAAGATTTACTATTATTTAGACTCCAAGTTGAAGACTGGGAGTCAAACTGGCTAGATTAAAAGAATCTTGCTCTTTTAAGTGAGATGAGTGGCTGCTGAATTTTTTTTTGCTGCTTTGAAAAGTTTATGACGTGATCCATTTAATACATGAGCAGAATGAATCTTCCTTTGAAATTTGCAAAAGATGTCTAATTTAATTGTAAGTCAAAAGCTTTTGGAAATGGAGATGAAGAATATAGAGGAAAAAACATAGCTAATCAACTCAGGACCAGAAATAGGAAGAAAATTAGCAACAGTTAGTTGGTCCTCCAGCTCATAAACAATGAAATTAAGAGACTCAAATGTTGGCGACATATCCAGACCATTATTCCCATTCAAAATGGCAAACTAGTTGTCTCTGTTGCTTAATTATGAGAAACATGTTCATGTTTGAGTAGAAAACGGGACTCAAATACTAGCTCCCTATAACTGGTTGCATACCATGTTAATTCTCAACCACCCCCCTCCCCCCCCCCAACCCCACATTCATAATGAGAATTCCAATGCCTGGCTTAGTTGCAACCAAGATTGTTAAGATCGAGATCTTATCTGAGATTACTGATTAGATCAATGGACTAAAAATATCAGACCAAGAATCCTAAGATCCCACTCTAATTAAAAACACACATAAATAAAAGTCACAAATAAGCATAATACCAGCAAAATTACCTTTAACATGCTCAGACAAAATACACTATGAATAAACAATATCCAAAGTATGATAATGTCGATAATACATATTGTCAAATTATAAATCTCATACATTAACACAAGTCACAACCCACAAGATAAAAACATTGAGTCACTAATAAAATGAAACCTAAGAGTCTTAGACCAATTCATTGATGGCATTCCTTTCAGATTTTATAATGGATACTAGTTTGAATTTTGTTTGCTTGCTCCCTGGTGTCGTAATTTTGGTCTCTAATTTCCAGTTCCAATTATTATCAGTTAAGGTGAAGTCGTTTATAATCAACCACCCAAAAAAAAAAATTACTGTAAAAGGTAGAGATATATAGTATGCGGTATCTATTTATTAATATGATAGAGTAAAATTTTGTACATTTGGAAAGTAGTCTGCATTTCTGAGGTTCGCCTTTCATTTTAGACTTCAAATCTTAGCTCCCTTGAGCATTCGATTTTCCATGCATCTCAGCATAGACAATGTACCATATATTAATGTAAATGGTCATATTCTACAGGTCGCTGGAATACAGCAAACATACCATCAATTTCACCATGACTCTGTTCCTCGTTTGTTCTCTCCACAACTCACAATACCTGGATTTGTAGGAAGAATGCTTGTGGGAATCCCTACAATACTGATCGTGAAATTCTGTAGCAAGGCTCTTGCAAAATGGACTCTTCCTGTAGTATCAAACACCTTGGGTATCCCAATAAAATCAACCAGCTATATCCCCACATTGAAAGGATCTCTCCAGGGGAAGAAGTCTGGTAAGCTCAAACAAGGTAATTTGCAAAAGCTCCTTTCCCAGCATGAGGCATTTGATGTTGATACGGGAATTAGATTTCTTCAGTATGCAGGCCTAGCATGGTCAGTGGTCGACCTTGTCCCATCTCTCTTTTCACACCTGAGCTTGTGATACTGAGATATGGTTATTATTTTACCAACTCCTTCCCAAGGAATTCATCTTTATGTAAAACAAATTTTTGTACAGCGAGGGAATTCCATTTTTGTCATATCCATTATTCAATGGAAGTATTTCAACTATATATAGGTCAATCAAGAGTACTTTTTTAGGTAAGCAAATTTACCGAGTAACTTTCCGAAGTACGAAGCATTTGTATAAGTTTCATAAATTCCTATATATATTACCGGATTCTTCCTATCCCTCACAATAAACTTTCTGCGTATTAAGAATTCTGCTTCTTCAATACTTTTAAGGGGAGGAGAAAAAACCAATTGCACTGTTGTCTTTGATAATTATTTTCACATTAATGTAATACACTTTTAAATTAGGGGTTGTTACACTACAGTTCTAAAAATGGGACTGTGCTACAGTTTATTCTTCCATCCTTTTTTTTGTATTTTTTGATATTAATAGATTGTTTTTTATGCTATATATATTTTTTAAAATTTTTAATATTTTTTACACTTGTTGTACTATTCAGTTTTTAGAATTATATTTTTCTCAAGTAAAAAATTAAAAAAAAAACTTAACATTTCAAAAAATTCTATAAAAAAAAAGACTAATTAATTAATACCAAAAAATAAAACAAAATAAAACAAAACAATAAAAAATTGGAGGGTAATATTACATTGCTACAGTCCCAAAAACATAACCACCACCTTTAAATTAACATATTTTGTTAATTAACATATTTTGTTAATTTGCTTAAAAATTAAATATTTATCAAAAAAATAAAAAATATATATATTTACGCAGTTCAGTAATTTTTTGTAACCCATGTGGTGGTAATCACTTTAAAATGGAATTGTAAACTACCTAAAACTAAATGGTATTTGTCTTTTTTGAATGAAAAAGCTAATTGGTAAATGTAACCGAGATTAGTTTAAGATAGTCTTTTAATTTGCATTCAATATCCTTCCTAATCTGAAATAAGTACCCAATAGTCCAACAAAACTCACGATTCAAGACCGAATACAGAACAACTCCAATTTGCACCCTGGGAAATCCCAATTGCGGCAGAAAAGATTGCCATGTGTTCAACCTATAAATGTGAGAAAACAAGTCCGTCTATACACCGGGAATAACCTGGACAGCTAGTGCAAGATAATAGCTGGCAACTTGGCAAGTATCAAAAAGAGATGGATGATAAATGGCAGATATGCAGTGACTAAATTTTTGGACCAAATACCAATATACACTACAACGAATTGATCCATAGGCGGAGGAAATCCTGTCTTCATTCTCAAGTTTTGACCAACTAATAACAATGCTGACGAATTTATTTATTGGCATTCATATTATTCTATTCAGAGAAGCCAATGTCAACCAAGGAAAAGCTCCTCAAGTGTGAGCTCTAAAAATGAAAATAAAAATAATTAGTAACAACAAAACTAAATTACTATTTGGAAAATTAGTAGAACATAGCAAAGCATCCACAAGATATAAAAATCCCAGTCATAGGGAAAAAGGGGTATGAAACATGAGAGAAAAATAGGGAAAAAGTTTTAATATCCACATTTTGCTGGAATGATACATTCTGACGAAACCATCATCTAAGCAACTTCTCCAACAGGATGTCCAGCAAGTTTCTTGAGCGTAATAAATCAGTGGAATGTTACCTGCCTATTATACATCAAAGCGGTCTCCACAACCACCATAAAGACATGGGAAGTCTATATCCATGGATTTAAATGCTTACAGCAATCTTACAGACAAGGATGCACAACTACCCGAAATTAGTGCATAAGTAGACGTAACCATGATCCCAATATGGCGTTCAGCAACTACATTATAGGAAGTAATCAGGCGTTCTCCGGGTAACATCTGGTTCTCCTCTCCTAGGAGCAGGATCAAACTGCAAGATACACTTCGGATTTATGCATAGACAATCCAAGGCAGAGGACTAACACCAACAATATCTTACCAAGTAGAAAAGAGCAAATTATGAT
>JASKGM010000001.1:7321297-7337485 GCA_034509205.1 Ceratonia siliqua | reverse complement strand
ATCATGTTATTGTAAATAACAATAATAAAATGGTGTATGAGAGGTATGGGATGTACGGAGAAGTGAATATCTCATTTCTCGAACAAATTTATGCGAACTCAGAGGATCCTATGCTTCGTCTCTTGTTGCTATAAAGGCAGATGGGGTATTGCTGAAGAGGAAAAAGGATAATAAGAGGTAGGGGAAAGCCAAAAAAAAGTCACCCGCTGTCCTCATTAATTGTGGGAGATGACTTAGAGCCCATTCAAATATATCCTTCTTTTGGGAGAGAATGAATTCTTTTCAAAATAAAATGCATTCAAATGTGATATAAACATAACGAGAATTGTAAGGAGAATGAAAAATTTTGCTTTAATTGGAAGGTAGATTTTCCTCCTTCTTATGCAGAAGGAAAAAAAACTCTCTTCCCCTGATACCCCTCATATTCATTTATCTTTGCTTGTTGAAGAGTTAGTCCTTCGTCCTTGGTACATTTTACATGTTGCTATTTTCACTCCTATGCACCCTTACAAGGGAAAGGAAAAAGAAGCAAGGGTCAGAAAGAAAGAAGTTGAATACATACATGAAGCAAGTAACCCAAAGTCCATAAAAGATGGCACCAACACTAGTCACTATGATCACGAAATTCATCAAACCCATACTCCACAACCCAAGACAAACCACAAAAGAGTGTGCTGCTTTGATACGCAAACACTATGCACATCTCGGGGAGATGAGGATGAAAATGGTAAAAGCAGTGTCAAACCCATTATAAAATTAACCTTTATAAATATTTTAAGTATTAAAAAAATATTTGATTAAAAATTTATTTTAAGTATGTATATTTTATAAAAAATATTTTCTTAATTAAATATTTTTTAATATAGTTATATTATTTATTTGATTTTTTTATTTTTTATTATGATTATTTTTATAAAATTATTATTTGTAGTCATGTATATATTTATTTTATTATTTTAAAATTAAAAATAAAATTTTCACTCATTAAATATTTTAAATTTTAAATTTTGTATGTATGTTATTTTTAATAATTTTATCAAGTAAAAATTATTTTATAATTTTGAAGTCAAACAATTTTTTTTATTCAAAAGACATTCTCATTTACTGTAAACGAATGTAAAATATTTTTTTATTATGTTAAAATATATTTTTTTTAGAATTAAATTTTTATTATTTAAAAGTTATTTTTTAAAAAAAATCCAAAGATGACCTTTGTCTTCTTGGGTATGGAAAGCATAAAGGTGTTACAAAAAATGGGATTTTTAATTTTTTTTATTTGTTTGTATCTTAAATTCTTGTCCCATTATTAAAAGTTAAAAGAGATCCTTTCCCCATTTTTTCTATTAAATTTGTATTTTTTAAAATTTTATAAATAATATTTAATTATATCATAAAAATTATATATTTATTTTAATTATAATAAAATTATTTAATACTTAATGATGTTTTAAGTATATTAATATTTATTATTTGTTATTTAAATAAATAAATTAATTAAATTATTAACTATTACTTATATATATATATATATATATACACATTATATGTATAATATAAAAATCAAAAATATTTTTTAATTAAATTTAATTTGATCGTGATTTGGCATTGGATAATTTACTTGTAATTTGTTGACTCAACCAGTTTAATGACCCATATAATATTTTGAACATTGAAATATTTGAAATTAACACATTTTATTAATTTATATACAAACAAATATATTAAAACTGATTAATAGTTATTAACAAAAATAATTTTGAAAAATAACTTACACATAATGATACAAAACCAACATTCAGATCAAGACTTTGCCAAGACTATATTGGTCTATTAGATGATGAATTTCAATATGATTTTTGTTTAATACAACTAAAATTATGAATATAACATACATAATCATATAAATTTAATAATATACTATATATTAAAAAGTCAAAGCCAAATAAATGAATAAATCCAAAAAATACTAAACATGTACATATAATAAAAATTGACAAAGAAAATATGATTGGTTGAATATATTACTTAATATCATCCAGTTTAAATTTGTTTGATCTATCACAAAATAATTTAATTTTTTTACAGGACAAAATAAATAATTTTATATCATCGTTAACATCACACTATTATGTAATTAGAGTTTCAAATATAATTAGTTACTAAACAATGTCAATTAACTCGGTGGAAAAAATAGCAAAATGGCAAGTTAGGCTATAGCCAATTTAATTGTGATAAAAGATATTTAAAAACTTTGACTACAAATTACAATAGTTATTTTAAGAGGAAATTATTTTTTTAGATATGTATAATAGTGTTTTATAATATTTATTTTTTAAACATTATTCTAAAATAACTTAGGAATTTTTTTATAGCACTATGTATAGGTAAAAATTATCACAATAAAAAAATGGGGGTAATTTATTAAAATAAAAGAAAATTTGAAAGTGATTAAAGGGACATGGGGGTAATTTATTAAAATAAACATACTTTAATTTCAACGATTTAACGTAAAAAACAGAGAAAAAAGGAAATGCTATTTTGGATAGGTAAACAGGAAAGCATGTGTTACAGGATTTTTGGCCTGATCGAAAGCGTACGGAAGCCAATGGATTTAGATATTTATTTTGTCGAGTGTGGTGTGTTTGGTTTGGCAACGGGGAAAAATAAGAGAAAAGGAACAGTTTTGATCCAAGTTGGAAAACGCAGAGAAATCTGATTACTCTCCTTTGACAAAAGAGAAAAGAGAAAAGAGAAAGAGAGCGATATCCTCGCTGGTGTCGTCCTCCATATCAAAGTTCAATTGTTTTACATTTTGCTGCAATCGAAGCTCGCCTCGTCTCCCATTCATTCGGGTTGCTCCTTTGCTATATCTTTCTAATGCTTATTTTTTGCTGGCTCTCTCTCTATCTATTGGTATGAAGCTCAATATTATTGCTTTGTTTTCCATTTATTCGTCCACCTGATGTTCATATCATACCCCTTGGTGCTGTCTGAAACCTGATTCGCTCATTGTTTTTGCAAAATTTATCCCGATTATATCGCATTTTCTTCACAGTACCATACAATTTATTTTATCTATTTCTTGCAAATTGTAATTTTGTGAACATTTGATTTATGTGCTCTTTAATCTTCTGAGAAAATTCTTTGTCGATCAGTTTTTATTTTTACCGGTGAATCCCTTTTTCCATTTTGATTTCAAGTTCAAAAATTTGTTTTACTGGTGAATCCCTTTATATATATTGCATATTCGCCTTTTCAACTTTATGTTCTGTTTAGCTTGATCATACTTGTATAATGATTTATCAAGGTTGTGATCTGCTAATGCCTAAAGTGCACGCATAAGAGGATTGAGTCGATTGACAATTGAGAAGCAGAGTTGTTTTCTAGCATTTGCTCGTTATCAGCAGAGTCAAATTTCTGCAGCTATGGGAACTTCATGGGCGGATTCTGTTGACAATTCAGTCATTTGTTCCTCGGACACCAATGCCTTAGCTCGCCCTTCCAGGTCAACATATGTTCCTCCACATCTTCGTAATAGGCCACCACCATCAGAACCCACTGTAACATCATATTCATCTTCTTTATCAGCTAATGATCGAGTAAATTATGGTGGGTCGGCTGCTGGCTTTCATGGTGGCAAGTCCTTTAAGCCTGATCTTGGGCGGCAGGGATACAGTTCTAGTGGTCGAACTGGTGGTGGTTATAACAATAGGGGTGGACAGTTGGACCGTAGAAGGGAGTGTGAGGTGAACCCTTTTGGGGACAATGAAGCAACAGATCATGCTGTTAGTGAACAAGAAAACACAGGCATTAACTTTGATGCTTATGATGATATCCCTGTGGAGACTACTGGGGAGAATGTGCCTCCACCAGTAAATACATTTGCAGAAATAGACTTGGGTGAGGCATTGAATCAAAATATACGACGGTGCAAGTATGTCAAACCAACTCCAGTTCAGAGGTATGCCATACCAATTTCTCTTGCTGGGCGAGATTTGATGGCTTGTGCTCAGACAGGGTCAGGCAAGACAGCTGCTTTTTGCTTTCCTATTATAAGCGGAATCATGAGGGAGCAGTATGTTCAAAGACCACGTGTAGCACGGACTGCTTTTCCTTTGGCACTTATTTTATCCCCTACTAGGGAACTTTCATGTCAGGTACAGTTCTAATTTTACTTTACACTTTTCACTGACCTTCATTAGGTGTATCTGTATCCTCAAGGACTGCAAATTTTCATTTTTAATTTATTGTTTCAACATCTTGCAGATACATGATGAGGCCAGAAAGTTTTCCTATCAAACTGGTGTCAAGGTGGTAGTTGCTTATGGAGGAGCACCAATCAACCAACAGGTTCTTTGTACTGTGGATTTTCATGGTCCAATGATTTCTTGATATCTTTTCTTGCTGCTACATAATATGTTTTGCTTGTCTTATTTACCATCGCCTACTTGACATTGGAGTTCGTACTATTTCATGCAGTGTGTATGTGCTTGTTAGAAATTATCTTTTCTTTGAGTTGAAGAAAGGAAATGGAAGTGTCAATACATGTGTGGGTGTGTGAGAGAGACGCTTCCCTTGTTTCCTGGTAAACTCCAGACTTTCTACATGGTTGGTTCTAGGTTGTAAGCCAGCATGACACGTAGCCCTTTGTATCATTTTTGTGCTTCCATCCTGCATCAGAATGTTCCATGTTTTTGCTTCATGACGCTCACTACATTGGGCTAATAAGCAGAGTAGTTTGTTATCCTAGTTTCAAAATGCAGGTAAAGCCTCCATCACTAGAAGTAATTCTTGTGGATTGATTTAATAGTGCTAGACTAAGAATCTGCTTATTTATAGGGTCCAATGGTTAGTGCTTTACTGAGATTGGAATGACTTACCTGGCTACCTGAAATTTCCAATATCCTAACTGGAACATTAAAATAAAGTATTACTTTATTACTACTAGTTTTACAGGGTTTGTAGGGGTGGCATCCTTCTCTCTGAAGGTGAGGATAAGCAATCCTTTTTTTTTTTTTTGGAGGGGAGGGGGTTGGTTATGATTTGAATGGATCTAGTTTTAGTGATAGACTTAGTTTGCATAGTAAATCAAATAAGTGACTGCATTATCCTTGTGTTTCAGAATTTTCATAATAAAAACTAGTGAAATGCTTTGATTTGTTTGAAATCATTTTTGCATTTGCTAGTTGGTTGTTGTCTTTGTATTCATAATTATGCATTTTTTCCTTATGCTTATAAGTTTCAGCTGTGTTCTCTTTTCAGCTTTTGTATTACTAGTTTGGTTGTTTGAATGTGTGCACCCATTTAATTATATAATAATTATGTATGCAATGTGCAGCTGCGAGAACTTGAGAGAGGAGTTGATATTCTTGTGGCAACTCCAGGACGGTTGGTAGATTTGCTTGAGAGGGCTAGGATTTCATTGCAGATGATCAAATACTTGGCTCTTGATGAGGCAGATCGGATGCTGGATATGGGTTTTGAGCCTCAAATAAGGAAAATAGTAGAACAAATGGACATGCCTCCCCAAGGTGTCAGACAGACAATGCTGTTTAGTGCCACATTTCCCAAAGAGATACAGGTATCTTTTTTATTTATAATTTTAGCTTTTCATGTTTCTTAAATATATTCTTTGTTCAGTGAGGTATCTTGTGCTGATCATGATGATCCTGAAAGGAGGGGGAGGATTTCTTCATGGTGACTCTTTCACTGCAGTTTGACCACTGTGGTTTCTATTATTTCAAATGGGTGGAGGAAGCGTTTTTCACAATGCTTTTGTACTTATAAAAGTTGTGCAATTTTCAATTGTATACAGAGACTTGCATCAGATTTTCTTTCAAATTATGTGTTTCTAGCTGTTGGAAGGGTTGGTTCAAGTACTGATCTAATTGCTCAAAGAGTAGAATATGTCCTCGAGTCTGACAAGAGGAGCCACCTCATGGACCTTCTTCATGCTCAGAGGGAAAACGAAATTAATGGCAAGGTAATCTGTCACCCTGCATTTTGAAATGTAGACTTGTCTTTGTGTATGCCATAATTAGTTTTTTTTGTTAGTTAACTTCACTACTTTTTTATATTATGCTTATTGGAACTGCTTTTTTAAGAGAATCCAAACAATTTATATATTTATCATATTCAGCTCTCTGTTAAGGATCTTTGGGTGGGTTTTGCAGCAAAATTTGACATTAGTTTTTGTGGAAACAAAGAAAGGAGCTGATGCATTGGAACACTGGTTGTGTGTCAATGGGTTTCCTGCAACCAGCATTCACGGTGACAGAACACAACAGGTGGGTCCGTTTAGCTAACTGAGATCTATATTCAAATATAAAACATGTCAGTGTTGTTGTTTCATTAAAACCACTTCTCTATTTCTTTTGTCTGCTTTATGTTTACTTGTTTGTATAGGGATGGCCAGGGGGTTGAATTAGGTTTTAGTCTATTTAAACGAAGCTAATCAGAGTTTAATTTATAAAAACTCTTCATGAGGCCTAACAGTTTATTAAATTTGAGCATCTTAAGATCAAAATTATTCTTATTAAGTTTTACAATGCGCTCAGTAAATTGGAACAGATAGGTAACTTTCTTACTACTTTTTTCATTGTTGGCAACCATCGCATTGTGCTCCATTCTTTATCTCAGAATTGAATTTGGTCATTCTGGCAGCATCTAGCTGAAGTCCACTCTTTATTTTGTTTAAAGCTTGGGAAAGAAACTTTCCTAAGTATAGTATTAGAACTTCTGAACTAAAAGTTGTCCTTCTATATATTTCTTTCCTTTTGTACTGTTGTTGCTAATTATAATATAAATGTGTAGAATGTAATGGCTCTGTATGCAGGAAAGAGAACTAGCATTGAGGTCATTCAAGAGTGGAAACACACCAATTTTAGTGGCAACAGATGTTGCAGCACGTGGTCTTGATATTCCACGGGTAGCTCATGTGGTAAATTTTGATCTCCCCAATGACATTGATGATTATGTGCACCGGATAGGAAGAACAGGGCGAGCTGGTAAAATGGGATTAGCAACAGCCTTTTTTAATGACAATAATTTGTCATTGGCTAGACCTTTGGTTGATCTGATGCAAGAAGCAAATCAAGAAGTACCTGCATGGCTTACACGATATGCAACCAGAGCTTCTTATGGTGGTGGCAACAGAAATAGGCGGTCTGGAGGAGCCCGATTTGGTGGCCGAGATTTTAGGAGGGATGGCTCAAATATTAAAGGAGCAGAATATTATGGCGGAACAGGTGGATATGGGGTTCCTCACGGTTATGGTGGAGGGTATGGCGCAGGTGTGACAAGTGCTTGGGATTAGTGCATTTTCATGTTTTTGTGGAGTGTATATAAATTTCAGACTTAATAGTGATCGTGGTTTACCTGATTTCATGCATCCCTTGCTACAGGAGATTTTTTGTAATCAAAATTTGAAGGGTTACAGAGATTAAACTTACTAATCTTAAGCGGAGATTTACAATTGGGTAGGTGTTGCAGGTTCATCAGCAACTAAGGTTGGGAATATAAACGTTGCCTATGGAGAAGATAAATTCTATAAGCAATCCGAAATTTTAGTGACTTGATGAGTGGTGTGTGAACCTTTAGATGAGGGGGAGGGTGAAAACAGATTTTGGCAGTGAGTAGTATATCATGTTTTGAGAAGGTGCTTACTTAATAGTCTAATCATAGGGTTTCAAAAGCTATCCCTACTTAGCATGGATTTTATTAATTTGATTATTCAATTAACTTAAAGCCTCTTAGCTTATGTACTATCTAATGATCAACGTTACCTAATGATTAAATAGCATTTTTGCTATCGAGTTGTACCGATCATGCCCTTCATATACTACTCAGATCTTTCAATGCAATTCTCTCTACTGCAAGCAGTTGGGTACCTAATTCTTTTACTTGTCGAAAATTATGACTGAAGAATTCTTGTTGATAAGTGTAACTACATTTAACAAGCCTTTTCTAGGTGGTAAATCAATTCAATATACTGGTAGGAGCTAAATTTCTGTTCTGAAAAGAGAGGGAGACATTGTAGAGCGAAAATGTCAACCTATTTTCTTGGATTTGGATCAATAGAATGTCTGTAAATTAAATATAATTCAACTGACGAAAAAACTAGGTGCAATTTTTAGGTGTTTGTCAGTTGTCACATGGTTTAACAACCACTTTTTGGTACAAACTTCACTGAAAAAATGACACCTGTTAGTAACCCAGCTGATGAATTTGATTTTTCTGATACCAAATCCCTAGTTTTGAAAAGCTTGAAGGGCAATTCAAATGACTAAGATATTGTCTTGTATGAATCAATCACACACAAGGATTTTAGAGCTTCACACTGTTGCCAGAGGAAAGAAAGGGCTTCAAAGCTTGGTGTCCATCTAGTTTTATTACATATGCGCCTGGCGCACATGCGTCTGCATAGATAAATTAAGAAAAACCACCATATTGAAATCGCAAATATTTGAACTACACTGACTTCAAATTTTTTCTGCATTCAGTTTGCACAATTAATTTAGTAATTTGGTCGTTAACTCAAGGGCCTGCCACCACTACCGATTGGCACCTGCAATTACTGTTACCCGCGCAGAAAGCATTACTAAATTACTGCAGAGTGAGTTTGCTTCAATCGAAAAGACAGTTTGGCAAAGGAAATTTTCTTTTAAAAATTTTGACAAAGATTCTTCATTTTAGTCAAATATCTATTCAATTAACCATATTTTCAGTACATTATAAACATGTATTTAAGGAAGATTATTATCAAAACATGTTAATTATGTTAATCACTGATTTAACATAATTTATTGACCATATATTGAGTTAGTGTGCATAGTAATTTAAGAATTTTCTTCCCAATAACACAGCTATTAATGAAACTAAATATGAAACCTTCAAGGTAGAGCAGTTCAACAAATCAGAATGACCTATATTGCTCATTTGGGTAAATTTGGTCTCAGGCAAATCTTTGATACCAAATATCAGTCCCAGCTTAGTCCCTATAGCTGTGAACTTTTACACTTTCATTACTATCCAACTTACACTGTGGTCCTTGTTTATCGTTTTTTCAGACAATTCCTCCAATTTTTTTAAGAAAAATAATCATATCTCCAACAGAATACGATTCAGTAAACAGACATTTGTCATAACTTCTACATTATCATACTGTTTTCACACAAAAAAAGCCCTTTTCTTCTCAAAGGTATCTTGAAAATTTTCATTAAATCAACTACAAAATCCAGAACCATTGTAATAATGAAAAATTACTTTTTCTATCAAATGAAGTACCAATATATAATTTAAGGAATAATCTCAAAAATAAAAGCACAAAAAAGAAAAGTAAATTTTGATTTGCTTTCAGATTCTCCAGGAAAATTATGGCAATTGTCATTGCAAAACAGATTCGGATCCCGTATCCAACTGCACAAATCCAATTGAATCCTTCACCATTTAATGCACTTTGAACATTAAGATTAAACTGCGTTTTATGTTTATTTTTATTGACACAAATTTCAAGACATTTTTTCAAAAAAAATCTGACAAATAGTGGCATCTAACACGAGCTAGACAACCACGATGACTGGAGCCAGTACAATTAGTATCCAACCGCACAAAATCCAAATTTCTGCAAAACATAGATTGAACATTCATTTGCTACCAATAACCGCATTTAAATAATTGAAGCGCTGAAGAATCAAGTACTCGACTGGTCGTATCCTTTTTTATGATACATCAAAATTAAGCATCTTCTATCTCTAAATGTCGCTACAAATCAGATCGAAAGCCCATGTTGGGCAACCCTCCCCGTATTGGCGGGACACTCGGTACTTATCAATATTATGTCATTCCAAATTTGTCAGATGTCCGATAACACTTGGCAACTAAACAAAACCTAAGTTTTTGAAGATTATCACTACAGAAACAAGGGATTTGAGCTCTATGCTCAACTGCCACCAGATCATCCGGATTTTGAAGAATGGCACAATTAGCCAATTGAAGGGATTGGAGCACTGGAAATCTATGAAGAAAATTTCCTCTTTAGAGGGAAAAAGATTGAGGAGGAGAGGGCAAGGAGGTTATTCAATAAGGCATAATCATAACTTTTCTATGAGGACATGGGTGGCATATTACAAAGCAGATCATTGCAAGGATCCCACATGGAGATACCTGGGAAAGACAAACGCATGATCTACCATTCTTACAATAACTTATCAGCCAAATGCTTCTTTCAGCCTTTCTTTACGTGTCTTTGGATCCGACCTACAAACATTGAGAAATATTATTATTAAAAATTCAAGCATCCAGGCATACAAAGACACACTCAAACTCTATCCAATGTGGTGATGCACTAAAGGGTAAGGTGAATTAAAGAAGCTAACAGACATAAACAAATTGATCACCCAACACTTGTAAAAACAGTCTTGGATCCAAAAACAAGGTGAAATATCGACTTAAATAATAGATCTAAATTTTTCGTGTCAATTAATCTTCCATAAGAAACTGCAAAATAGAGATTTTACAAAATCCTCTTCACCAGTGCTATTATATAACAAGGTCAACAAGATGAAAAGAAAAAAAGACTTAAAGGTAACAGTCTAACATTGGAAAATCCTTAATGCCAGAGCAAATAGAATTCCAAAGAATCTGATCAAGTTTTACTTTGGAAGCAATGACCCAAATTCTTAGGGTGAGCAACATCATTTCCTAAATCAGAACTATTATGGCTCAATTTCTACCATCTCTCCATATTACTTTCATCAATGCCCGGTCAATTTCACCTTTTTCCAATTAATAAAACAGAGATACCAAAAATGCCCAGTCTTGGGGAAACCAGCCCCAAAAGAAAGTTCAAGGAATGTACAATCTTCAGTGCAAATGAAACTCCATTATTCCCATTACAGATCCCTACAACTATGTAGACATCAAAATATTGAAAATGCCTACTGTCAGAAACATATCCAAACAAATTTGCAAATGACAAGATATTATGAAAAATAAATTCCAAAATATATCTTCTCAAAACTATTTAAGCCTAAATATTCAACCAATCAACAACAATGAAAGCAAATCAACCATAAAGTAAAAAGTTATAAGCGATAATGATTGCAAAAGGGAAAGGGGGGGATGGTTCCTACCTTCAAGTGTTAACGCCTAGATCTATTCTTGCAGCAGCGAAATTCAGCTAAGAGAGCTATATGATCTGATGACCATTCAGGAGAAGGAAGTGCTGTGTCTTTCCTCAAACTCTCTTCGTCTAATAGCTCCAATAGTGACTCCACCACCAATGAATCCGCTGAACCACAAAATATTACTTCATAAAACAGTGAGCAGCATGTTAACGCTTAACAGATGATACAACACTGCAAAATAGCTCACCCGTGTAAAATATGTAATCTAGAGTGCCAATAAAATCTCTAGTGACATTTGTGAATAAAGGTTCATTTGTTGCATTGTCCAGTCTCCTTTTGTGCTGCTCAAATCCTAGACTTACTGTTCTTCCAAAGGATGAGTACGCACTGACCTGTAATTCAAAGTAATCCATAAGCAATAAAACAAATTAAAGTAATAAACTGATTAATAAGGAGAAAAACACAGAACTAAAATGAGACAAAGTCCATAAACTAAATAATCCATTAAGGGTTGCATTCTAATAAAAATATATTACCAGCGGCAATTGATGAACCAACTTGCTGTGAGGTCGCAGGATATTAAGTGGGTCAACTGCTAAGTCTGGATGCACTGGATCTACCTTTCCCATTGCAAGAAGTGCATGAGGAGCACTGCAACAAAGTTCAGTATCACCATCAGACACAATTTACTGATGCTAATAAGCCTAATATAATAGCTTCATAGAATTGAAATAACCCGAAATTAAGCAAAATAATACAGTCATCTGACCTTCCAGGAACTGAATTAAAATCTCCACAAACCAACATAGGAATGTCTGCACTTGCAGCTATTTTCTCCAACCCCTTTAAGAGCGTATGCACCTGAAAAGGGCGAAAAACTATAACAGATATGTTCACAATGACACAATACTCAATATGAATGAGAAAAAGAAATGACTTACCTGCCAGAGTTTGACATCTTTTAAATCTTGGTGGACATTTACATGTGTATTTGCCTGAAGTCCAACAGCAATAGTAGAGTTAATAAAAGATTCCACTGAAAATATTTTGAGCTCAACCAACCAAAAACAAAAAGGGGACCCAAATAAAAAATTTTGTACGAATTGAAAGCACACATCTAGCGTGATCCATTATACTTGATATTTTATAGTTAATTTAAGGAAAAGCCAAACACCTCAGAACCTCCTTTATACAGAATAATTCTTCTACACCAACAACGATCAATAAAATAAAAGGCCACAACAGTCGCCATGGACAAACTTCAATCTAGACCTGATCAAGTGGCTGGGTAGCCCAACCACCCCAATCAAGCCCAGCCCCAAAAACACAATTTGGGCCTCAAATTTTGAGTAAAACACAATTTGGGCTTTTAGGCACACAAAGGGGCGGCCTATGCCCAGCCCAAATATAATCTCTTTTTTTTTCAGTTTTTTATATGCACATTTAATACATTTTTCAATATATAAAATATATAATTTCATATTTTTTAAGATTTTTGACGTTTAATTTTTTTAATATTAATTTAGAAAAAAAATATTTTTATTCAGGCTCGAACCAGGTTCAAGGGACTAAGGATGCCTGGCATCAGGTCTACTACAGTCCAGTAATTTATAATTGAAAATAAACCAATATATATAACCATCACAATGATAGTCTACAGAAATCAAACAATGTATCAATAAATATTATTAAGAAGACCTAAGGAAGGAGAATGTCCAAAGAAAATAAAAATCTTGACACCCTGCCAGTACAGAAACAATCATTACTCAGTTGACACTAATTTAAACGTTAAAAAACCCAACAAAATATCAAATATATAAGTCTAAATAACTTAAATTGTAACTGCAGCCTAAATACATACAAGCCCTCAAATTAGCAATAACAATCCTTAATAGTGAACAAGCTAAAGAATCAGCATCCATGCAGCATGATGCTACATATAAAATCATAAAATTCAGGGCAACGAAAAGGCATAAACAATGCAAATCAAACACAATCTAGAAATAATATATATACACACAAGATCACCTATGGACCACAAAAAATTAATAGCAGTATGAGACCTTACCACACAAAGAAGCTGTCTTTTCCCAGGATCAACTGGCTGATTGTTAACTTTTGCTTCTAGAACCACTATTAGTGCAACATTATCCTAAAAACAGAAAAGAGATAAAATGGTATGCATCAGTTTCATAAGAGAACCATTGTTTTTGCTGAGGAACAAAAGTGACATATAATCTTTGGTTCAATGAACCACCTTAACCAGCCGATTCAAAGCAGTTTTCTTCTGAGTAGTTGGAATCATAGCATCTGTCAAAGACTGTGCAGCCTTGTTAAATTCAACCTGCATGCAAGCAGAGATCATATTAAATTGTGTACATAATTAAGAGAACTACCAGACACAAAATATTTCCCAACCTCATATTTCTTAACATGCGAAAATCTGTCTCTACGGAAAAATGTTGCACAACCATCAATTGCGTTGGTGTTGCCGCTGTATACCTGTAAACCCCAAAAGAGCAGGTTAACATCAAAAAGAATTTTGGAAATTATGACCATAAGGAAGCAGAATGTCTCAACAACCTCGTTCGTTTTTCTCTTGTATAGACCATAGTAACCATGTTTGTCCAGTTCAGGAGCAAAAAATTCCTCATAATGATCACTTTGTACCTGAGGGGGGGAAAAGTTGCCCATTAGCTGATAAAAAAGTTATTAATAGATAGGAAACAATCATATGGTTGTAATGGCTTGGGTTAGGTAAGTGGGGAATAAAAGAGATTCTAACTCAAAATAGTTGGATTAGAGATGACTTTCACAATCCCCCAGAAGAAAAGACACATACATGGAATTGAATATAATAAACAAGAGGATATAAGCCCACTAAAGGTGAAGTTTACTTAAGCAATATATATGAAAATTTCAATCATATACAAGTATATTATATTAGTAAAAAAAAAAGTTACCAATAGCAGTTAAGTCCCCCCCTCCCCAATTGACCCTTAACCAAAAATTCAAAATTGTGAGACAAAAGAATTTGTGTTTAACACCGATATTAACATTATAGCTTGCTATTTCATATAATGAATTGCTGAAAAAGGAGACAAAAATTAGTGAAGTTGTCAAATCATTTTATCAGCTATCAAACTCAAACATAACCAAAAGCAAGTTTATGTACCTCCTGAAGACAAATAATATCTGCACGGTAACCAACTATTTCTCTTAACAAATTTTGCCTGCGATATGGCCAAGAAAGAGCCCATGAAGGACAATAACCGTATAAATCATTTGAAGCGTATGCATCAGACAAAATGTTGTATGATAGAACAGTAAATGTTCCTGACGATGTTATACGTCCATCTGCATCTAAATGTCCCATCCCATCAACAGGAATTAGACGGCGGGGACTAGGAGAGGGAGCAGGAATAACACGGGAAGTTAGTATAGAGTTAACATGCCCCACAGGAACTTTTGTCTCTGCATCTACTACAACACACTCAAATTTAAGGACATGACCAATGTCATCGGCTGTTGGGGTATACGTTTTAGATCGTCCAACTTCAATCCAAGTTTCACCACCACTTCGTTGAGTAACAGCTGCTGGATACAAAGGTGCTGACCCATTTGTCAAGCTAGCACTTGATGCAGAGCCAGATAAGTTGGTATTAATTGCCCCAGACCCAGAACTATTATAGCGCCCAAATATCTCCTCCTCATCAGTTCCATTTTCATTAACTGCACTTGCAGCACGGTCATGTAAAAGACGATGATGCTGCCATGCATCTGAAAAACACTTTGGGGTGCAATGATAACTTTTGGCAACAGGTATTTTAGCCTTAACACAACCTAGACACTGCAGTGTGGCCTGCTCAGATGGATGTACGCTACAGATAGCAACCTTTCTATCACTTTGTACACGATACCTGCCAAAAATAAGAGCCAAATGATATAATTTCTGCAAAAATACAATTTTAAATCAGTTCAATAGAGTTGGGGAAAACACTGGATAAAAGCAACATATCTGGGACAATAATATTCAATCTACTCAATATAACCACGAACTAATACTTAATTAATCTAATCACTATAACACTATAGCAAGATATATGTATCATTCATCCACAACAAATTAAGTCAAGAATGGAACAACTAACCCAGATATGAAACTAGGGGGGGCTAAAATATAGAATTTGAGGGGGGGGGGGCAATTAATGTGTGAATTTCTCCCTCCCTTGGAATCTGTTATGTACAAAACCATTAAGCTTCCCTTTAATTAATATCGCTGTACCTCCAATAAAAATTACTATCCAATATATTATTTCATGACTTTCACTCTAGTTCCAGAAGCAAATATGGCTAATACAAGCACAAATTCTAATCCACAATCAACTTCTAGATTATGATTATTGAACACACCCAAGGGCACCACCCCTCGGATGCACTAAACAGCTACCTATTGTGCAGTTGTAATACTTATATTTATCTCCACTTGACCAATTTATTGCATGCAAAAGAACCTTTATAGCATATGGAAAAAGAAAAGGATATATCATATATGATTATCTATGTACGACACTTCAGCAACCTTTAATTTTTACACAGCTTATTTAACAAAAGGGAAGCATAGCCGACATTGGCAACCAAAGAAGTATGAAAACAGATGATAGTTAATACTGGTGCTATCCCACAACAAATGCAAACAAATACCACTGCCACTTATGATAGTGGGTATAAACAAGCTTTCCTCAACAAGAACATATTTACAACTTACCAGCTTACCACTCATTTTACACTTGTGTTGAGAGACAGACAGAATGCAAATATGCAAGTTTACTGATTGTTTAGAACCTAGCAGGATTAAGTTTTGCATGTTAGAAGCATAATCTTGCAATGTCCACTTTAATCCTCTGAGGCTATGTGATGGGAACCAGACAGATAACACAGCAGATAATAAAAGACTGTTTTATTGAATAACCAAGGAGTGTTATGCTCCGGTAATACTGGTAACCGAAACAATACACAGTACATGCAAACAGCCTATGAAATGAAGTGACAAACTCTAATC
>JASKGM010000001.1:7306285-7321197 GCA_034509205.1 Ceratonia siliqua | reverse complement strand
ACTCCCAAAAATCCTTAGCAGTGGGTAAAAACATCCATGTATCGCTGATATTTGGTGCCATGGAATTCCATAACTAAGCCATGATCATTGAGTCTTCTTCGTCCCATGCAGCAAATGAGGGATCGATCACCTGTGGTCTGGTTCCTAGAAGGTGACTGAGTTTTTTTTTCCCTTTAGGAAGGTTTGGATCAATTGAGACCACTTGAGATAATTTTTTCCATTCAGACGGTATGTTGCCTGGATGAATTGAAGTTCTCAAGGAGTTTGAGATTTCTCACTTTCAGGATGAATCATGGTGGTATGAGAGGCCGTGTCTGCAACTTCAAACATTGTGAGTAATGAACTAGCTCAACAAAAAATATATATATAGATATATTTTTCTTCAAGAATAGTAAGGATAATGAAGGTTACAGAAACAAGACTGCTATACCAGAAAACAGAAATAGTGCCAACAGTATCAAATAATACCAGTTTGAAGTTGCAATGAAGGCAATGGAGGTTTGACAAAGAGTGTCAAGTATGGGTAGGCCAGAAACAAGCAGTTGATGGCGTCTGGGCTGAACGGCAGCTCAACGAAGTTCTCACGTGCTCTCACTCGTCGGGGCATGGGTGACGAAGCAGTAAGTTGATGACGGGCGCGTGGTGGCAAATGGCAACGGCTTTCGAACAGAGAGCTGGTCTGCGGTTTCTGAGGGTATCAGAGGTATGACTCAGGTGACTACCCACCCAAAACTTATGGTTCCAGAGAGAGAAGTTGGCAATGAAGGCCAACGTTTAAAAATTAAAATTGCTCAGTGATGAGGGCTCTGATACCATGTGGAAAAGGAAAAATAGAGTAGAAAACGAATAGCTCTGTATTTTCTCAATTGCTTTACAAAGGAATAACACCCTTAATATATACACAATGTGCCTTATGTAAAAAAGGAAAGAAATCAACTCCTAATTTCAAAAGGATTCCTAGTTACAGAATTAATTGTCCCTTAATCAAGGATTCTAATCACCATAATTACAACCTTAATCAAGGGATTCTAATAACCACAATATTTCAACATAATGCATAAAACTTAGTGTTTGGTGTTTTTATCACTTTGATTTTATTAGCGACTTAGATTGGCTTAAATAGCCTTACACAGAAGACTGAAGCGAAAATTAGCAACCCATGTTGTACATATCCTAGGAACATGGCAATGACTACATGTGAAAATAACAAATTGACTAACTACTTATCCCACTAAGCTCGGGATGATTTATTTGTATGAACTCCACTAAACCTACGTGGATTGTTCCTATGAAACTGACTCAACTAACACATGACTACAACTCAGAGTTGACTTTAACAGTTTCTATGCTTTACTCTTGCTTGGATGTACATTAAAAAGATTTTTTTATTTTACCTGTTTGTGATTTGAAATTATTAATTCTTATGTAATTTGATATACTTTGCTATTGGCAATATAAGTTTTGCTAATAATGGATTTTCTCACTAGGGATACAAAGTAGTATGCAATTTGTAAGCAAGCTTTGTAAGAGACAGATTTGACTATTTTGCAAGCCTACTGCTTAAGATTGGCTCAGTCAGTTTTTTGGCTTTCTTCCTCTCTCCCTTTTCAATAAACTTCTGGTATTGCTTATCTTGAAAAGGCAATAACACCACAGCTGGAAAAAATTGTTGTTTCTTCCATGAAATCTGTCTCTTTGGGTTCCTTCCACCTTACTTCACCACCAATATGCAATTTCCACCCACGCCTTCAAATAAAACATCAACATATTCACCATCACCGTCACTGTCACAATGGTCTCAATCTATCATCTATTTCTCTTACATCTCCATTGAGTAAGCCCATGTTGCTGCATGCCACTGACTCAAATATTGATGCTCCAATTTCTTTGCCTGAGGGAGCTGTATCTGTTATTAACTTCGAAGAATTTATAGAGAAGGATTGGTCAGTACTTGATTCGGTTAAACCCAGTTTCAAAGAGGAATTCAATCAAAATATTGACCGCATTATTTCTGCTGGAAAGATTGAAGAAACTTCAAAGGTTTTAGTTTCAATTGGTTCTGAAGGGTTTGTGGATCGCTTAGTTGATTCATCTCCCTGCAAATTTCTCCTTGTTGTCCATGATTCACTTTTGATATTAGCTGGTGTTAAAGAGAAATATGACCTGGTTAAGTGTTGGCAAGGAGAAATTATATATGTTCCAGAGAAATGGGCTCCCTTGGATGTTGTGTTTCTTTATTTCCTACCTGCTCTGCCGTTCCAACTTGACCAGATTCTAGGATCTCTTGCTAAAAAATGTTCACCAGGTGCGTTTTCTGTTAGTTTAAAATGTAAGCAGGTCCTTTAGTTGCAATGTCTTTTTTTTTGGTCCCTTCCATTCCTTTGCATATTGGATACTAGTAATCCAGCTATAGCTTCTTCATTTATTTTTAATTTTGTGAACTTCATACAAGTATTAACTGTCATTGCATTTTATCTCTTCACACATCCTGGATCTCAATTTTACCTTTCATGAGATAAACTTGAGTAGTGGGGGTTTTTCTTCCCTACTCCAAGACAACAACAGGCTTTTGAATGTGTAAGCTTTATGGAATTTGTTCGTACACTACGCGTTTCTGTTAGCTTATTATTGTTTGAGACCACTTTTGTTACCTTAATTTGCTGTCAAGATGGTTTACTGATTTTGGATTTTTTTGGTAGGTGGAAGGGTTATTATCAGTCATCCCCAAGGGAGAGAAATATTAGAACTGCAGCGAGAACAGTATCCGCTAGTAGTAGTTTCTGACCTGCCTGATAAAACAACATTACAGAAAGTTGCTGCTGCTCATTCTTTTGATGTGGCTGAATTAGTGGATGAACCTGGCCTTTATTTGGCTGTTTTGAGCTGGTCGGGGGCTTAAAAACTAGATTAGATATGTGATTAAAAGTTTATTACGTGTTCATTTTACAACATTTGACTTAATCTCGGTTGGACCTGTCATGTGGTTTTTGGCTTTTTGACTGTTAGCGTGTATATTTGGATGAAAACAAGTTATGAAGGAATTCAATTTTGTTGGTTGTCTGGCTTCCCCCTAATTTTAAAATCCATATAGTTTTTCGTCACTAGGAAGATTCTCTCGCTGGCCTTATTTTTGGAGAAGTGATGGATTAGACTGTTTTATTTGAGATACTGCATGTTAGTCTTCAACATTACTGGTGTAATATTACCAAAGAAAATGGTTTTGCTCAACACACCTTTTGAATATGTTTACTTTCTAAATGCATACTACTAATCCTCAAACTATAAATATTTTTTTTTCTATCAATTATCAGTTTGCTTATTTGTCACTAAATATTCATACACTCTTAATGTTTGATTTTATTTTTTCATAACTGATTATTATGGTCATGGTTGTCAAAATTGTGTTTTAACTAATAAAATTGTATGATTTTACATTTCTAAGATGTTAAAATTAGTCAATTCGCATGTAAACTTAAAATTTGGTAAACTCAAGTTGAACTCGGATAAATTCAAGGTGAACTTGTAAGTTTACAATCGAGTTCACATTGTCCGGATTCCCTTATATATTGATATACATAAAGAAATCCTATTGATTTTCAACCATAGGATGTGTAGGGTAGAGGCAATGGGTAGCCAATTTCAACTTTTAAATCTCACAAGACCGGATCCTTTACCTAAAAAAATCGTATTCCAAATTCACGAGTTTACTGCATTAATGTGAATGTGTCATGTTTTTGGTTTGGGTACCCGTTGAAACCGAACCCAGCTGATTTCCTCTACCCTAGCCCGTAAAGAGAGGGAACTTTAGCCTAAAACCCTACACTAGGGCATAGCAACCAGCAAAACCCTTCAATGTCATTCTTCCTCTCGAGTTGACGTGGAAGATTAGAGAGTAGCAACCCTAAGAATGAGACTTGAAGCAACTTCGCAAGACTGAGGCGGTGAGACCTGAAGCAATTTTAGTCTTTATCACCTAAAAACGCGTAAGAGTTAAAACAGCCCTCATATTCTTTCCTTTCCCGTGCCCCTTCTAGTTATGAAAATTTGTCTATATAATTTGTCATTCTTTGGCTTCCTTCTTGAAAGCATGATTGGTCTAGTCTTGTATGTCTGAGACACATTAAAACTTGAAATAAATGGTTGTATTTGAACTCATTTAAGTCTTTATGTTATTTTTCTTGTTTTATGATTAAAAGAATTTTTACCTACACGCTGAATTTGGGTTTGTTATATTTTTTTTCTAAATTTTGAAGTTTTGTTTGTTATTTATTAATTATATTGCATTAAAACCTTTATTATATATGATATATTCTAAATATTATATATGATGAATATATATATATATATATATTAATAATTATTTATTGACATAAGTAAACTCTTATTATTTTATAAATTGAGTTTAGAATATAAATTTATTCTCTTTTCATAAATTTACTTAAATTTTTGAATTTGATAATCATAATTAGGGTTGAATCTTAACTTCTTAACTTCTGTCCAAAACATCAAAGCTAAAAATATCAAACCGCCAAACCTTCGACTCTCCACCTCAGAAAAAATGACCAATAAATGATAAATATTATGTCTAGAACATCAGAATATATTGTAAGGAAGGCAGCTCAGCCAAAGTTAATTCGTAGATATAGTTGTTAGAATAAAATATAATAATTTAGTTGCAATACACTAATTTTTATTATAAAAATATGATCAGGAACCAAAACATTTCTATTTAGTATAGATCGTACAGGACGGAGGTGATGGTAATTATCAAAATCTAATGTCAATTTTCAGTTAAGCAGGTGATGATCTTAGGCGATATCATTTTGAGATCGTCCATGGGGCGGCAGAACGGGACCAATTACTATATATTCAATTTTGACAACAGATGAGAAAAACCACCAGCTAGAGTCAAGCAAGTGTACCACTAAAATCTATTTTGGAAATGTCCGCTGAAAAACCCCGATACAGCTTTCACTATCAAATGGTTTTGATTCCAGCACAACAGAAGGTAGAAGAATTGCAACGAACAAATGCTTCATTTAAACTAAGAAGGGGGGCATTTTGACCTCACACAAAAAATACCTTCAAAATACCAGCACGCTCACAATCTTTCTCTACATCAAATGAAAAACAGAAATTGAGTAACGATCATCTAATCAAACTAAAGGCTAAAATTGGAAATTGCTGAAGGAAGCTTATTGTTCACTGAATTACAAGGTACTCAAATCGCCATTACCATATATGAAGATAAAGACTGAACCCACGACAGCCATCTTATGCCTCACTTCACTTCATCATTTTAGAAGATCGAAAACCTTAAGCTACTGCTTGCCGCAAACAAGTTGTATTCCTCCATGGTGGCACTCTCTTTCTTACTGCACGCGTGATCATTTTCTACATGATCTGCCAAACTTTTTGAGTAGAAATCCCCATCAGCTTCAACATTTGAAGATGCTGGAGTTGATTCACCACCTGTAGAAAGAGCTACAGGCCCACCAAAATGAAACAAGGAAAAATCACTGTTGTTCACTCTTGACTTGGCAGAATTATCATGTCTAACTTCCCCATTCAACGCTGCTTTTTTGGAGTTTGCTCCAGCTGGAATAGATCCATTAACATACTCTTGGATTGAAGCTGGCTTAGAAATTTGAGTCTGTTCCACTGGTTTTAAGCCTTTGGCTCTGGCAACTGGCTGATAAACCGGGATAGTGGCAGGGTTGAATAGGGGCATTGGTTGCTGTAAGGCACCATACTGCAAGCAGAAGCGTGGGTCCTCATTTAAGCCACATGCAAGAGGGCCGGCATATAGATAGTGATTTTGGTGTGAGAAGGGCATCAACCCATTTGTGGAAGCTGCTGGCCATGAAACTGGATTTTGATGGTAATAACCCATTGTTGAAGGAGATTGGAAGACTGGAAATCGTATATTGTGGTTTGGCGCTGGGGGAAGCACGCTTTGAGGTTGAGAACACACATTGGTGGTAGAAAAACCGTTGTCAAAATTTTGGGAAACTTCCATCAGAGGATTCCCTGCTACATCACTTCCTGCTCCATCCAACAGACCAAAGAGTGGCCCGCTTCCCAAACCCTCACCATTTGAATTGTGATTTTTCTCCATCCCAACTTCGTGACAGTCAGACAAGCCATTTTGAATGCATGCTGAACTGTCTCTTCCTTCAAATGGTTGGCTGCCATCGTCTGAATCTGACGTGGCTGAGGATTCTGTATTTCCATGGATTGAAGAGGTTGTATTACTGTCACCCTCACTTAGGCATGATGAGCAGTTATCAGAATTAGAAGTGCTGCCTCGACTGGGATCAGAAGAACTTTTCAAGGCTGAACCTCTAGTTGGACATATTCCAGATTCCTCAGAAGCAACCTCTGTGGAACTGCACGAAGACTCGGCTTCTTGAAGATAAGTCTGACAGGATTCATCCATTCCACTTGATCCCTTCAAATTACTATTCTCATAATCAACTTCACCTGAATTACCAGCTTCACTTACAGATGACTTGACCAGGTTATTATCAGACTGAACTCCTTGAACCTTCAAAGTTATGCAACTCAATGAAACATTAGAGTCTGAATTACTATGGGGATACTTCTTCTGCGATTCCAAAGGCTCCCAAACTTTCTTTGATTGAAGCAAATCCCGGCTGGGATAGTTCCCTGAGATGACTCTGCTTTTGGGTCTCCCACAACTATCATGCATAAAGTCTACTTCATTATACTTATTACCACGATTAGACTGCTTAGATGTATCTACTGCAGATTCAAACTTACTTGTAGGTTTTGTCTCCCGACAAACTTTACTCATAGGAGAATGTTGCTCAACCCTTATCCTATATTCGTTATTCAGGTTACAACTGCAAGAATGGAAATCATATTTGTCATTCATCCGGTTGTTGGAACAATAGAACTTCTCATTATACTTAGGACCACCATTTCGACAATTGGATTTAGGAGCATTTATTCTTAACTTCCTATTTGATCCATTGATTCCCCTGGATGATGCCACAGAAGTATCTCCATAATGTCTGGGCTCAGATCTACTGACCATTGCACCATTTTCTGAAACAACTGAATAACGGCGTCTGTCAGACCACTTCATAGGTATATCCAGTTGAAAATCTTTCCTAAATCTTTGTCTCCGACGAGAAAGCTTTGATTGGTCAACCGTGAAAGTATCAATCCCATCTTTTGCATTGGTGATTTCTCCATCACAATCATCATAACAGTGGCCTTGGATTCTCAAAGTACTATACTCACTAAAGATTTCTTCCTCTTGGATATTAGGAGATTCATCCCTCAATAGATTAGCATCACCTATTTCAGTAACTGAATCCCTGCAGCTAGTAGGATTATTTTCCTCCATATCAACAATTGCGGTCGATTCTTCCTTTGAGAATTCGGGAGAGTCAAGAGCATCAGTTGATTCATAACACTCTTTTTCTTTTTCTTTTTCCTTTCCTTTCAGTCTTTCCTTCCTCCGAAGTTTTTTCTCCCTTTCTTTTGTCCTTCTCCTCTCCTTGCGTTCTTCTTCTTCACGCTTTTCCTTTTCTTCTTCTTCAAGAAGTTTCATCTGTAAGAAAAATCATAGTTAGGATTTAGGAAGTGTTATCCCAAAATAGTAGAACTCTACTTTCTTTGGTCCCCTAAATTATTTTCATAGAAGCATAATAATTAAGACCTGCTTTTCTAATGTAATAATTTCTTTGCACGCTACATGAACACGATCCTCTAGCAGTTTTAGTGAAAGACAAACAAAAATGCTGTGTGCATTTTGGCGTGCTGTTCCTTCTCTGAAAGCTTTTTCTACCTGAAAGAATAACACAAAGTCAGCGGTTGAACAAGACAGACGCACTCACACAACACTGTCAAGTGCATGGCAATGAAATCTAAAATACTATTGAATATACATGATTCTGGTAGATCATTAACTAACTAGTGCATGCTCCAGATTTTGAATCCCAGATCTGACGATTTATAGTTATCTTAAATAGAGAGCGGTACAAAAAGAACCCAAAGATGGATAAAGTTAATCCCCTGGCTACCACATCTTCTCTCATTTTCATTAACCATTCTGATAAGTGCAGCTGGGACTTAATTGGAGATGAAATGCATCAATTTGGACAAGTTTTAGGGCAATGTAGCAGTAGAATCAAGAGAAAATGCATGCACAACCCAAATTCCTGAGACTTGGGCGCTGCAGCACCCAATGCAGCAATTCTCCAGCACCAACCCAAGGCTAGGGCGATGCAGCTCCCACGTGAACTTCAACGCCCATTCCCAGGGCTGGCACCACGGCACCCATTCAAATGTCATCCCCAATTTGTTGCCTAGCGCTGGGCGCTATAGCGGCTAAGGAGTGAGGCTGCAGGCTACAGCACCCACGCGCAATTCTTCATTAAATACTAGCTTCCACATCAGAACAAAGGAGGCTTTTCATATTAGATTTGAAGAGAACTTTGAGGGGAACTTTGGGAGCACAATTCACAAGAGCTGAGGCAACTAGGATTTCCATTTACTTAGTTTCATCATTCACAACCCCCCTTATTTCTATTTAGTGGTTTATTTACAAGTAGCCAGAATACGTAGCTTATCAATTAGAACCAATAATCTGCAGGAATGACCCTTGCTCATTACTATACTCAAAAGTGATCATTTACTAGCAAGGATTAATTTGATACCCCTTCTGGTACACATCACATTCTACGCCTTTATCTTGAATTGCATATGTGCTTCTATATTTAGCATTGGGTTGGGACACTGTCGGATTACTTCCAAATGACATCTATGCAGTTTGTACTAAAGCTGCTTTCATCTTCCAAGTCTAAGTGAAATACCATGTTAACGTCTTTAAAATATTCATTCAATCCATATGTCTTCTTGACTGCCAAATAGGTGACGCTTGACTGCACTCCCAATTTCATAGTACTACACTCTTGTTTCGGGAGTCATTGAACAAAATCTGAGGAATATTCTCTCGTATGAAGCATTCACCTCTAGATGAATGGGAAGGAGGTCGGGGAGAAAATAGCACCATCCCAATGTTAGGGATCAATCTTGCTAATGGCCAAATGTAACACTTTAGTCACTTCCTGGCTATCCGCCTACACCATAACTGCCTCTCCAACCTTTACTTTTTCTGTTCGTGTAAATATCAAGTTTTGCAAAAGGCTTCAATCAATCCGATTGAAATCCAGATCAACAATATGATAACCTGCACTAACACACTAGAGTAGCCAAACTTCAGATCAAGTCACTGTATTATTGCTATAGACTATAAGCCATCAAACCTGATCAATCAGAAAAATAGATGGTATGCTCTAAATTTTTTCCGCATTACAAAGGGAAAAAGATAAGATTATAAAATTCCATTAATTATATCCAGTTGATTTCCCTCCATACAGCACCAATTACACTGTTAGCATGCAGAGTGCAGACTACCATATCATCCTTAAATAACTGTGAATGAAAATATCTCAAAAGACGCTATAGAAATATGCGTAAAAGGGGGATAATGTAGATAAACTGTTAAGCAAAAAATTATTTTTAAGCTAAACATGCCTGTTCTTTAAAAATAACCGTAGCAGCATCTAGAAGAAATTCTCGAGCAAGTTCAGGGCTCTTTGCATGCTTTTGGGGACGGGAGCATTCTCCATCAAGCTCATTTCCATCCTTGTCCATCGAATCATCATCCTATAAACATACATTGTATAATAATAGATGAAAATGATTCTGAAAAAATTCCTCAGAAAAAAAACACATGAATTATTGACAATAGCAGGGAAATCTATTTCCTTAGTGGAACTTGAACTACCTCTTCTTCCTCTGCCTCTTCAGCATGCTCAAAGAATCTTCTGATGCTATCCCCTTTTGTGATTGTAACATAACCATCCCCTACAATTAGCCTGCAATGTACACATTGATGACCCTTTAATGCATGAGCTTTGACAAAAAGTTCAGTGCATTCCCCATCTAGTTTCCAAGCTTGGAGGGTGATGAAGCATGCACTCAAACCACAAAGATCTAGGCCATTGACTTGAACACATCCATTCATTCCAACATTTTCAAATTCCAAAATGTCAGATTTTCCTTCACTTGTCCCAACAGCCCACTCAAAGTGATGATATGATCCCACAGTATCTGCAAATGTCTGTCGCCAATCGGCTTGAATTGAGTCATCAGATACCTGGTAAAAACAAATGGATAAATGATGTGCTCAGAAGAACATCTAATCTATACTCACAGGTAGGTCAATAAAAGACCTTATCTTCACAACATTACTGTATGCTATTCCATTGGAATCTCAATCACAATAGATTTCACAGCATAGAATATGGAAGTCACACCTCATACTGAAAGGCTGTGTCAGCAACACAAAACCAACTGGTGCAACGAGGTTCTCTACGCATGCGCTTCGGATCTTTTAGTTCCTTGAATTCTCGAATAACATTTCTTCTACAATCTCTGCAAAATCTCTTGCTATCAAACCTGAGATAGAGGGCAATTTTTTAATAAAGACAAATGAATGGCATAAAAGCTCTTTGTATAACACAGAAAATCAATACATATAAGTACATCAGCGAGATAAAGAGATATCTCAACAGATGCAATAAAACTGTTTTGAAGCAAAGCTCCATATTGAGTCTCAAATGATGTCAATATAGACTAATTCATTATAAAAATCAAATAATAGATTTTGCACATATGCATTTCAATTAGCTTGAGAACAAAGTGTAGGAAGAAATGGCTACAAAATAGAACATTTTTTCTAGATATTTACAATAGAATGAAGACCCACATGATGATAGAAGGAAACTAGCTCTCTGAAGAAGTACAACAAGCCAACAACCAGACAATATGTTGCAAATTTAAAATAAATGGTATGGAACATAAAGTTGACATAATGTCTATCTTTTGCTGAGAGGTCATTTAACTCCCGAATGAAAGATACTAGCATAAAACACTAGAGAAACAAGTACTATCATGCTAAAGGTAATTACTCCATTAGATCTATAATAATATTTTCCTACTTATATAAACAAAAAATCAAATTTGTTGATATTTTAAACTAAAATGATGCCTAATTAAAAATTGCATTGAAAGTACAGAACCCTTGTCCAATACTCTACTCTATAAAATTTGTATATCTATATCTAATAAAACTTGTTCAAAATTCTTTTCCTGTTTCCTTGTCCCTCTTAATTCACATTCCATGTTTTAAAGATCTAACTAATACAGAATCCTCAACCGTGTCGTCTTTCACAAATCCCCTACAACAAGTCACCATAGATTAAAATCTTAATCATTCTGCTTCTCCATGTTTAATTGATATACTCATAATTCTAGCATGAACTACAAGCCTACAACTGTATTAGGTACTGCTTTTTGTCATGCAATTTCAAAAGTACCATAAGCAGGAATCAGAATACAGCCTTCGAATCAGATGGGCTCCAGAAAGGCATGAAATTTAATAGACCCACTCTTGGCTGCCCCCTGGGTTAGAGATGTAGGACCATCATAAGCACACACAATATAGGCCTATTCAGCAGAGAAGAACTGAAGACACATAGCACCACTGACAGACATATAATAAGCCCTCAATGTGGCTTCCCATCACATTCTATCTTTGACAATGCATTAATAATTCTGCTTAGAAGTTCATATATCACAAGGAGATTTCCCATTCAACTGCCTGATTATGTAACATAGACAACATGTTCTATTAATGCAGCATTATATCTCTTTATTTAATGCATCTGAAGCATACTGCTGTTCAAATTTTTAACTCCTAGACTATAGAGCTCCCCATGCAACTTTATAGTATCAAGCCAGTTGGACAATTGTCCTATATAGTCCAGCAGATAGCTAGTCCATTATAAATGACCTGCATACGAATAGTAAGGAATATCAAACACCCAAAACTTTTTTTTTTTAATTTTCAGGGGGTGAAAATGGACAACCCAAAGAACATGGCCATATTCAGGAAATTTAAATCCTTCAGATGCATTTCTCAGATTCTCATTCTTTGTATATTAGTTTTGACTGCATACTGTGTCTAGTATCAGCATATACATCAGTATTCCAGTGCTAGCAATTTGTCACTTATCTAAGGTTAATGTAACGTGAGGTGTGTACTTATAGATAGACACCTGAACATGAGTCTTTCAATAAAATCTTCTTCCTTCATCCTTAAAAGTGATTGCCTAGTCTCCTCTCCTAGTGCTGACCAAAAATCCACCAGTGTATCACATGAAAGTCTGGCAGTGTGCAGTGCACATGTTTCCCTTGTCCCATGCCCTCTGCCATAACTCACTATTCCTTGGCTTATCCAACCACGGCCTCCTCCACCACAGGCATCAGGATAAAGCAGTTCTCTTTCCCTCTCCCTTGCACGTGCCCCATCAAAGACCTGAAATGAGCAAAAGTTAAGATACCAAGAAGGAAAAAGGATTCAATGGGAATCCAACGCAAGTGTGCTGCACTAACAATTTGTAGTCCTTTCAGAGACTTTGAATACAAGTAGCAATCCATAAGTGTCAATGAACCATCACGTGTTGTGGTCAAACCTCCCCAAGGATGGACAGATGGATCTTGAACTTCATCTGGGCACCCATTGATAATGCTTGATCCACTGTTATTTTGGCTTCTCAAACCTCCAGGTCTGTTGCAAGGAAAGTGACCACCAGTCCCTTCCTGCTGCAAAGATTTCCCATACATAACAATCTGCAAAAAACCTTGAAGAAGCAATCCATTGCACCTAGAGCAGTACATGTTTTTACGAGCTTGCTCGAAGAGGGTTTGCTTGTCTATCCTCAGGAGTTCCTGCCGAGCTTGTCGTGACAGCTCACTCCAGAACTGTATCACAAGAATGTAAAACAGCCCATAAGAGACAAGTTAAGCATATTACAAATAGCAATTTTATCTAGAAAACAAGGTAATATTTGAACATGTTCTTCAGCCAGATTTAAATCTGTGGGACCTAATAACACTTCCAGTATGTCTTTTTTTCCTGTTCTCCCCCCTTTAGTCGCACAATTCCTTTTGTTGTTCAGAGGCATTGATAATAAGTTAAGTCAGTGCATCAACTCCAAAGCATCAGGAATCTCAACCTTGAGCGCAGCATTGTTCGTAAAAATGGTAGATATTACTAAATGGACAGTTGAAATAAGTTATTTGATGTATTAGAATTTAATTGTAACATCAGTTTTTTATGGCCTTTACCACGTAGACAGGCACAAATGTAAAGGTACGAAGAGAGTTAACTGAATCCCATTCATCAAACACCTATAACTGAATTAGAATATAAACTACATCCAACAATAATTCATCTAAATCCCACCCACCCACGCAAGCAATGAATAGTTTCATCTGCAAGATCCAGTACAAAGTCAAACAACCCGTAAATGTTTACACATTGATTAACACAAAACGGTGATCTAGTGGCATCCTAATTCACAATAAAAGTGGGAACCAAGAGAAATTAATTAAAAAAATGAATGCAGTACCTTCTGGAGCTGATTGTAGCTAACGTCGTCACGATTCTTTGACCAAAATCCATTGCCTGAAAGCTTGTACGTGGCCGATGACCCATTACTGAATTGGTCATTCTTTTGCGGTAATCCGGGCATTTTTAAACTCTGAAAGATTCATTCAGTAATGCTTCCATTCCTTTACTCCACAATTCCACCGGATACTGAGTCCAAAAACGATCTAATTTTAATTGATATTGACAAATTTATATGAATCGGATATCCCGAGTAAATAAGTATAATTTAATAAACAGAAATTAGCAATCATCCATAGATCGACCTAAGTCCGGGGATCGAAATGGTTTTGTCTGGATGTTAATACGATCGAAGAGGGGATCGAAGAAGTGTGAGAATTGCCAGAGATTTAGAGAGAGAGAGAGAGAGAGAGAGCGGGGACGTAGGAGTTCTTGGTTGATGAAGATGAGATTTGGTACCGGGTGTGTGTATATTTGCAGGGAGGGAGAGACAGGCAGAGGATTGGTAATGGTAGCTCATGGAGGGACGGTTAACGGAGCCCCTGACTCCCGTAAGTCCTTTTCGTAACAATAAAACAATTGACAATATTAATGGGGGATAATTAGGAAATAAAACTTTGTGAGAAAGAAATATTAATATATGAAATAAAACATTATCAGTATAACCGAAAATGGGAAAAACGAATTATTTTTATGCTTATAATAAAATTACAGTTCTGTGACCTACGTTTTATTTATTTATTGATAAATGGGGACTGAGAAAAGATAAAATATAATGTATCCCTCAAATCCTATAAGTATCACTGTTCTGTGAATTTTTGATACACTACGAAATCATTGACACAACTTATAGCCTAAACGTTTGGCCTAAATCTTTTAAAAATATTTTTAAATTTAAACTACAAATACAATATGTATTTTGAGAAAAAACACTACGTATGTAATAAATATTTATAATAAAACAAACAACAATTATTTTTTCTTTAGTTTTTACCTAAAATATGAACTTTATTAATAGTAGAAATACATATTAAAGAAATACAATAAAGCCAAAATTGTATCACTAAAATGAACCAACTTACAAAATTTCAATGGACTAACAATGAAGTTATAAATACAACATATTATGTTCATCAAACATAGTTTAAGACTTAAGCTTAACTTAAAAAAATGACTTTTATAAAATATTTATGATTTTAATATTATAAATTTAAATTTTTAAACATTTATTAATGTTGTTATGTTGTGTATTAAAAAATAATAAAATATAAAATATATATGAATGAGGTCATTCTGGTGACCACATGCAGTTGGAATGCAGAAACGGTGACGACACCGTGTCTATTCAATAAGGCAATGACAAAAATACCTTTCACCCCATACTTGAATATAGGTCCGA
>JASKGM010000001.1:7278384-7298512 GCA_034509205.1 Ceratonia siliqua | reverse complement strand
ACACTAACTCTCAAACAAGCATGGTCCTTCTTACTTACTCTTCCTTCTTATAACCAAGACAAAAACTTAAGTTAAATAACTTTATTACTCTGTTCTCTTTATGTCCTGAGATGTTGAAGAATACAATGTCCTAGATACATCAGGTGTTGATCCACATGCAAGAAAGAAAAAGTTAATCTAAAATCATTCTGTTGGACATTAATTGGTCAACTTGCATAAAACTAAAGAAGCACAAGGCACACAACATACCCAGAGTAGCCATGATAGCGGCAAAGATGATAATGCCCACTGGTTGCATTCTCAATTTCCCAATGGGATACTTATAGATATTTGTCCTTTTCATTGACAAGTGTGTGAACCAAAGTACACCACCAGCCATCAGATCCAGCAGAGAATCTAGTGTTGATGCAGCAATAGCTATGGACCCACTCTTAACTGTTGCAAATACCTGTAATGTGTGACTCATGGTCAAAGTAGAGCAAACTTACAAAGAAAAAGAATAGAATAGCTAAAACAGGTCCAATATTGACTATTACTTCATGAACTTATATAAGAATTTACACCCTCTCACATAAGCCCATGACCAATGTTATAAAAAGATTTGAAGTTTAAAATTCAAATTAATATTCTCAGAAAAAGGAGAAATGAAGAACCTTAAAAGCAAGTAAAATTATGTTTGCAAAATTCGATATGTTCATTGCCCTCTCATGTTGCACTTGTTCTGCATTAACTCGCTCATCCTCAATGACATGTGATGATTTAATGGAATCAACCTCCTCGAAAGACCTTAGGGTGGCAAATTGTTTTTCATAATACTCTTTCTCCCCTAGCACAGAAAGGAAGAAATGAGGATGATGACCTAGAATTCAGATAGTTTCACAGCAAAGTAAGGTTAGTATGAGACAAACTATAGCATGAATAAAGCCAGTAGAACTGTTTGAATGCATTCGTTAGTATGAGACAAACTATAGCATGAATAAAGCCAATAGAACTGTAAGATGCAAGAATGCATTCAAACATAAGCCGCTTAAAAATGACACAAGCAGCATATTAAAAAGCCATTGCTAACTTTTTCTTGGAGGAATTCCATGGAGTCAAATATATTATATTATGTAACTGATAGCATTTTTTTGATGGGATGACATACTTAGAAGTTAGAACGATCACCATAGAAGTTGAAATTTGAAAGTGAAAAACGAAAAGGGTGAAAAGAAAGGGAGTTCACCAAGTGCATTGAAGAAACTTTCAATACCCAAACATGATGTGACATGTCCACAATCAAAGCAACCAGAATAATATTAGAAAACAATTGCTGGAAACTATTGAAAGCCGCCATTCTCTATCTGGTTCAGCAAAATAAAGTTGTCTCCTAAAGAAACTAAGGCAGAAATGAGAGGAATTCCAAGACCCCTGCTCTTCCCCTGTCCCCAACCAGCAAAACAAATTCAGGATCTAAATCCCGACCAATTATTGGTTATTATTTAACCGTTGTGAAACATTAGTATGACCTATCCACATAGTTGTATTGTACTACAATGTACAATTAAAGAAAACATTCGAGAATGAACTATATGCAGAATAATAATAATAATAAATAATAAAGCACAGTAACTAGGAAATGGCTTGCACAGAGGGAGATTCTGGAATACCTTGTGTTAAGTCCGTAGTCTTAGAGAAGTCAATGTGAAAAGGTAGCTCGGGATCGAGACCACATCGAACCTTATCAGGTAATTTGGAGAAAAAATCGCATTTGAGAGTACTGACTGAGGTGCGCTCGCCGTTAGCAGACAAAAATGGCGTTTCCAAATTATCCAAATCGCCTTCCATTTACTCTGTAACCCAGAAACTGAAACAATAAAACGCAAAGTCCACCAAGTGGAAGAAGATGACCCCAAATGCTGAGCCAGTGGTTGCTTTTATATGCGGTAAACATGTTTGAGATTTTTTTTTTTTTTGGAAACAGATAATTGTTCAGCTAATGAAATTTGGATATTTGGCGAGGAATGAAGGTTCAACACATATTGGGCGATTCCCACCATCTTGCCTGGCAGTGCTATGGCTAAGCGACACCGTTGACTGTGTCGGTCTGTTGTGGACGTTACCTACGCCTCACGAGATAATGCCTTCATGCCGCATTCGACAAGACAACTCCATCCCTCGCCATTCACCGCAATAATCAGGAATCTTCTTGTAAAACTTCTTTGACAAAACATGTTATATTATTATAGAAAATCAGTTTATTGTATCAATTATTAAATACAATTTATTATAGAAGATATATTAAAATTTAATATGTCATTGTCGTGAGAAATATTTGATCCAATAAATAAGTAATACAATGTTAATCGCATTGTATATTTATTCAATTTCTTGAAGTCAAACTACAAAATATTCTTTTTTTTTTTTATTTCGTCATAATAAAAATAAAAAACAAAAAACCGACGAGAAACTTTTACGTGTAATAGTCTAGACAGCCGAATAATTTAGAGGCATTCTATTATTGTAATACAATTTTTTATAAATTTTCACAATTTTTTTAATTTTCTTATATTATTTTATTATTTAATAAAAATTATAAAAATATTTTGTGAGAAAAGAATTTTTCAATAATTTAAGTCACTCAGCCTATCTATGGAGAACATTTTTAATATTATTGTAATACTAAAAATTAAATATTATTTTCATAAATATTATTAAATATAAATAACTAATTTTTAAATTACAATTTAAAAATAAATAACGATAATATTATTATTCTATACAAATATTTCCGTGGGACTTATTGGGTCTGCTTGACTCTAGGGTGGTGGTCGAATGACCCGAACCGCAAAAGTTGAACGGTTGATTCATTTCACAATTAAAGTTGTACCAAGTTCAAAACCACCAGAATAATTCAGATTCAGGGTCTGAGTTCGCTTTTCTGCCGCTTTCTCCCAGTCGCAGATCTTTGATGGCATCTCCCTTCTCAAATTTCAAGTACTCAGATAGCCTCACTGTGGTGGGTATCTCTCTCTGCACTGCCATTGTCTGCGAGGCCATCTCATGGGTTCTTATCTATCGGACCAACTCTTACAAGAACCTTCGATCGTCCATCGACAAAGCCGCCAAGAAGCTCGAGACCATGAAGACTGACACCAACAAGATCAACATTAAAAAGTCCAAGACCAAAAAGATCGACCGCGTCGAGACCAGCCTCAAAGAATCCAGCCGCGACTTGTCTCTCTTCAAGTTTAAGTCCGGGGGTGTCGTAGCTCTGGTTCTCTTTGTCGTCTTTGGATTGTTGAATTCGCTCTTCGAAGGCAAGGTTGTTGCCAAGTTGCCCTTCAAACCGTTTGGGCTTATCATGAAGATGAGCCATCGAGGGTTGCAGGGTAATGATCCCACTGACTGTTCCATGGCGTTTCTATACTTCTTGTGTTCTATTAGCATCCGGACAAATTTGCAGAAGTTCTTGGGGTTCGCGCCGCCAAGGGGTGCGACTGCCGGCCTATTCCCGATGCCGGATCCGAAGACCAATTGATCGGGTTGTGTTTTATTTACAATTTTATCGCAATTTCCAGGTTAGAGGTGATTTGGAACTGGACAATTTGAGTCTTTTGTGAGTTATTTGATTCTCTAATGGAACCGGGATGATTTTAGTTACAACTTATAACTGATCTTGAAATGGGTCAACTTCGTTTTTACAGTAACAATTTGTTTTAGAAATTATAATATTTACACAATAATGGGACTCATTTTTTAGGTACTGGTAATTCAGTGATTTGATTTCCTACCGTTGCCTATTTAAGATTATATTCGATAGCTGCAAGTTTGTGTTTGGACGTGGATGTTTTGTTAATATAACTGGGTAAAGTTTAGGTCTTGTATCGAATTTTACTAAATTTTCTATCTGTTCAGCTGCATTGAAGTTTATATAGATTGATAGAAGTAAGCTGTTCTTTTTTTTTTGAATGCATTTATGATTAAAAATGTAGCTTTAGGTTGAAATACATCTTGATGTTACAGAATACAGACTGCAATAACTCACTATTGTTTCAGTTTTGCAGGCTAAAATCTATGTTCTAACTGGCATGTCTGGAAACCTAATTCTAATAGACTGTTCTAATCTCATATGGATCAATAGCAAAATAGTTGGTTTAAGGAATTGTAAGCAAGGAGTTAAATTTTTTTCCTTCTTTTGTTGAAGAGGAATTACACGTTGACTTTGGTACTACACATGAACCGTCTTACTTTAGGATTTATCCTTGAAGTAGGATGAGTGGATGGATAGATTAATGTGTTAAATTTGTCAGGAAAAATAAAGAGGGGGAGAAAAAAACAATTTAATCTGCCATTAAATGAGGTCTTGTCTTTATTTAACACCTTCCTTGAGCTTGGAGAGGCTAGGTGAAAATTTGGGGCATTTTTGTATTGTGCATTAATAGGCTAGGCTGAGAAGCTTGACTTCATCCTGCTTTGTGGAATGTGTGGAATGGGACTGGAAACGTAGGCTATCAGTTAGCTATATTATACTTGCAGGTAATATGTCTGTCTCTTGTGTCTCTTGGGCAGTAACGTTACCTGCACAACTTTTTTTGATTATGGGTAACTTGTTTTGTTTTACCCTTCCGTCCTATATGAACACTTGCAATTGCATAGTAGCTCTAAGAATTTCAGAAAGCCCTCGTCTTTTTATTTCTTGGCTCCCTGGAACAGAGTATGGAACATAATTGTAATTTCCCAGCAGTTGGTGGGGTAGATTTGGCTCTTGCCAACCCTAGAGTGGTCTGAAGTTTTTCATTTTCCAAACCGTGGGACACAAATGATGCTATATCTTGTTCACATTCCTATACTTTTTATTGTCTTCTGCTCGTTATTCTACTTATTGACAACTGCCCCTACTGCAGTTAACGGAAGGCCATTAATGCATTATTCTCTTTTCCATTTGAGAAATGAGAAATCCACACTTTTGTACAGCCACACCTCCCACACCTCTTTTATTTTAATAATTTTTTGATGAGGTGGTTGATATTTTGAGAAACAAAACACAATTTCTAAAGAAGCCAAAGTTAGGGGAATAATGGTGAAGAGAGAGAAAGATGAGAGGGTTTGGGGATAAAGAGAAGTGAAAGAATTAGAGCAAAGGATTGGCATGGCAAATGGAGGCTGCTCCCTCACGAATCCGAACAAAGCTGCTCAGCCATAAAAAATTTGACAGTATCCAAGCTAGGAATGCCCTTAGCCCTTAGTACCTGTGCAAGGATTTGCAGTTGAAAATGAAAAAATGAGGAGTGAAGAGAGAAGAGATAGTGAGTTCTGATAGTCGCAACAAACGAAAAATGGAAAGAAATAGAAAGACAGAAGTAAGAAAAGGAAAGACGAAGAGAGAAGGGAAGAGGGAAGAGAGATTGTCACATTAGCAAAAAAAATTAAAATAATAAGGTGTGGGAGAAATGTGGATGGGGAAGCATAGAAATAACATAACTGTTTTCATTTAACCATAGGCTATGATGTTGCAGAAAGAGATCCAACTAAAGAAAATTTTGACAACTTTTAAACCTAGATGTTGTTAGGATATTTATGGGGATCTGGAGCACTGAGTACATGAGCAGAAAAAATCTTGGAGCATAGGAACAAAGAGGTGTTAATTGGGAGAAATAAAACTGGGAATGGTCTATACTTCAAAGCTAATTAATTAATACAAATATAGATGGAGACTTGGAGAGAAATCAAGACTTTTGTTCTATATATAAGTCAATAACAATGTGCTCGGAAGGGATAAAAATAGTATCATAAACACATTTTATATTATGATAACAAAATATTGAAATGAGTTATATAAGTAGATGAAGTGATATCAATTATTGAAATAAAATATTTGTGAAAGTTCATATAAAATTTTATTTGTAAAATTAGTATCAGAAGATAATTTTGTTTTACTGGGTAAGAGACCAAAGAGAAAAGAGTGGAACCAGGACCACCATCTGCATTTCACCATTTTACCATATGGCATGAAAATAAGGTCAAAATGGACTGACCACCATTTACATTCTATCCTTTGCAACTATTCTCACTCACCCTAAAGTATGAGAGTTGAAAATAATTTTTAGTTATCTCATTTTTTTTTACCTTTTCTATCAAGCATCAAATAATATCATCAACGTCTGATTTATTGGATGGGATCAGAGATTTTAAATATCCGTATACTAATTATATATATTTCAAATGCTTTTCAACTTATGAAAATAATAATATACTAAATGATTTTCAAAGTTCATAATAAAAAAATAATACCTAAATTTACATTGATTTCGTGATTTTATCCCTAAAACAGAAAACCTCTTTTTTTCGTTGTGGTGGAAAACGTCTGTTATTGCTTCTTCTTTTTTGTGATTGCATGGGGCCTAAGCCTAAAGAAAAGAAAAGAAGGAGCAGAAAAGAAAAAGGACGCAAAAAGAAAATCAAAGCGGCGGAATCCAGTGTGCAACGTTCGTGGTTCAGCAAGTAAAAGCCATGTTATTTGATCGTGACTTCCAAACTCGAATCGTAGACTAAGATTTGTCCCCCTCCTACAACTGTAGATATGTATGACGCAGCAGGAAAGTCTAAGGTTTCTTCAACCATTGTCTTAATCTTGGGACCAGTTTCTTCTCACTGCTTGGCGGGGTTGTGCAATTCTGCAGCAAATTAATCTATGCTTCTAAACCACCCTTTCAATTACCAGGTGTCTACATCCCATATTCCACGCCGTTTCCATAGTTCAGAACAATTAGTTGATGAGAAATTCTTAAGAGAGTGTGGGCAGATAGAAAACTAGATAGAGCTGTTTGAGTGTTTTTAGGAGAAGATGCATGCAAAGCATCAGCAAGCTACAACAGCCAAGGAAATGGGTTAATCATTTTACACTGTCTCCAAAATTAGAATCTATGAAAAGACAGTTCTGCGAAAGTAAGTTAATGAATAATTTTTATTATAAAATATGAACACTGAACAGAAACAAAAAAGTTGTCTTCGGGACTGGAAATTTTCTTTCCTGTCGTTTAATTTTCAGTCAATCAGGCGATGATCCCAATATGATTGTGTTCTTGAAAGGGTCTGCTTGACTCTGCTCCCTAGAGTGCTGAATCCATTTACTTTTCACCTTGACAAAAAACATCAAGCTGACTGACGCAAATTTATCACTTTTAACCGTGATGATGATGTTGGCCTAAAAACCCGAATATTTGGTTCCAGCACGACATGAACTAAAAGAATTGCCACAAACAAATGCTTCATTGAAACTTGAAGAGGGGGGGAAATTTTAACCTCACACACACAAAAAAATAAACCCTTTAAAATACCAGCACTCTCCCAATCTTTCTCTGCATCAAAAGAGAAACAAAGACACTTTGGGTAACATACACTACTCAAACTATAGGCTAAAATTGGAAATTGCCGAAGGAAGCTTATTGTTTACCGAAATACAAGGTACTCAAACCTCCATTAACAGAGAGGGACTGAATTCCAAAACAGCCACCTTATACTTCTCACTTTATCATTCAAAAAATCGAAAACCTTAAGCTATTACTCGCCGCAAACAAGTTGTATTCCTCCATGGTGGTTGCTTCTTTCTTATTGCAAGCATGATCTTTCTCAGCATGATCTGCTAAACTTTTTGAGCAAAAATCCTCAACGGCTGCCCTGTTTGAAGATGCAGGAGTTGATTTACAACCATTGGAAAGAGCTACAGGCCCACCAAAATGAAACAAGGAAAAACTACTGTTATTCACTTGTGATTTGGCTGAATTATCATGCCCAACTTTTCCATTCAATGCTGGTTTTTTGGAGTTAGATCCAGCTGGAACAACCCTTTCTGCAACAGTTCCATTAAGACGCTCTTGCATTGAAGCTGGCTTGGAAATTTGTGATCGTTCCTCTGCATTTAATCCTTTAGCTCTTGTAACTGGCTGATAAACTGGAACAGTGGCGGGGTTGAATAGAGGCGTTGGTTGCTGTAAGGCACCATACTGCAAGCAGAAGCTGTGGTCCTCATTTAAGCCATATCCAAGAGGGCCAGCATATAAATAATGATTTGGGGGTGGAAAGGGCATCAACCCATTCGTGGGAGCTGCTGGCCATGAAACTGGATTTTGATGGTAATAACCCATTGTTGAAGGAGCTTGAAACACTGGAAATTGTATGTTCTGGTTTGGCACTGGGGGAAGCATGCTTTGAGGTTGAGAACACACGTTGGTGGAAAAAACTTCAACAAAATTGTTCCCAATTTCCATCACAGGATTCTCTGATATGTCACTCGCTGCTTCATCTAAGGATGGTCCAAATACTGACCTGCTATTCAAACCCTCTCCACTTGTTTTCTGATTTTTCTCCATCCCAACTTCACGACAATCAGACAGGCCATTTTCAATGCATGCAGAAATTTCTCTTCCTTCAGATTGTTGGCTGGCATCTTCTGAATCTGATGTGGTTGAGGACTCTGTATTTCCACGATTTGAAGAGGTTGCATTACTGTCGACCTCACTGACGCATGATGAGCAGTTATCAGAATTGGAAGTGCTACCTTGACTGGGATCAGAAGAACCATTCACGGTAGAGCTTCTAGTTGGACTTATTCCAGGTTCCTCACAAGCAACTTCTGAACCCTCAGCTTCCAGATGAAGATCATTCTGACAGCCTTCATCCACTCTCTTTGATCCCTTCAAATTACTATCCTCATCATCAATTTGGCCTGAAACACCAGCTTCGCCATCAGATGAGTTGATTGGGTTATTACCAGACTGAATTCCTTGAACCTTAAAAGTAGTGCAACTCAATGTCACATCAGAGTCTGAATTACTATGGGTGCACTTCTTCTGCGACTCCATAGGCTCCCAAACTTTCTTTGATTGAAGCAACTCCCTGCTGGGATAGTTCCCTGAACTGACTCTGTTTTTGGGTCTCACAAAACTCTCATGCATATAGTCTCCTTGATTATACTTACTACCACGATAAAACTGCTTAGAAGTATCTACTGCAGACTCAGACTTGCTTGCAGGTCTTGTCTCCCGACTAACTTGAGTCATAGGAGAATGTTGCTCAACCCTTATTTTAAACTCATTATTCAGGTTACAACTGCAAGAGTGGAAATCATACCTGTCATTCATCCGATTGTTGGAACCATGGAACTTCTCATTATACTTAGGACCAACATTTCGACCATTGGATTTTGGAGCATTTATTCTTAATTGCCTAATTGATCCATTGATTCCCCTGGATGATGTCACAAAATTATCTCCATAATGTCTTGGCTCCGATCTGCCTACCACTGCACCATTTTCTGAAACAACTGCATAACAGCGTCTGTCAGACCACTTCAGAGACATATCCAATTGATATTCTTTCCTGAATCTTAGCCTCCGACGAGAAATCTTTGATTGCTCAACTGTAAAAGTACCAGTCCCATCTTTTCCGTCACAACTATCATAAGAGTGGTCTTGTGTTCTCAAAGTGCTACACTCAATAGAGAATTCTTCATCTTGGATGTTAGGAGATCCATCCCTCAATAGCTTAGCATCGCCTGTTTCAATAACTGAATCCCTGCAGCGATTAGAATTATTTTGCTCCATATCAGCAATTGCAGACAATTCTTCCTTTGAGACTTCAGGAGAGCCAGGAAAATCATTTGATTCAGAACAATTTTTTTCTTTATCTTTTTCCTTTCCTTTTAATCTTTCCTTCCTCCGAAGTTTTTTCTCCCTTTCTTTTGTCCTTCTCCTCTCCTTGCGTTGTTCCTCTTCTCGTTTTTCCTTTTCTTCTTCTTCAAGAAGTTTCATCTGTCGGGGTGAGGGGGAACTCACAGTTAGAAAATGTTATTCCATAATAGAAGTAAACATTCTGCTTTTACTATTGTCGCCTACATTCTTTTCCTAAAAGCATAATAGTTAAGACCTGCTTTTCTAATGTATTGATTTCTTTGCACGCTACATGAACACGTTCCTCCAGCAGTTTTAATGCAAGACAAACAAAGATGCTATGTGCATTTTGGCGTGCTGTTCCTTCTCTGAAAGCCTTTTCAACCTGAAAGAATAACACAAAGTCAGCAGTTGAACATGACAGACAAACTCACATGCACAACTATCAAGACCAGAGCAACAGGATCCAATAAACCATTGAATATAATTAATTTGGTTATATTGTTAACTGACTGGTGCATGCTCCAGATTGTGAACCCAAGACCTGATCATTCATGATTATCTCAAAAAGACAGTAGTTCAAAAGGACCCCAAAGATGAATACAGTTAATCTCTCTGGCTATCACATCTTCTCTCATTGTCATTAACTGTACACCTTTATCTTGAATCCAACTACCTATGTGCTATCTATTCTTTGTATTGGAATAACAATTGAATTATCTCCAAATGACATCTATGCAATTTGTACTAACGTTGCTTTCTTCTTCAAGTCTAAGTAAAATACCATGTGGAACATCTTTGAAACTAAATTAATTAAATTCAAATGTCTTTTTAACTTCCAAATACGTGGGACTTGCCCACATTTTAAATTTCCTAGTACCCCTCAACATTTCTCCTGTATGAACCAAACACCTCTACATGAATGGAACAAAAAAGGGGCGGAGAATAGTGCCATCCTGCTCACCAACTTTTACTTATTTGGACTGGGTACATATCAAGTTTTGCAAAAGGCTTCAATTAATCAGTTAACTTCTTACTGAAATTTTACTTTTGCCGTAGTTTCATCAAATCAACAAACCTAACCATCAGAAAAATAAATGGCATGCAATGAACCTTTCTAGCACCACAAAGGGAAAATTATAATGGTTCGTTGGTATATTGAACACACCTAATGCAATCAAAAGTCATAACTGATTGTCGGTACCTTACCATAATAAAATTCAATCAATTATATCCAGTTGATTTCCCTCTCCTTTTTCTCCTTAAATAATTATTGATCTCACAAGATTGTGTATGATATTGCTGGGAAGGGGAAGCAAGTAGATAGACTATTAAGCACAAAAATGATGTAAAAAAAAACACGCCTGTTCTTTAAAGATAACAGTAGCAGCATCTAGGAGAAATTCTCGAGCAAGTTCAGGGCTCTTCGCATGCTTTTGGGGACGGGAACATTCTCCATCAAGCTCATTCCCATCCTTGTCCATTGAATCATCATCCTAAAAGCATACATTGTATAATAACAGAAGATATTTAGTTTGAAAATATTCCTCAGAAATGGTTTTCAAAATTAAATTAATTACGGACCAACAGCAAGGAAGTTGATTTCCTTAGTGAAACTTGAAGTACCTCTTCTTCATCTGCCTCTTCAGCATGCTCAAAGAATCTTCTGATACTTTCCCCTTTTGTAATTGTAACATAACCGTCCCCTACAATTAGCCTGTTATGTACACAATGTTGACCCTTTAATGCATGAGCTTTGACAGAAAATTCAGTACAACGTCCATCTAGTTTCCATGCTCGGAGGGTGATGAAACATGCACTAAAACCACCAAGATCTAGACCATTGACTTGAACATATCCATTCATTCCAACATTTTCGAAATCCAAAATGTCCGATTTTCCTTCACTTGTCCCAACAGCCCACTCAAAGTGATGATATGATCCCACAGTATCCACAAATGTTTGGCGCCAATCAGCCTGAATTGAGTCATCAGAAACCTGATAAAAGCAAATAGATATATGTTATGCTACATAAAATATCGACCCTAGTCCTAACAGGTAGCTTGATAAAATGACCTTTTCAAAAGAATGTTACTATAAACTCTTCCATTGAAATATCTATCACAACAGATTTCACAACATAGAAATATGAAAGTCACACCTCGTACTGAAAGGCAGTGTCAGCAACACAAAACCAACTGGTGCAACGAGGTTCTCTACGCATGCGTTTTAGTTCCTTGAATTCTTGAATAACGTTTCTTCTACAATCTCTGCAAAATCTCTTGCTATCAAACCTGAGAGATAGAGGGTAACTTTTTAATAAAACCCAAAGAATGGCATAAAAACTCCTGGTAAAAATACAAACAAAAAAAATTAACATTTAAACAAGTACATTAGTGAGGGCAAGAGAGAATTCAACAGATACAATAACACTACCTTAAAGCAAGCCTCCATATCCAGTTTCAAATGATGACAAAACAAACTAATTCATGCTAGAAACCAAGGTGTCAATTTGCTTTTATGAATTTAAAATCCCATGAGAACAAAGACATAACGAAAGAAATTCATTTTTCTAGATATAGCTAATAGCAATAAGACCCAAATGATTATCAAGGGAACTAGTGTTACGAAGAAGTACAACATGCGAAAGAACCAAAAAAACATGTTAAAGTAAACCCTTTTCATGTAGCTCCAGAGAGAAAAATGCTAGAACAAATCAGTAAGCACAAATTCTTCTCTTAGAAACAAGTACCATAATGCAAAAGGCAAGTAATGCAGTAGATCTATAAAAATATTTTCCTTATACCAAAATATGAAAAGGGTTAATATTTTTAACCTATCAAGGTGCCTATGTTAAAATCACTATGAAAGTGCAATACCCCTGTCCCTTGCTCTACCGCATACAAATCTTATTTCTTTATCTAATAAAATTCAAAATCTTTTCATATTTTTTTGTTCCTCTTAACTCACATTCCATGTTTAAAGGATCTACATCGTACATACTCCTCAACTGTGTTTTCTTTCACAAATTGCCTTGCAACCAAATCACCATACCCTCACAAAAGGGTGAGCGCACATTATTGTTTTAATGACATAAATGCCTAAGCACTTCAATAAGAAACAATAATCACCATTTGAGTGGAGAATGCAGTAAGGTTCACTCATCAAAACAGCCTATCAGTCAATTTATCTTCTGCATAATTGCATAAAAATGACTCTCTTACGAAGTCATCCTTTCTTATCTAATTTCCCATGTCTACAGTCCACAAGTGATCCTTGGTATCCAATTGCCCAGACCTTCCATGGTTTGATAAATGAAGACTTTCTTATAGCAGTCTGAATCATTCTGCTTCTCCATTTGTCACATTCAATTCTAAGAACTACAACCATTTTGGGTAATACTGTTTATCATGCAATACCTACATGACCCCAAGAGGAATTAGGATAAAACCTTCAAAATCAGACAGGCTCTAGCAAGTCATGCGATTTTATAAGTCCAGCCCTTGGATGCTCCATGGATTAGTGAGCTGCAGGACCATATGTAAGCAGACAGTACATAGGCACATTCAGCAGAGAAGAATTGAAGACCACATATAATGAGACAAACTATTCCATTAATGAAGCATTATATACTCCATCTGAAGCATGCTGCTATTTAAAATGTTAACTCCCTGGCTATCAAATGTCCAAAACCTTTTTTCTAGGTGCACAAAATAGACAGGATAGATCCCAAAGAACATGGCCATATTCAGAATATTTAAACCCTTCAGATGCATCTCAATTTTTCATTCTTTGTATGCCAGTTTCAACAGCATAACTGCTTCAGGTTTTGAATTTATATTAACATATCAGCCATAGCAATCTGTGACTTATCTAAGGAAAATGCAATGTGAGAAATATACAAATAGATGGACACCTGTACATGAGTCTCTCAATAAAATCTTCTTCCTTCATCCTTAGTAGAGATTGCCGAGTCTCCTCTCCCAACGCTGACCAAAAATCCACCAGTGTATCACATGAAAGTCTGGCAGTGTGCAGTGCACATGTTTCCCTTGTCCCATGCCCTCTGCCATAACTCACTATTCCTTGGCTTATCCAACCACGGCCTCCTCCACCACAGGCATCGGGATAAAGCAGTTCTCTTTCCCGTTCCCTTGCACGTGCCCCATCAAAAACCTGATATGAGCAAAAGTAAGCTACCAAACAGTAAAAAGAGTTGAATAAGGATCCAATGCAAGTGAGGCACTTACAATTTGCAGTCCCTTCAGAGACTTTGAATACAAGTAGCAATTCATAAGTGTCAGTGAACCATCCCGAGTTGTTGTCAAGCCTCCCCAAGGATGGACAGATGGATCTTGAATTTCATCTTGGCACCCATTGATAGTGTTTGGTCCACCATTATTTTGATTTTTCATACCTCCAGGCCCATTCCAAGGAAAGTGTGCACCTGCTCCCTCCTGCTGCAAAGATTTCCCATACATGACAATTTGCAAAAAACCTTCGAGCAGCAACCCATTACACCTGGAGCAGTACATGTTTTTACGAGCTTGCTCAAAAAGGGTTTGCTTGTCTATCCTCAAGAGTTCCTGCCGAGCTTGTGTTGACAACTCACTCCAGAACTGTATCATTAAGAATGTTACCAGTTGCAAATTATCTAGAAAACAAGGTAATATGTACAACATGTTCTCAGTCCAAAATGCAAGTCTGTGACTAAATAGCAGTTTCAGTGGATGTTCTTTCCTTTCCTCTCCCTTTATCCCACAATTTCATTAGTTGCTTAACAGCATTGATAACTAATTGCCTCAGCTAGAAAAGTATCAGGAATAACAACCTTAAGCGTGGCAATTTTTATAAAAATGGAAGATGGTACTAGATGGGCAATTAAAGTAAGTAATTTGACGTTTTAGAATTGACATGTAACATCATTTGTTTTATTGCCTTTAGCAGGCACAGATGTAAAAATAAAAAAGAGTAAACTAAATTTTATACATCAAAACCAAAAAAAAACTGGATTAGAATAAAAATTACATGCAACGGTAATAACACATCTAAAACCCCTGGAACGCAATCAATGAATTCTTTCAACTGCAAGATCCAATACAAGGTCAAATAGCGTATGATATTCACAAATACAGGAGAGTGATCTAGCGCCATCGCAAATGACAAGAAAATCTGGAAACTAATTAGAAATAAATGAATCCAATACCTTGTGGAGATTCTTGTAGCTAACGTCGTCGCGATTCTTGGACCAGAATCCATTGGCTGAAAGCGAGTACGTCACGGATGACCCTTTACTGAATTGGTCATTTGTTTGCGCTAATCCTGGCATTTTTCAAACTCTGGAAGAATCATTCACCAATGCTTCCATTCATTTACGCCTCAACTCCGGCTCATATAGGGTCTGATATGGATCTAATTTAATTGGTATTGCGAATTTTATATGAATCGGATATCAAACTAAATAAGTATAAAATAATAAATAGAAAATAGTAATAGTTCATAGATCGAAAAATCTTGGGGCTGGGATCCAAATAGTTTTCCAAATGGTTTTGTTTGGATGGGAATAGGATTGAAGTTGGGCTGAAGAGGCTCGAGGGACCGAAGAGGTGTGAGAATTGGGAGAGATTTAGAGAGAGAAAGATGAGGGACGTAGGGGTTTTTGGTTGATGATGAAGATGAGATTTGGTTATTTGAAGGCTGGTAGAGAGAGGCAGAGGATTTGGCAATGGTGGCTCAAGGAGGCACGGTTAAAAAGCATGCCCAGACTGCTGTTACATTACAATTTACATACATCACGATTTACGATAAATAATAAATCAAATAAGTAGGTAATAAATTTGATGATAAAAATATTTATTTTGTTGCCTTTAAAAATATTTTATTTTAAAATAATATTTCATAGGAATTATTTTTTAGTCTTAAATAATTTTATATTAATGCCTTGGAATGACATTATAAAAAAATCACATGTCAACATTTTGAAATATAAGAAATATTAAAAAATAATTTATTTGGAATATAATGAGAAAGTTTTTTTTTAAATAAACAATTTATTTTTGAGATAAGTCTAATCACATGGATCAAACAACAATATATTCTAATGCTTCATGATTATAATTTTGTTTCATAAAGCATAACTCAGTAACATCATCCTTAATATTAATTGTTAAAATAATTTTAATGTTAAAAATCCAAAGCTCTACTCTCTTACTTATTTATCGAAAAGAATTATAGTGTTTAATATTATTATAAAATGATACTTTATAATAATAATAATAATATAAAATAAAATAAATTTTATAAAACATCATTGAAAAATAAAATATCTATTAATATATTAGACAATAAATTTTTGCTATAATTAACATTTTTTAATACCTTGTTTTGAAATAGTTACTAATTAAGTTTAAAAAATATTATTATCAGTAAAATATATATAAATCCTACTTGATCTATTTGAAGAAAAATAGCATGCAATTATGAGTTGATTTAAAACATTTAAAATTATTTTACATAAATTATATTCTGTATATTTCTTTCTTAGTATGAGAATATAATATTTCCCTAATATTAAAGGATTCAAATCTTCATTATTATTTTTTTATCTACTGATAACAAATTTTCATGTTAATTATTGAAACGGATATATATTTTTTCATTTAAAGATGAACTGAATATATATTTTTGGTACAATAAGTATAATTATTATGTTAATTTATGCGGTAAGGAAACTTAATACATTTCCAAATGATCTTAACAAGCATTTAAAGATGAACTTTATTATTAGTATTTCAACATACTATAGTATATAAGAAGCATGATATTTATTACTGTTTCCATAACTTGACTGAACCAACCGGTTCTCATCAATAATTGTTGAAACCGGACGGTCCAAGGGTTTGCTTCTGCCCCATTCAGTCCATATGGATATGGGTGTGTCTACTGAAAAAGTAAAAACAAAAGGTAGGAATTAAACACATGTCCGGACCTTATAAATCTCCAACGCCCAAGCCAATTAAATAATGTTGCTTATTATACTCTAATTAATATGTTTATTCTATTACCATTAAATAATAGAAATAATATTTTTACAATTAAGAATATTAAATGATTGTTTAACTAGTATAATTCTCACAGATCTTTATATTAAACTTTAAAATATCAATTATTCCTAAAATTTATATATTTAAATTAATTTAACATTACAAAATTTATTTAAGCTAGCTATTATTTATATTTATAAAATTCATTAATTTAATAATATGATATTGTACATTTAATATATATAAAAATATATTTTTAAAAAATCAATTTAATCATAATTCCTAATAAATTGTAAATCACTTTCTTTTTTGGTTTAATCACGAGCTAGTTTTTAAAACACTATATTTATAAATAGGTAATTTCCCATAAGAAAAAAAATACCAAACAGCTTCAATGTGAGGGCCATCCATCGTCTTGTAAAATTATGGCTTGTTTAAACCAAAACTATATTATTATTTACTAAATTGACGCCATTTTTTTATTTTTGAAAATTATTGAAAACTTATTTAATTAATAATATTTAATTATAATATAATTTTAAATATTTTTCATATAAATATTTAATAGGATTGTTAAATACTAACTAACGTATCAGTATATTATTATCATTATAAAGTTGTTCTTAAATTAAATCCATAAGAGTTAATCATTAACTATTAAACAAATAGTGAACAAAGGATGGGATATACATCCACAAATAATATTATTATTTTTATGGAAAATAATATTTACCATAATAGTAAGCACGAACCAATGAGGTACTTTTCTTTGACTAAACGACATGCAGTTTGAATGCCGAAATAGTGACGACATGGTGTTTATTCTTGTGGAATGACGAAAACGACCTTGCATTAATGAAGGGTGTACTTAGCTGCATACATTCCCCTGCACTTATGTTTACGGGCTGTTTCTGGAGATTCTGGAAGGAACGGCGCCGCGCGTGGTTTTAGCCGCTGACGCATCGGTCCTTTTTCTGCTTCCGGCTCCACACGTTTTGATTTCAAGGCATTTACAAAAAAGAAATTTATACTTTTAAGCCTTTTATTTTATATAAAATTTTAATTTAATTCATTTATTTTTAATTTAAATACTATTTACCTCATTGTTTTTTAAAATTTTAACTTAGTATCTCAATTCAATTTTTATTTAATTTCTAATAAAAAATTAATATAAATAATTCTTTTTTTTATTTCTTTCTCCTCTTTCACCCCATTCCTTTTTTTTTCTTTTTTTTATTTCTCTATCTCCATCCCTTCTTCTCTTCTCTTCTTGCCGATTCTCCTTCTCTTTTTGTCTCTCTCTCCCCCTCTTCTCTCTTTTCTTTAACTTACGAAGTTACAACAAAATTAAAAAGAAACTCAACTTCTTCTTTATCATTTTTTTTTTCTCTCGTATAGACTCTTTGTAACTTCAAATTTTTATTAGAAAAACTATATATTGTTTTAATGTTATGTAGTACAATAATATAACATACATTCTTATTTCTTCTTTATATCAATGGAGTTATCTTTTGTGCCTCATTTTGATATTTCCTTGTTGCTACATGGCAAGCTCTCTGCTTATTAGTTTTTAGAACATTATATTTAATTATTTGAAAATAACTGATTTTATTATACGTTTATCATGCAATGAATTTGTTTATATCATTATAAAATAGTTTTAAAGTTATTTAAAACTAATTTTTAAAAAATATTTTATATATATATATATATATATATATATAGAAGTATATTTTATGATATGAATGTTTATTATAAAAAATAATTAATGATCATTTAATAAATAATAAATAATTATGATTAACCATTAAAAATCACATTCTACTCATATGATTACTCATTAAAAATATATATGCAACACACGTAACTTTTGCTCATAATTTTAAAGTCACTTATTAGTTTAGTTCCATTTATAAGGCAACATCTTAAATTTTGCTCATGCATAAGACTAAATTATTTATCAGACTAAATAATATAACAGTTACAAAATAATACTATGAATCAAATGTTTTACAAAATAATAGATGTAGAATTAATCATGTCACTAAATCATTATAAGTATCACAAATTACTAGGTTGATAGTAATATAATTAAAAAAAGTACAAATTAACTTGTTTTACTATTTATTACAAATTTATTCTTCCATTCTTTTATCTTTTGTTCTTGTACTCAATTTATAATTATAAACAAAGTGAAATTTATTATGGATATAGTTACCACTGTTTTGTTTTTGGTCATAACTCTGTTTGATTCTCACACAAGGCTGGAAGCCAAAGTTAAAAGGCCAAAAGCCCATCGCCACCTTGACTCAGTAACCGGCCCACTTTACTTGCGAACCAGTATTTTCTTAAGGAACTTCTATCCTACCGTTATGGTTTGTGGGGGTAGGATAAATTATTTAATTTTTTTAATTTTTAGTAGTTTTTATTTATATTTTTTTAATGTTAATATATTATTATTTATATTATATTTTTTTTAAAAATTTTTTTAAAATTTTTTTACTTATACATAAATAAAAACAAAAAAATTATAGATAAATAATAAATTTTTTTAAAAAAATTTAAAAAAAATTTAAAATATTTTAAAAAATTATATGACATAAATAATAATTTAATATTGTTAAAAAATAAAAAAAATTAAGACAAAAGATCAAAAAAATAAAAATCCAGAGTGCCAAAGCTCTCCTTTGGGGTTGTAGGGAGTGTTTTCCCTTCCTTAAACTATTTCATCTTTTGTTCGACCAAAATTGTGGGTGTGGTTCATGCATTATGCACACAAGATATGGATAAGGATCCTTAGCAACTGCGAATGGCCCAATTGTATCATGGGCATACAACGTATGTTAAACGATTAAGATACGTTTCTGTATTTTATGGTTATGTGCATCCCTTGAAGTAGTTTTTTTTCTCTCATTGTGACCATCTAACATGTGATGGATGGTCACAATAAAAAATATTTTTACATATTTTTATTTTTTTTCACACATCTTTTCATATATTTTTTATTATTTATCAATTATCTATTACATACTATTTTTATATATTATATATGTGAACAATGAGGTATGAGAAATAAAGGTGTGAAAATGTTATTTCTCTGGCCACAATTATCTCTACTGGACTACATTTAGTTGCTTAGCGACCAATAGCAAACCCACGTGTACAGGGGTGGAGACAATTGCCTCCAAAACTTTTTGTTTTATTTATTTATTACTATATATAAAGGTAAATTTGTCCCCATCAAAATTTTTTTTTGGACCTCATACTCCTTTCATAAAAAATGACACCGATCACCACCTAGCTCATTTTATCTTATTACTTAAGCCTAACCTACTAAGCCACACGCGTGAAATAATTACAATTATACAAATACACCAAATTTGATCACCCATTAGCTTTTTTATTGTCCATGTATGATAAGAATCATTCTCCACC
>JASKGM010000001.1:7260764-7272728 GCA_034509205.1 Ceratonia siliqua | reverse complement strand
TTTTTTTAAAGTTTGTTTTAATATATTTTTTAAGGATTTTTATTTTATAAAATTAATTAATTATATGTTTATATAATTTATTTTTATTAAAATTTTTTAAGATATTTTTGTATTTTTTTAAAATCTGTTAAATTATAAATGAATAGTAAAAAAAATTATAGATGAATAGTAAAAAAAATGTAAAAAAATTTAAAAAAAATTCAAAAATATCTTAAAAAATTTTGAAAAAAATACTTAAGATAAAAAATAGTTAATTAATTTTAAAAAATAAAAAAATTTTAATAAAAAAATATAAAAAATAAAATAAGTAAAAAAAAAAAGAAGGAGGTGGGATGTAGGATAGTATTTCCCTGTTCAATAAGGCAATGACAAAAATACCTTTCACCCCATACTTGAATATAGGTCCGATCTTGTCAAGTCATTTCAGTTTAACATAATCACAACAGTTGGAGACTTGTTTGAAACCTGATAAAAAATAATCTTAAACTAAAAATATTATATATTATTATGAATGTATATATAAAAAATAACATATTGAAAATAAAATATAGCTTTAAACAAAAAAGTTATACTATTAAAAATAATAGAAAATAATAAATTGGAGATGGGTGAGCTAGATTTGCAAATTGCTTTTCGCAAAACTCTGACCCAATCTAAATTTCCTTTTAGCTCTAAGCGTAAGTCAAGTTTACTTTTTACTCTAATTTTTAGCTTAAATTATATATTTTGCATTTGGAGTTTGGAACAAACTCACTCCAGGTGGCGGTGGGGGACGTCTGGTTACTGTGGAAGCAACTGCGCCGCTCAGTCCTCAGCCTTCGCAGACAAACGTACTCTCGGGTCGCGCGGTTTGCGTCTGAGGTCCTTAGTCAGCTTTGGGCATTATAACAAACACGTGTTCCAATTTCAAGCGCTTTAGTGGCCATCTCACTACCTGGCAAAAGGATATCACTGTAAATTCACATTAGGGATGGCCATCCCACGGGCACGGAGTCACATTAGTAATTTTTTGACAGAAAGCGGGATGAACGCAGGTGGAGCAAAGTCAATTCTCAGGAGGGGACAGAGACAACACGAGCGCGCACATGCTATATATTAATTTTAGGAATTCGTCTTACCAATTTTAATTTAAATAATCTTTTTTTATATTTTAAAAACATTTAATTAAATTTTTTATCAAATTTTTATTTATAAAATAATAATAATATAATTATTTAACATATATCACCTTTTTGTCATTCATATAAAATAATTATTTCCTGTATCATCAAATAAAACTATTATAGATAAACATGACTTCATATTTTTCTTATTTTTAATGTAGTTTTATTGGAAGATTTTTTAAATAACCAAAACAAAAACTATTCACATAATCTAATTATCTATAATATTATTATTTTTATTTATACATGAATAAACAGATAAAAATGAATTTAATTGAAACTTTTTAAAATATACAAAAGTAGCATTACCTAAATTAAAAACAAGATTTAAATTAAAACTTTTATAAAGATCAAATTATATTTAAACCTTATTTTTATAAACATTATTAAATAATGTTAGTTATGTAATTTTCTTATAACTTTTCATAAATAAAACTAAATTAATAATGACCTGTGAGCGCAACAGTTGGACAAGGCTTGCCAAAGGTGTCACAGTCAGACCGCAGCCTTTCAAAACGCAAAAGGCACATTCTAATGGGTTAACCAGTAACCTCAATTGTCCAGCCCGCTTGCCAGCCGCTATCTTCTTTCCTTACAGCTTTATAAGAAGCCCAAATAATTTACCCAAATAACATGAACTTTAAGAAGTAAAGATTTCTTTTTTCTCCCCAACTGAACACTCTTAAGGCCCCATTTGGTAAGGTTATGACTTTCTTTTACGGCAAAAAGTTATAAAAGTATGATTCATTTTTTTAAATAATTTTTCACTGTACAAATGCTATATTATATAATGAGTGAAATTTTATTGTTGTCTTTTTATATGTTTACAGTAATTTTGTAAATATTATCAAAAATTTTATCAATTAATTTTATTATTGAAAATGATTTTGTGAATTTTTTAATAAATTTAAAAAGTATTTTTTTTACCACTTATAATTGAGTACCTTTTAAATGTGCCATAATAATGGTGCCAGATGGTAGTGGGCGTAATATTATATAATTCTTACTTATTCAACACGGTAAACGAAACTTATGTTATAACACTATTTATACAAAAATATATAGCTTCTTATTATCACCAGGAATTTGAGAGAGAAAACAAGCTCAAAGTTCTAAAAGAATTAAGAAAAAGAAAGAATAGAAACAATCACAGCGGGGAGTAGGGACAAAAAGCCCACTGAAGGCATCTAGCCAAGCATGAGTCAGAAATGTGAGCTCAAACACACTAAATGGACAAGAAAAGTGATCTCTTCACATCTCTAAAATGTTGATTTTTTTGTTTGCTTGCCCTTGAAACTATTGGGTGAGAGTTCATGCATTATGCACAAAATACTTAAGTTTCAAACTGAAGTGGAGCTCAAGCAAATTGAATCATGCTTAATACAATCTGTAACAATGAAAATAGGATTAAACATGACGCCACTGAGTTACAGATTGCACAAAAATCTGATACTTGATTAGGTGAGGTGAGAATGTCAAGCACTAGAATCTGGGCCAGCCGGTTTTGAATTGAGAAGTGGCTGGAGAGCTTTGACGACAATCGTCATGTTTGGCCGGAAGTCAGCTTCATACTGAACACAAAGTGCTGCAACCGCTGCCAACTGCATATACAGCTCAAACACCATTAACAACCTCAAAGTATATTGTTTATTATCTAAGATCAACTAAGATAAAGCTAAGAGACAGACTAAAGGAGAGAACCTTAGCAATTGCCTTAGGCGGGTACTCATTGTTTAGCTTAGGATCCACACATTGTTTAACTTTGTCCTCACTAAGCCTTGGAGTTGCCTGAAGTAGTTAGAAACCAGATTAGCAGAGTAAACAATAATGGAGAAAGGAACCAAGACAGAGTGTTGTTCATGACATACCCAAGTTACAAGACTTTGTTGTCCTTTAGGCATAGTATGGTCTACTGGCTTTCTTCCTGTCAAGAGTTCTAAAAGCACAACTCCGAAACTGTAAACATCGCTTTTCTGGGTTATCTGCCCTGTCATGGCATACCTAAAAATGAAAAACAATCATTTTAAAAACAAAATCATATCATAAGCATTAACATGAAATTCTTTTTAACACGCGATGGATATACTTCATTTATTTGAAGGTGGAACATTCTATATACAATAGTCTTCATTTTGTTTAGAAGATATGTATACTTAGTTATATATATGATCAAGTCATCAAACTATGAGGAAGGTAGAATTGAAGGTCATACTCTGGAGCATGATAACCAAAAGTTCCCAAGACTCTTGTTGAATGTAGCCGAGCTGCTGTGTCAGAAGACTGATTTGTCAAGCTGAAATCAGCAATCTTGGACTCATAATCGTTAAACAGTAAGACATTGCTGGATCTGACATCACGATGAACTATGGACGGCTGACACTTTTCATGAAGAAACTCAAGGCCTTTTGCTGCACCAAATGCAATTTTTACTCTCTGGTTCCACATTAATACTGGACCAGGTTCAGCACCTTGTACACCTTTCCTTCCTGCATCACCCAAATCCTAATATATAATCAAAACACAGGATTTTTTGTTTAAAGAAAAGTCAGTTGCATAATTAGGCCTACCGTGTAATATATCATGCAAAGACCCCAAGCTTGCATATTGATAAACCAAAATTCTGTTGTTTGCCTCCAAACAATATCCGATCAACTCCACAAAATGCTCATGCTTTAGCCTTGAAACTAAAGACAACTGCATGATTCATAGTTACGGAATACGCAGAGTGAGACAATCTTAAGTACCAAAACATTGTCTCAATGGATTTACAATCTCAAATAAAAACCTCACCTGTGATGTAAAATCGGTGTCCGGTTCTTGTGAAGAACTTGTATCCAGCTTCTTGATGGCTGCATCCTTACCACCGCTCAGCTTTGCATAGAAAACCCGTCCATAAGAACCTTCTCCAATCAAAGCCTTGGAACCAAAGTTGCTTGTTAATCTATTTAACTCGTCCAATGGGATAGCTGGTGTCTCAATTGGCAATTCTTTCTGTGGAGCACCTGTCTTGACAACATTTCCCCTTGGCTCTCCTCTCTCACCGCCTACATTTAAATAATATGCTCAAGCCAACTACAAAGAAACAAAACTAAATAATAAACAGATGAAAATGAGCATGTTACCTCCTCCGCCACCATATGTATTACCCCCTCCAGGTGGTGCAGTGTATTGGTTCGCAGGTTGGCCGCTGGTCTCCTCCTCTGCACCTCCGCAGCACAACATGCTTCAAACTAGTCGAAGCACCAGTCTCAATAGGCCATTCAGAGTAAATGATGTTCAATGAAGTACCTGAAATTATTCTATGGATACAAAAATTTCTATTACATAGCTTATCAAAATAAGAGTGATAAAGGGGAAACTTAACCGTTAGATATTACATTCACTATCACGCCCAATTTGTCTTTGAAACCGCTTGAATAGGAAATTAAGTGAAAATAAATGTGTTTGCAAAAGAAGGGTTGGGGGGGGAAATGGTTGTCAAAGGATTGTAGAAATCCCAACTAATTTTCTTCGTAACAAAAGGGTTCTAATATCTCCTAATCATTGAATCAATTGCCTAATGAAACATCTCCTAATTAAAATTTAAAATGTGTTTTAGCATTGATGACAATTGACAAACAACCAACTAAACGTAGAAACATCTGTAGGGAATACAACATTAAAGAATCAGAACCCTTGTCATTTTATCAAATCTACGAGGAAAAAATAGCAGAAACATAAAATACATTGCATGTAACCTGATGAATCCACCAAGCTCAATGAGAGGATGGTGGACAAAATTGGCAGAGAGACAAATGTTGACGACAAAGAGAGCTGCGAAGAGAATAAGAATGCAGAAGAAGGAGGAGAAGGAGAAGGAGAAAGAGGAGGAGGCGACAGAATTGTTTTTTTTTTTTCTCCTAACTCCTTCTAATGAAGCTTCGTTTGGGAAAGGCACATGTTTTGGTGTTTCCCGGGAAAGTCGCTTTGTTGATGAAGAGTTTAACCGTAAAAACTAGAACACAACCGACTGCCTCAACCTTCCGGGGTGTGTTACGTGCCCCCACGATGCACGTCCTTCGCTTATTACTATTTCAATTTTTTAATAAAATTTGCATATCTAAAGCTGATGATGCATCCTAATACACCGAATCAATATGCCTTCCTGGACCTGTAAAGTCGTAAACTGACTCAACCCAGTCAATTTTGGAAGGTCAAGGATCAAACTGTCATACTTTCTCTTTCCGGCCAATCTTTTTTTCTCGTTGGGAAGGGCCAGGAAACGAGCAATAGTATAGATTTGCAAACCAAAAGTATAAATGGATAAGGCTTGATAAATTTGATGATGTTAATTTTTTATTTTTTGTTTTGATTTTTGATTTTTGATTTTTTAATATTAATTATTAATTATTAATTATTTTTTTAAAAAAATTTAGTTATGAATGAATAGTATAAGAATAATTATAGATGAATAATATAAAAAAATTTTATAAAAAATAATTAATTAATATTAAAAATAAAAAAATCGAGACAAAAAAATTAGAATCATTAAACTTTTGGGTCGATGGTATTGTCCATTATAAATTTATGTATATTATTTTACCAAAATAAAATTGTATATTCAAATCAAAGTTCAATTCAATTATATATAATTGGCAATGTATCTTAATATAGGACATAAAAGTAACCAAAGGGATGAGATCTCATTTCTTTTCGGATGATTTACCCCTTTTTCCTTTATGGAGAAAAAAATGGATTTTTAAATTTAATTATGCTACGTATTGAAGGTTTGACTTGTATTCACCAAGTCATGTGATCACTAGCCTCTGTGCTCTACCTTTAGCTTTGCCTGCTGTCTTCAGGCTTAGGTCTTTTTCTTTCAATTGTTTTAGATCATCTTAGACGTTCATTTTATCCTATCTCCTGTGTAGTGTCAGATAATTGATTTTTCTTTTACTTAGCTTTTTGTTCCTCCTCTGAGTTAGGTTTTATATGTATTTTTGTTGGTTATTCTCTGTAACTGGTCATTTTCTTTTTTGAATGAGAATACAAACTTTCTCTCTAGTTTGTCTTTATGGTATCATAGCACACTGTTCATGAGGCCTAAGTTTTTCCCCGATCATCTTCCACATCAAACTGAATCATGTCCGAATCTGGCCACCATGATGATGGATCTGCGGAGGTCATCACTACCTCTTTAAAGGCCACAACCGTCTTTAGTTCAGGAAGCATTTTAGTTACTGGTCAAGCAGGTAGCACAGACGTTACCTCTCCTTATTATTTACATCCTGCAGACCATACTGGCCAAGTGTTCGTTACAGATCCATTGAAGGATGGGAACTTCATGGAATGGGTGAGTGATATACAGGAGGTGTTGTTTGCCAAAAACAAGATGGGTTTTATATATGAGAACTTACTCATGCCGATTAAGAGTTCATAGGAACACGTAAGTTGGCGCCATTGTGATGCCCTCTTCAGAAACTGGCTCAAGAATGCCTTAAGCAAAAAAGTGAAAAGCAGTGTTAGGTATGCTCGAATTGCTCGTGGCATTTGGCTAGATCTTGAACATCATTTTGGGAGAGTTTCAACCCCAAAAGTCTATGAAATTGGAAGACAAATATGCCAACTTAGGCAGGATAAGACTTATGTTTCCACATATTACACCAAGCTGAAGGCTTTTTGGGATGAGATGCAATCCATCTTCCCTATGCCCAAATGTACTTGCAATGGGTGTACATGCAACATTCAGAAGCAATTATTCGAAATAGTGGAACAGGAACAATTGTATGAATTTTTAATGGGCCTTGATGAGCACTTTGGGATAACCAGGACTCAAATCCTTGGTACTCAGCCTACTCTTTCACTTGGAAATACTTACCATTTCATATATGAGAATGAGTAGCATAGAAATATCTCTCTTTCACAAAATCAAACGTGGAAACTTCAGCTTTTCAAGCTTCTGGCAAACATGAAGAGAGAGATACAGGGGATCGAAAGGGTGGTAACAGGACAAACCCAAGTGCAAACATTGTTAAAGGATTGGTCACAGTGAAGAGCAATGTTTTGAGGTTATTGGTTATCCTCCTGGATAGAAAGGCAGAAATAATCATGAGACTAGCAAGAATGACAAAGCTTTTAGTTCAAGTGAGCTAAGAAATTGGCCAAAGGGTGCCCAAGTTGACAGTGAGACTTCATATACTTCTAGTCTAACCCATGCTCAGTATAATCATCTCATACAAAGGTTAAAGAAAGAGATGGAAGATTAGAAGTCTGAGGAACACATTGTTAACGTGATTGGTAAGATTAACTTAGCAAAATCTTGAATAATTGATACTGATACCACTGACTATATTACATATGATCACAGATTATCCAAAAAAGGAAAGCAGTTGGAGAACCACCTGTGAGAATTCCAAATGGAAGTACTGTCCCCATTGAAAGCATTGGGGAAACTCATCTCCCAAATGGAATAAAGATTTCTAATGTGTTGAATATTTCTTATTTCAAATGCAATTTGTTGTCTTTTAGTAAACTAACAAAATAGCTTAATTATGCCTTAATTGATGTAGATATTTGCATAATACAAGACTTGGATTTTGAGAACTAAATTGGTCTTGGTAGAGAAAGAAATGGTCTGTATTATTTAGAGCTAACGCCAAGTAGAGGCGAGGTGATGGCAGCTAGTAGGGATGGGGATTCTGATACATAGCATAAGAAATTAGGTCATGCATTAAGAGGGAAAATCTAGAAAATTATAACTTTTTATAATGGTGTCAATGATGAGAATATTTTGTTTTGTGATGCTTGTTTGAAAGCTAAACAGATAAGACTTCCTTTTCTTGTTAGCTTTATTAAAATTTTTTCCTGTTTTGAGTTAATACGTTGTGATATTTGCGGACCCTACAAAGTTGCATCTTTATCTGTAGCTCATTATTTCTTATCTATTGTGGATGATTATAGTAGAGCTGTTTGGGTTTATTTGATGAAACAAAAATCTGATGTAGGTTAATTATTACCTATATTTTGTAACATGGTGAAAACCCAATTTGGAAAACAATTTAAGCATATTAGAACTGATAATAGAACTGAATTTCAATAAGGACACATGACTGAATATTATCAAAAACATGATACCTTGTTGCAAACTACTTGCACTAACACTCCTCAACAAAATGGGGTAGTGGAAAGGAAGTACAGATATATACTTGAGATGACTAAAGCACTTAAATTTCAAGCTATAATCCTAATTAAATTTTGGGGGAAATGTGTTATAACTGCAGTTTATCTCATTAACAAGTTGTCTTCAAGAGCCATAAAAGGAAAGACTCCTCATGAAATTCTGCTCAACAAACAACGTACCTATGATTATTTAAGGGTCTTTGGCTGCTTAGTCTACATGCATGAGAATAACAAAGGCAGAGACAAGTTTGATTAAAAAGGGAGACCTGGTATATTTTTGGGATATCCATCTTCCTAGAAAGGCTACAAAGTTTATGATCTTGAGTAGTCTGTCATTCATATATCTAAGGATGTGTCATTCATTGAGGAAGTTTTTCCTTACAAAGATGCCTGCAATGAGTCAGCCTTAGTGAAGACCTATGTGGAGGAAGAAAGCAATTGAGAGAAATGTCCTAATCAAGGGAATTACCACTAGCCATTAAGTAACTATGGATGATGGGCCATTTAATCTCTAGGACCAGGAGAAGAGACACGAAACGGACACCAGCTCCATTAGGCATCTCACTAATCTGCCCAATATTAGCTGAAGATGGGCTGAGTGAAGCTTAGTCCTAACACGATGGCCTCATTAACACGGGGCCCTTTGGTCATCCAATTTAGAATGAACTTGACCCAATGATGAGAGTGAGGAGTCGAGATGGAAATCAGCGTCAGCTTGAATAAGTAAATGAATTTGTCCTAGAGCAAAAGGTTTTACTGAAGCTATAAAAGAAAGACACTGGCATGAAGTAATGAAGAAGGAGATAGAGGCTCTTGAAGAAAATGAAACATGGACCTTGGAAGAAATTCCACCAGGGAAGAAAGCCAGAGACTCAAAATGGGTATACAAAATTAAATATAAACCAAATGGGGAGATAGACAGATATAAAGCACGGTTAGTTACAAAGGGTTTCTCTCAGGTAGAAGGGGTAGATTTTCATGAAACTCTTGCACCAGTTGTAAAGTTAGTCATCGTGAGATGCTTACTTGTTATTGCTGCCAAGAAAGGCTGGGAAGTTCACCAACTTGACGTGAACAATGCTTTTCTCCATGGGGATCTGGATGGGGAGGTTTACATATGTATTCTTCAAGGTTTCAACCGCAAAGGAGAGACTAGAGTGTGCAGGTTGAGAAAATCTCTGTATGGATTGAAGCAAGCTTCATGAAATTAGTATAACAAATTTACAAATGCTCTTCTGGATGTAGGATTTCTACAGTCTAAAGCTAACTGTTTCCTATTCATATATAAAGAAAAGTAAAAATTCACTGCTACTTTGATTTATGTTGATGATATTATAATTGCAGGGAATGACATGAAGATGATCCGTGAAGTAAAGCAATATTTAGATGCAAAGTTCAGTATCAAAGATCTAGGTGTTTTGAAGTATTTCTTAGGTATTGAAGTTATCAGATCATTCCATGGAATTGTCTTAAGCTAACGGAAGTACATTCTAGAAATTTTAGGGGAATCAGGCATGCAAGCCTGTTGTCCATGCACCTCTCCTATTGATCAAAACAGTAGACTCCGTGCAGACCCTAATGAACTAAGAATTGATGAAGGTATATACAAACGCTTAGTTGGTCGTTTACTGTATTTAACTGTCACTAGACCTAATATTGCTTATGTTGTAAATTTACTAAGTCAATTTGTCAGTGCTCCTAAGCAAGTTCACATGGTGGCTGCAGAACATGTTCTTAAGTACTTGAAGATGGCACCTGGTCAGGGTATACTCTTACCAGCAACAGGTGACTTGAACCTTAAGGTGTATTGTGATGCGGATTGAGGAAGATATCCTATGACTCGTCGATCGTGCAATGGTTATCACATTATGCTTGTAGGAGCACCTGTGTCCTAGAGGACCAAGAAGCAATCCGTTGTGGCACGTTCCTCTGCGGAGGCTGAGTATAGATCCATGGTCACTACTACTAATGAGTTGGTTTGGTTACAATGGCTGTTAAGTGATCGGCAGGCTTCTCAGATTGATCCCACTGTTATGTACTGTGACAAGCAAGCAGCACTTCACATTATTGCTATTCCAATTTTTCATGAGCGCATGAAGTATGTTGACATGGACTGTCACTTTGTCAGAAAAAGAGTTTAATCCAAGGAGATTGCTCCCACTAAGATTTGGACAGGCAAGCAACTTGCTGATGTATTCACTAAAGCCTTGAATTATGACAGATTCAAACTCTTAGTCAGCAAACTGGGTGTCATTGATCTTCACATGCTAGCTCGAGGGGAAGTGAAGGTTTGACTTGTATTCACCAAGTCACGTGATCACTAGCCTCTGTGTTCTACCTTTAGCTTTGCCTACTGTCTTCAGGCCTGGGTCATTTTCTTTCAATTGTTTTAAATCATATCAGTCGTTCCTTTTATCCTATCTCATATATAGTGTCAGATAATTGATTTTTCTTTCACGTAGCTTTTTGTTCCTCCTCTGAGTTAAGATTCTATATGTATTTTTGCTAGTTCTTCTTTATAACTGGTCACTTTCTTTCTGGAATGAGAAGACAAACTTTCTCTCCAATTTGTCTTTACATATAAACCATAGTTGTTAATCAAGATTTGACAAAAGTCAAGCATTATTTTAAAAAAAAAACAATAACCCAATAACATATTCAGTATAATATATTTGTATTTTATTTTTACATTCTAATTTCTCATTTTAAGTTTTACCAAACCATATGAAAAACTAAAATACAAATATCTTCGTTATATTTATACTCAGACACTCAAATTAATGCAGCCTTATGATAAAAGATACTTCAATTCATTCTATTTAGACTTCACAGTTATGTTCATTGTAAACACCTATTTTTGTCCCACTTTTTCATTTTATTTGCTTATTTATTTATTTTTATTATATTTTATATTTTTATTAATCCAAGTTATATTGTTTACTATTTATCAATTTTAAGTAAAAAAAAAACTAAAAACTAAAAAAAAAAAAGAAAAAAAAAGCATTTCAGCCCACAACCCACTACCCTTAGCCTAATATGCCAAAAAGACTGAAGCCCAACCCAAATCTCTTAGCCCATACCCGGTTACCCACCAGACTCACCCAAATCCCTTTTCTCTCCATTTGGCTGCCACGCACTACAACTCACTTACCCTAATTCCCTAACCCGGTCCACCCACCAGGCTTCCTCCTCATCACCCAACTCTCTGAACCCTCACTCCCTCACGCAACCTTCCCTTTCTCTCCATCTCTCTGAAAACCCCATCCCTCTGCAAAATCCATTTTCTCTCACGCAACTCCCCCTTCCGAAATCACCCACCTAACCTCTGTAATTTTCCCTCTTCACGCGACCTCCAACCATCATACCCCCTCTCTGAAGCTCCTGGATTCACGCAATCGTAAGAGACACGGCAGCTGAGAGGACTTCCTGTCTATAAGAGATAATCGCAGAATCAAAGAGAAAGAGGCTAACGGCAGAAATCACGGGGAATCAAGGGATTCGAGAGATTGAAACTTGAGGGAAAAAGTTTGAATTCGAGGCTTAAACCAGAGAATGAAGGTCTGAGTCAGAGGGAGATCGAAGTTGGAAATGGCAGTATGAAATCGATGAAGCCAAGGAAATCAGAGGGGAAAGAAAAGTTTCA
>JASKGM010000001.1:7229307-7252632 GCA_034509205.1 Ceratonia siliqua | reverse complement strand
CTCACGGTATCATAAAAATTGCCCGTGAATGTAGTTAACATATAATGGAGTAATGCTACTACCTACTACCTACTACCAAGTAGCAACAGCTGATTCGTATTGATTGTATTCATCCCATATATATCTCTCTAACTCAGCCTCACCTCTCTACTAGTACTATCCCTTCCCCCACTTCGATTATATATTAAACGCCCTATAACTTCTTCACCTTTCTATTCTTTCTTTTGCCCTGCTTGCCTGTTTTCCTCTCTATCCTCCTCACAAAAACAAAACTATGCTACCACAGAAAACCCATCTGTCTAACTTAGAACACTCCAACTGCATCCATCATCAATTCTATTTCTATTTACTTTTTCTTCAAAGTGAAAATTAACTTGCTCTATTTCTGGAGATTCAGCTAGCCCCATTGCACTAGTGATTGATAGTGCTGAAAGCTGGTCTATATATGACCTCACATCCACATTCAGTACGTACTGTAATTTTCTCCTTTTCCGAGACAAGTTATTATTGATCTTACCGTTCTTACGGTATTCAAAGGGATATCCCAGAGAAGATAAGGCCTGCGAATCTACCAAGCCAAGCTAGCGGATACAATACAAGAGTACAGGCAGGTCCTACTAACCGCAACCTCATGCCTTGTGTCCGTGCAAAAGCTCTAAAAGATTAGAGAGATACAACTCATTCACATGTAGGAATTCCAACCCAGGACACAATCACTCTTTTTTCTAAACTATGTGTAATCATGAGTGCTGATATCATTGATCACCACAACCCATATGCCAACCCTTTCAATCTCTATTAGTCACCACTGCCTCTCTCTCTACTCTCCAGTTTTATTTAGTCTCTGCCTGTCCCACAAACTCTATTTTTCTGTACGACACTTAGCTGCTTAAATCCTACTATGGAAAAAGAGAAAAGGGAGTTGGAAACAATGATGAGGGCATGGGCCTACCTCACTTCCATAATTGCAGCCTATCTAAACACATTGCAAGTAATTAAAAAGTTTTAATTAAACAAATAATTGTTTCATATATATGTGATTACCAAGATGAAAGCAGTACAACACAAGGGACAACTCGGCATGCGATCCTCCACATAGAAGGTCTTTGTTCCCCTTCTCACTGTTCTCAGACATCATTATGAGACATTTTTCGTTATTTTTTCTTTCGTCAATAATGATCGCAATGATAATCATCACCATCATAGTCTTCAACTTCTTCAACCTGGGATGCTGTGTGATGCCGGCAAAGTATAGGACACCAAACCCTAAAATATTTGCCCTTCACTCACTATCGTTCATAATGATGATGATTGTGCGCCTAGGGTGGCCTTCCCTGTTCTATTCCATCCCTTTTTGAAAACTCCAGTTTGACATGATAAGAGATTAATTATTATACTATGAACACATTGCAAGCAGGTGAGCCAATACTCCTTAATTCATTCAAACATAAATTATGAGAGACTTCAGAGATTGTGATTGGGATTTACAAATAATAAGTCATGATTAGAAAGATCGACAACTAATTGCATTCCGAGTTGTTTGACCATTCTCTCCATGCTTTACTGAAAGCCTAAAGCGATGCAATGTTTCTTAGATACAAATTTGACCATTTTATATATATAATTTTAATCAAGCTCAGTTCTTTCACTAAAGGACAAAGTGGGTAAAAAGATTATTAATTATCAAATTCCATAATACAACACAGCAAGAAAATGGCTTGGAGTTGGTAGCCTAACAATGGTCGCATTATAAGCGTAAGCATTTGGGTGGTTCATATTGCTTTCATCCCATTATTTGGTCATGCTTCCTCCATTGAAATGTCCCAACCAAAATTTCATTGCTTAAAGATTTAACATTTTTGCTTCGGAGTTACATATTTAGTGAACAAAGGATCAAAAATATAAGAGAGATGATCGTTAATAGGTGGCAAAGATCTTCCATTGCCAAATACTCGAATGATCTTACTTATAAAAATTATTCGTACAAAGAATTTGAGGAAATTATGATAAGAAGTTATTTGTTGTATGTGAGTTGAAGAAATATTTAAGATAAACAAAAAATAATCCGTTATGGTTCACTGGTTGTAAAAGGGCTTTGCTTGCATTATTATCCCTGCAGGTTCTTTCACACCAAGGTTCAGATAAGAGTATACATGAACACGCTGTGACGTATACAGCCTCAGTACTGTGAGAGGGGATCCAGGAAGAAAGCTAATTATTCTGCTTCCATCTTTAACCCTATGCTTCAACCATGAGGGAATGCCTACCACCTTATCCTTTAATTTGGCAAAATTAATAAATGGGTGTCTATATTAAAACTACGATATAAAAAAACTAGTTGAGTTATTTTATGATACTTATTAATTGGTATATTTTATATAAACATTATTTATTTAAAAATATTTTTAAGGGAAAAAATAAAAGTCTCAAATATTGATATATCTTAATAAATATGAGGTGTAGGTGAGGGAAGAATACTGTTTCCTTGAATGTGGTGATATCAATCTCAGGAATTAGGGGGCATGCATGCCTGAGTTTTCAGAGGGATGAGTATATAATGATGAAGATAATAATGATAATAATAATAATAATAAATAATAATGTAAATTTATCCCCCTTAAAAAACATAAGGATGATAGGAATGAAAGGGAATATTTTGGCTTTGATCATAGGAGATAGAAGAATAAACATTTGGGGGCATAAAAAGAAGGACGATGTTGGGCAATGATGATGAGGATTGCTCAATGTTGACCACAAAGAATGGAAGATGAGATGCCTTCAAATACACTCACCCGTGTGTCCAATCATTCCTTCTCACTCCATTCATCATTTTGTTTGCTTTCCCCTTTTCTCTCTGACTTCCCATACTTTGAATAAAATTCACATAAGAATAAAATAATTAATTAATTAATGAAAAAATCTTGTAAGATTTTGTGATCTTAACACTCATCATCACCATGTTGAAGAAAGCTGTAGAAAGAGAAAAATGGGCTCTGCTGCTTTTGAATAGACCTGGCGCTGGGCTATATGAGTAATGGCTAATGGGTCCTATCCTTTCATGTCAAAGGATAGTCTGTTTAGAAGAGAGTTGGCAATGGTACGAGTACCACTAAGACAGGCGTTTAACCCCACAAAGGCACAGCTTTACATGGGCAGGGGCATGGGCATGGCAAGGAAAGGGCAAGATACTTGATATGCCAATTCAGCCCAATCATACACATCTAAGGTAGGACTGGTGCTATTAATGTAACGCAACTTGCTTTACCTTCAAACGAATAAATAAATGGGGCATTAGAGTGACCTAAGCAATACTTCAACCGCAAACATGGCACAACTGGAGGAGGAAGGTGAAATAGCGCCCACGGTTTATCTGGGAGCACCCTTCTTATCGAGAACACCGATAGAATTGCCATCAATGACCTATCTTTGGGTGCACCAGTGCCTATATTTTTTGCTTGAAAAAAAAATCCTAAATATCTCTTTTATTTAATTTTTAAAAGATCAACATATCCAAATATATTCATCTTATATATTTTCTCCGATTTCATTTTTACTTATACTTCAACACAGTTAATCCCCAATTTCTCTCTCAAGTGTTATTTCCTCTATGTTCACCAAAAAAAAAAAGAAAAAAACACGGTTAAACCCCAATAAGGGATGATAGTGTAATTTTTTTGGACAATTCAGTTTCTCTCCAAAAAAACAACCGAATCAGAGGACGGAAAATTGCAGCACAAAGAAAATAAGACGAAAATTACAGATATAATGGCGACGAGAAAATTAGCTTTGGTTATGCTAGTGAATTTCTTCGAAGTCCTGCCCGCTGAACTACTGTTTCTGGAAAGGGCACCGCTGGTGATAAATCACAGCAGAACATCTAGAAAGAAGGATGCCATTAACTTCAGCTATATTATATTATCATCACCCCATTAGTTGGATTCTAAATGAATTGATGTCAAAGTGCACCTTCTGCAACAAGATTTGGGTACTCAGTTTAGAGAAAGGGGAAATTCTTGGATAGACGTTGATAGCACCAGATTTGGGCACCGAGCTGATGGAAACTAACAGTTGCTTTGACATTTATTATTGGTCAAATTAATGACTTAATCGTATTAGAAAAACTTGTTTTAAAGGACGCTTGGAAGAAGTGAACAAGAAGCTGAAATCACAACATACCCTCTTGTATTCGCTGACTATACTTGGATAATTCATATTGGCAAAAGATGTTTTTATTGACTTTCAGGAGATAATATGAAACTAAGCGCGGGAGATTCTATAACAAGGTACCCGGCAAGGGGAAAAACTAGGGTTGTGCAGCACTGAGAAGCGTATGGGCAAAACGTGGACCTTCAAATCACTATATCCAGACTTCAAAAATAGAAGAGTGGCTTCTACATCTTCTAACGCTACAATTAACAGTTTAGAGCAACTTTTCTGGAAGCGCACAATCTGCATTATTGACATTAATATCTTAAAACAAGGAGTATGACTTGCTGTTGACCTTCCCGCGGACTAAGTCTGTACAAGATTAACAGAACAATTGTTACATATAAAATCAAGAAAGCAGCTTATTATAATAAACACGCAGGGAATTTATCTCGAATAAGGAATGCAATACCAATTCTGATTTGGATATCAAGAATACAGAGAGGCTGTGACAAATTGTACCCAATTAAAAACTTAAGAGATGTAGCCTAGTGAAGTAATCGAATGAGTGTATGAGACTAGGGAAATGCTCGAGACCAATTAGGATACATCATACAGATCATACAGAATCGAAACAAGGTAAGAACTAGACAGCCTCACTTTGAAAAGACACATACTGATCATATCAGTTCTTTCTTTATAGAATTTCGTCAAAACAATACAAGCAAGCATATTAACTATTTGAGTAGGCAGTGTTATTATAAGAAAACTATAAAAGAATTTGAAGAGTCTTAAGTAGAATAAAAAGATTGAAGAAACGGAATGCAGAAAAGATTAGTATGTAGCAGTGGGATCTGACAAATTAAAGTTCTGAGTTATTCTATAGAGCAAAATTTAAATTTCCGGACGACAGACGCTGAAGCTTCCAAAATCATCTTAAAACTATCAAGGATTGGTAATAAAAGGAGAATACTTCATAAAATACACCGCCATACAAAGGTAAGTAGCACTTACATAGTGGTTGGGAAATTATTATCTCGTGCGTTACAGGATAGAATGGTAATAATAACTCGATGAAAAACTTTTAATCAGTTCAAACGTCTTCGCCTTGGAGCACGAGAATCTCCACTATTCACATCAGAAACTCTAGAAGCGTCGTTTCTCCTCCTGGAAGAGGATGTTGACAATGATACCATGGAATCAATTTCTACAGCAGTGTCCATTTGACTCTCTGAATTTATAGCAGCAATGCTTGAAAAGGAGTCTCTGTCATCGACTGGTGGAGGCTGTTCTTGGTTTCTACCTATGGGATGGCTACGGAAATATGCCTCGACTAACCTCTCAGCAGAACTCAGGGCTGATGAAAGAGAAGAAAGCGTTGTTCTATGTGATTGTGTTCTTCGAAGTAAAAGGGCCTGAAGCCTGCGGCTATCCCCTGCCTCAAGACTACCAATGTTGTTTTGTGTTACATCCACTGCATCATCTGCGGGTGCCCCAAGATTATGGGACTGCTCTCTCCGAATTCCTCGAGATGTCAAAAACCTATTTAGCAAGGAACTAGTTCTCTCTGCTGCTTCACGCGCACTGTCAGGCTCATGCGGCTGAGCTAAATGCCGAGTGAGATCAATTCTGCCTCCAATACGCCGAATCATCTCCTCCATTGGAAGTGCAAATGCAGTTCTCTGAATGGTTTGTCTCAGACTCTCAACACGCCTAGCATGGGGCCTGAGAGGAATTTTAAGAGTGGAATCCTCCTCTGGAAGATGGACATTGTTTCCACGACCATATATTGGGGTAACATTTTTAATAGTCACCTCGCCCTTGCAAACTGGACATTCCTTAGCTTCTGAATACAAATGCAGCCATCGATAGAGGCAAGGCCAACAAAACAAATGACCGCAACAAGTCACAACAGGATCCCTCGCCAAGTCCATACAAATATTACAATCAAAAAAGCTCCCACCATTGCCACTACCCTTTTCAACATCATCCTTCTCTGATGCCTCATCCTCGGTAACACCATTGTTATTTTCGCATGCTTTTGGTACCTCCTCTATTCTTTCCTCTGCTGCCACACTGCCTTGACCAGCCTGTAGTACACTTCCATTACCAGGGTTAACCACAAATTGATTAAATTCCACCGAAATATTTTGGGATTCAGGTGGGATATAAATATGGCGCTGGGCTTCCGGTGGGATATGAACATGGGCTTCGGGTGGGATATGAACCTGCCGCCATCTCCATCGTTGTCGAGTCCTAAGCCTTTCGCTAATTCTATGACGAGGCTCCTCAATCCAATTATCTAAGTTCATAGATTCATTGGTTATGAAGCCAGCTGGTGGCTCTGCACCGGGACCCAGATTCAAATCCAGGTTCATTGCATCGGATGTTTCTTCCCCCATCACAACGTGAATGTCCAAGAAAGAAAGAAGATTACTTTATTTAGAATTTTAACAAAACAAGATTAGGAGGAAAAAGGAGACGACACTGCTACACCATAAAATTTTGAGAAAATACGAAAGCTCAACTTCATTAAAAAGAGAAGAAACCCAGGTAAAGAAAAAGAATTCAATCGATGACAATTGAACAATCAGAAATGACAATACCCCAAATTTGTGAGAAGATTGGTAATAAACCCTAAATTCATCACAAATAAGAATGAGCCCAGATCCAAAACCCGGGGTTGACTACAATTCGAAGGAAAGCCCATGCGAAATCGCTGGAATTCAACTCAGTTTGAAGGAATGCACATTAAATGACCCTCGGTAGTAATCTGTGAATGGGAAGTAAAGCTACGTTCAAGTGTTACCAATATGGGTTTCTTCGCGACTACAAGTTTAGGAATAGCCGATAACTTGAAAAAGATGGGCCTTTTAATGGGTGGAAAAAGGCAAAGATAAGAAACAAGAATTGAGAGGAAGATAGGACACCTGGGTTGTGACTTGTGAGTTGTAATTGCAAAGGGCGGTCTTGAGGAAAAGCTCGGACCTACTCTCGAGTGTTAACGGGACGAGGAGGAGACCTGAGTCAAGGTAGGCGGGAGTAGACTCCACCACTATCGCGGCGGGCAGAAAGAGGAATAGGGTTCAGATGAGTGTGCGATATGAATCGGAAGTCACCCAGTGGAGAGGTAGACGCAGGGGAAGAGAGAGGAACCGCCAGACGAGTTGGCAGCTTAGCATGAAGGTGCAGACGCTGTTCTGATCTCAATCACAGATGGGAGATGAACGGTTTTGATGAAGTACGATCCCATCACTTTCACAAGTTGAATCAAGTTGCGCATATTCACTTCCGGCAACTGCAATCCACCGAGCCTACTACTTCCCCTCTTATTTTTTACGATAACTTTTTATTTTACTAATTTGTTCAAAAAAATCTTAAAATTTATTAATAGGCACATTTTATTTTCTAATGTTATTTAAGATAAAAAAATTCATAAAGTATTATTTTAAAATAAATAAAATAAAATAATTCTAATAATAATACAAATTTTCTTAAGGATTAAGGGAATAAAAGATGATATTTAAAAGGTTATAAAGCAAAGGAGGGCTATTTCTCTCTAAAGAATTTAAGATACAAAATTTATCTTGTTTTTTAAACCGACATAAGGAAAAAAAGAATTGAAAGTATTGATCAAATATATAAATATTTTGTAAAAGGTGGACAATTAATCTTTCTATGGATGTAGACTTGTGAATGGTCTCATGTATTAATATCCTTACAAGCTTATACATTCTAAAGTTGTTGAATTCGATTAAAGTTGAAACGAGACATTCTGAAAACAAGATAAGGATTCTTTTGACGAATCATCCTTAGTGAAGCATCTGAATAATAGCTTCTAAGGTATAATGTATATATGCTCATGTGTATGTGTTGGGATTCTATGTATATCTAAATTTGGTTAAAATGCTGTGTAGTTTACACTTCATAGTCAAACATTTGTTCCTCTAACCAGTCTATATCTTCTTCCCACTTTCTTTCCAAAAAACAAAGAATTGATGCAACATTTTAACTTAGGTGCACATAAGAAATTTAAAGATAGGCCACATGGTTTAACAATATTTAACTTAAGTGCTTTTATCAAACTTTATAAGTTAATTATTTTTTTAATTTTGAGATATACCATTTTAAAATAATCTTATAATATTTTTACTTTAATTTTAGAATAGTGCATTAGAATAACACAAAAATTAAAATTTATAAGACACTATTATACAATAAAAGGCCTTTAGAAATACTTAAATGAACTTAACTATATTTTTACATTCTTAAGATGTTATTTTTAAATTTAAACTTGTTAAAAAATAACAAATAAATCAAAATTATTTGATGGTCTCAGGAAATTTAAAAAAAAACTGATAATTTTAATTTATTAATTAATAAGCTTATACCTAACACATACTTATCTAAATGTTTGGCATTTTTTGATGGATTTGTAGTGATTGAAGGATAATGATTGCAATAAAAGTAGATGGATTTCATAATGTTTTTGGTTTGATGACTAGCGCGGCACACCCACGTGAGAAGCTTATTATCATTGTCATTTCTGGTTGATTAAGTCCAAAACAAAGCCGTTCAGATAAGTAACCAAAGTTGACATATAAAATTTCACATAAAACCTATTGTATTTTTTATTTATTTTTTTGATCATCCTCAAGATTTATGCCATTTTCTCTCTGGCCACGATAGGTCTAATGGCACTGTACCACCTGATCCGATTGATGATGAGGAAGTAACAGAATTCCCTAATGTATGTAAGGAGAGTTGCGCGCCCCAAGTTTAAGTTTACAGTGTCAAGCTTAATAGTAACTTGAAAGTGGTTGATTAACATATTCACTACTTAGCCTGCATTGAATTTAAGTAAGGCAACATCATCAACTAGAGTTTACAAGTTAAGTCTAAAACAACAATTAATACTGGAGTCTGTATATAGTAAAACTTTTATTCAGGAATACTTGTAAAAGGCATATTTCTAAAGTTCAACCATTTTTGTTGTCCCACCATGTGACAAAGAAAAAGTAATTCCAGTATAAAAGCTGTCGGTGATGAAGAACAGTTTGTGTTTCCGAATTGGTCAAATTCATACTAATCATATCCTCCCTTTCAACTTCCATTGACTTTCTTGCAATCGGATCTGATTTCTCCCTGGCTTCCCGTTAATGGGCTAATATTACCCATATTTATCATTGACTGAGCAAACGCTTGGAAGAAAGCAGTTTGGTTGCTGGCAAAATTGTTAACAATGGAGACTGTAGCAGAACCATTAGTTGAAAACAACTCCTGGTCTGATTGAAGGAGGCCCCGGTTGCTAAGGAGATTTGTGAAATAGTTGTTATCAAAAGTGTCAGGGGATGAGGGGTCTAAGTTGTTCAGAGTCGCCCCGTTTCCATTTTGCGGACAATTTTGCTGCAGAGTAGCCAAGTACGTCGAGTTCAGCGTTGGATCAGGGCTGCCACTACCACTGAAATTGAACAGCCGGTTGTTGAAAAATCGACATTGAGCACGACCAAAAGTATGTGCACCTTCAAGTCAATTTGAGTCAAATGCTTAGGCGTGCTAATTTTTAACTAATTAAAGGAACATGAAGATTGAAGAGAGATCGAGCTAGCTAGTTAATTACCAGATAATGCAACCAGATCGTTCGTGTCTAAGCCAACAGCAGAAAACTTGGCTGTGATGTTGGCTAGGCCTTCGAATGGGCTGGGAATAGAGGTATTGGCACCACCCTGGTTCGCAGTTAGACTGTCCCTTCTGCCAAGTTGTACGTTCCATGAAGGACCTGCTGACTGCAAAATATTAAAATATCACACCCTTTACAAGTTCATAATGTCTAGTCTGGATTTTCAGTAGTAGGCAAGAAGAAACAGCAAAAAGCAGAATGGTCTATAGCAGCTAGTTACCAAAGACACAGAAGCTTCAGCTGCAAGGGCAAGAATATCAGCACAAGATACGATACCAGGGCATGAACTTTCAAGGGAGGTCTTGATGTTGTCAACTACATCAAAGCCTCTAGTGGAATTGTTGTTGGGAAGTGCATTTTTCTCGCTTTGTGTTATGTTGCCACCCTGGTCTAACAAAATGGAGCCATCACATCCCTAAAACATAAAGCACAAGATTTGTAAGTCTTGAGCACTATATGACAGTGGATGAGATATAGAGAAACCAGTGGCTGAAATAAACAGATTTACATTGACAAAGCAGTCATGAAAATGCAGACGAATGAGGCTTGCGCCTATACGGGAATCAGATCGCAGAGCCTGCTGAACAACAGTGCTCACAATGGAAGACACATTTAGGCATGTGCTGGAATAGAAGGTTGAACTGAGTTGAGCATAAGATGAGGGATAGAGGGTTAGAGCTAGGACAATGGTAGCCAGTAAGGGATAAGAAGTAGAAGAAAGCATTATTGATTTGTTGAGTTGCAGGATCTTCTTTCTCAAATGGGGGGTTATGTGATTGATATGTAGGCAACATGTATATATAGACAAAGGAAAACGCGTCATGTCTTCTCAACTTTTATAATTTTCTTAAAGATCAAGTCTTCATTGGTTATTACTTATTACTTAGAGGTGTAAGTTAATTCTTCCATTAAAAAATTTAATTAATACTTCTATTAAAAAAATTGAATTTTATAATAGGTATTAGGTACATAAGGGTAAGGGAAGAGGAAAATTCAAACCATAGTGATTGCCACTTAACTAACTTGTCATAAAATATTTTGGCCAGTTCAATAGTTTTAGTTTCCAAAGAATTATGTGCATGCAAAAGTGATTGAAGGGGAAAATTAGAATGTCCAGCAAGTCTATAAAATTCAAATTACATCATTAGGTAGAATGAAAAAAATGTTCATGTGAAGATTTATCTTACCATAAATAACGGATACGTTATTTCAACAAATGTTTTGTATCTTTTCTTTTTATATAACAATGCGATTTTTTTAATTTTTTTTATAAATTATCAAAATTTTGTACCAAATTTAATTATTTGTAGTCCTAAAATATTAACTCAAGTGACAACATTCTTAATATTAAGTACTAGTTAACTTATCGGAGGTTCAAACCTGCTCTTTTTTAATATTAAAATACAATCGACAAAAAAAAAATTAATTACTTATATTTGATATCATTTTAAATCATAAGCAATGAAAATAAAATTTGATTCAAAATATCAATCTTATGGAACCATAATATAATCATGTAAATTGAAGCTTGATTTGTTGTTCATTTATATTCATTTTCATCTCATAAATCCGTGTTTGCTCTGTTTTGATAGAATTTGATGATGAACCTTTTATGTTGCAATGCCTAATATTCCGATACTATAATATTTTCTTAATACACTATCCCAGTTCCAAGTATTAAATAATATGACGATGATAATTATCGTGGAAGCAACCAATTTTGTGTGGTACCAAACTTAGAATTGGAACAGAGAAGAGTTCAATTCTCTTTATAAGATTTTTCTAAACCATGGATTATAGCTAGGTAAAATTGACAAGGGGTGGACATAATTTAAGAAAAGGGGATGTTGTGATTGGTCTAAACAGTGAGAAATTGGCGAAGTAGCGTAACAGAGAGAAAAAATATGATACAATCGTTCTTCAAATTGTGTCACATAATTTTTTTTTTGTGTTTAATAAAAAAGATTATATAACGCAATTCAAGCTACTATCTACTTTTACCCATAATAAAGACAGCATAGCATATAGTTGATAAAAATGGTGAAGCAGTTATTCAAATAATGAAATCAAAGTAGTGAGTAAGCAGTGAAAAGAGTAAACATTTCCAATCGTTGCCTCAGCGCCATCTTTCTTACTTGTTAGTATATTCTCTTGTCTTCTTTTGCTGTTAAGTCATCAATTCTATCTAAGAGGGAGAGAAGATTGTCGGTCTGGACCTAATTTCTAAAGTTGCGAAAACTACTGGAGAGGCAGAGGCAGAGGAAGAGGAAGAGGAGGGACTTAATTGTATCATATGATTTGTTCTTTATTTGGAGGTAACACATAAGTCGTAATGCTTTACAACTTACAAGCACATCCGCAATCAAAGGAGAGCATCACAAAATTTAGATACCACTTAATACGTGAGTTCGGCAAGTTCAGTTCATCATCATATACTGATCATGACTAATTCAATCTGTCTTTTTTCTTGAAAAGTTTCAACTCAAAAATAAAGAAAGAGTGACTCTTTTTATTACCGGCCACTTGTGTTTTTAGGTTATCCTTTTTCATTAGAGGTTCACCAAATGATGAGTGTTCTAATAGTAATTTAGAAAGCAAAAGCAATTTCCTTTCCATATAGAGTGGAAGGAGAGACAAACTTTATAGTATGAAGGGAAGGGGGGAGGTTATGTCCCTCTAAGGACTAAGAGTTGTGATCTTCCTCTCCTGTAAAGAATAATTTAATGGCAGAGAACAAATTAAGGAACTCTGATTGGGTATGTCTTTGTTTAAATAATAAAGGAAGTAGGACCCAATGAGTACCGCAGCTGAACGGACCGCCAGCATGATTGTTACTCAATTGGACTTGAGGTCCACGTGGAGTTGGTGGATCTAGGTGTTTTCGTTGCCTCCTTTTTTGACATTAAACGGATGCTTTTATTTGACCATGATTCATTCAGAATCAACCTAGCTGTTTTAACATGCATAAAGATCATTCTTGTTTCAGAAAATTCCTATATATATTATGTAAGGATTGGAATCATAGTGAAATCAGGTTTTAGTGTTGGATTGTTATTGAAATTCTACAACATAGTGTGCAAATAGATGTAATTTTTGTTATGAACCAGATTATTGGCGCTCACTAAAATTAATGTATATATGAAAGGGCAAATGACTAGGAAATAATGTAGAAGTTTAGAATATTATATATTGCGATCTTAATAATAACATGTTAAGCATTACGACTGAGTGTGATTATACTGGTTAGCTAGCTATGTAAATTAATTGACTAAGACTGTTTGGATTTCATTTTTTTAAGAGTGGAGGGATTTTTTAAAAAAATAAAATATATTATGTCAAATTAGAAGGTATTTGGATGTGATTTAAATAGAATGAGGATGAGAAAGAGAATAAAAAATTTTGCTTTAATTAGAAGGTAGATTTTCTAACTTCTCTGCAGAATAAAAACAATTGAAGGATAAAAAAATTCTCTCCTCCATATCCCTCCCCCAATACTCATCTTTATAAATATTCTAAGTATTAAAAAAAAAAAACAGTTGAGTAAAAACTTATTTTAGGTAGGTATATTTTATACTCAAATATTTTTTTAATATAATTATATTATTTTTTGATTATGATTATTTTTATATAATTATTATATTAAAAATGTTATTTTTAGTTAGGTATATATTTATTTTATTATTTTTAAATCAAAAATATAATTTTAATTTATTAAAAATATTTTTAAATTTTTTATGCATATTTTTTTCAATAATTTTATTAATCAAAAATTATTTTGTAATCAAACATATTTTTTTATTTAAAATCATTCTCATTATTGTATTTAAACGTAAAATAAATTATTATTCTATTAAAATATATATTTTTTAAAACTAATTTCTTATTTTACAAAAATTATTTTTTAACTATTATACATATCAAAATATAAAAATTATTTAATATTTGATAAAATAAATATTATTTATATTAAATGATATAATTATTTAAATTAATTTATATTTAATATTTAAATATAAAAATAAAGTAAAAAATGAATGACTTTTTAAAAGAAACATTCATACTTTGAAAAAAATTATACTTAAAACAGAATTAAAAATTCTCTCGTAACATTATTTATCATTTTAAAAAATATTTAAGCGAATTAAACGCATTTATACCATAAAAAAATAATTTCGTAAAAATCATCACATGGAGCGCGTACCAAACCAAAGGCCCCTGAGGGTTACGGTTTCATAAGACCGCCAGCAGGCAACCCCCCTTGATCTGGTCTTGTTTTTGTCAGGCATTTAAGAAATGAAGATGGCAGTCCTGTCTGTCTGGGCTTAAAAGGCCAGCTTCTATTTAATGAGGCCGACTCACACGGACTAATCTGAACTCTGGAGTAGCTTCTACATCTTTTCATTACTCCTCTTTGCTTTTCGCACCCCGACAAACCTACTTTTCCCCGTCAAATCCTTTGTCTACCAATCTTTTCTTTTCCTATTTTAAATTTCTCACACTTTAAAACATTATCTTATTAAATTTTGTTTATAAAACTATTTAAGACACAGTATAAAAAATTAATTTACAAGTTAGTATCATTTAAAATAAAATAATTATATTATTCTTTAGATTATAATTGAAAAATAAAATGATTTAATATTCTTGAAAAAATGAAGTCATAATTTGAAGATCATAGGATGCGGTGGATTCTAGTAAACTAATCACGCCTGTGAATGTGATTTGTTTTTGTTTGGTATACTTTTGAAACATTTAATTCTTATATTCATTTTGGTCTTTTTTCCTCTAAATTCATGAGAAGATTCCTTGGAATCATTTAGCACATTTTTCTTCATGTGGCCACTGAATTTGAAAATATGATGTTACGTGCAAAGTAACGTCCAAAATTGGCAGCAAAAGGGAAAACACGATGTCCCTCCCAAAATTAATTTTTTTTTAAATTTATAATATACTATTACATTATTGAATTAAGAAGGATTGGGAGATAAAATGAGGGTAAATGGCTTGGATTTGATCTCATTAGAAGATGAATTAGTTCAAATAAGCACAAATGATCCAAAAAGTGAGTTCGATTTGAACCTTGAATCTGCCTACGTTGTATGCAGATATGTATGTTTAATTACACCGTAGAACGAGGGACGACTTGAAGGATTTGCCCTAATGTCCGTTATTCCTGAATCATTTGCTTTGGAGCCCAACATGGAATTAATTAATTCTATATGAAATCTAGGATTTGTCAAAAGCATTGATTGGGCCAACTAAACGAAGAAAATACTTTACGAGGGGAAGCGGGAACAGAATGGGCCGAGGCCCAGTAGAGCGTAACCTTACAATTAGAGAATATTAATATAGGGACAATTAGAGAAAGTGAACAGAACTAGCGTGTGGGTTGAATGTTGCTTCCTATTTGGTGTCATACAAATTTGGTTGGTCTCACTACATCATGCATTATAATTCCACTTTGCTTTTTGCTTTTTTTTATACCTTATGACTATATAAACTCTAAACTCAACTATATATGTTGTAATTATTGGATTCAGTTAATTATCATGAATAAATGAAGGATAAGAGTTTGGAGTAAAATATACAAATTCCTAATTTAATTTCTACCTCTATAGTCTATCCAATTCTTAATTATCAATAATATATAAAATTATTATTCATCCTATGATCTATCTCCCTAGTTTTTCTTTTCTTTTCTTTATTTTTATAACTGATACGATACAACCTGCTTCTTATTAATATACTAACAAAGCTTTTAAAGTGAGTAACGGTTTTATTTTGGAGGCATGAATGAACATAGTGTCTAGTTGGAAACGTAATGGGGATGACTCTTCTTTCCCTATTCAATTGTGTTATGGAAACGTAAGTATGTGCTCTAATTAAACCTACATACGGTTTCCTTTCCATTCCCATGTATGGCAACACATGTTTAAGGTCGCATATAGGCTCCCTTTGTTTTGTTGTGTTTTATAACTACAATTTTGTTGGTTCCTATTTCAACATAAATATGATGGGATCCTTACCCTTTATCTTCCTCTTTCTCTAACACATCATCATATATTTCTATCTCCTTCTACCCACACATATTCACGCCCTTGGCCTTATACAATCAAAAGCCTAGAATTCATGTAAATTTATTATTATATTTACTATTTTCAATAAATTCCTGATTTTCTAAAACAAAACAAAATTGCACTTCATACATTAATAAGCAAAAAACCCAGAGACAAAGTTAGCCACTAGCCAGGCTGATAAGGGTGGTTGGTAAGGAGAGGGAGCCCACCGTCCCCGTTCTTAAAAACAAATGTCAAAATTATTACATTTTTTGATTCACCTAATACAAAATTAGTTTATTTTAAACATAATATGTTCTGAAAATTTTTAATTATTTTTAAATGATATTATTTGAAAAAAAGTATATGTATAAACAAATAAAATTTTATAATATAATATTTATAAAAATAGTTAAGAAAAAAAAGCAAAGAGTGTAAAACTACTTCCCTTATCAAAATTTGGTTTCCCTATTTCTTTTTCTTTTTTTAATTTTGCAATTGCTACTCTACCTCTTCCACCCTGGCATCCTCGTCCGTACTCTGTCTCCTTCCATTTCCACCCTTCTCTCTTACCGGCCACCGCCTCTTCCAGTCGCCTCCCTCTCTCGTACGTGCTTCTCCTCACCCAAACTCTGTCACACGTGCCGTCTCGCACGCATAAAACACCCTTCTTTCTCTGGTGCAACAAATAAAAGTTAGAGAGAGAAAACAAAGAACCAATATATATTTATATGCAGAGATAGAGTGTGTGTGAGCGTGATGAAAGCGTTGATAAAAGCAAAAAAATTTCTTGGTCTTTGAGGTGTGGGAGTGTTGTAATAGTGGATGGATGGGTTTACCTTTCTCTCTCCATCTCTATCTTGTCGTTTATTATTATTTTTCTCTGAAATCTGAACTGAACGATCACTTCTGGGTCCGAGCGTTAAGTCTATTGGTCATTTCTGGCCTAAATCTCGTGAGATAGCGGCAAATCCTATCTTGCATCGATGAGGATCCGGAAAAGGCAGGTTCCTTTTCCTCTTTCCTCCCTCTCTCCGGTCCCTCTCTCAGATCCCCACCTAATCAACCGGTCACCGGTGGTGCAACTCAACGATGCTGCTCCTCCAAAACCTTCCACTCCACTCCTCCAAGACGCTACTGCCACCCACTTTGATCCTCCACGGCCGCCTGACCACCCACTCCCACCGATCGGGAAACCAACCAACGCCTGGGATGATTCCTCCGAGGGTGGGGCACACAAGCAGCACAACAAGCCATACTGTTTGGTTAGTGAAATATAGATAATCAATATTCAATTTTTAATATTTCTATTTGTGTTTTGAATTTGTTATGTGCGTTTGTAGAAGTGCACTTTTGTCCGATCTCTCGCTTAAGCTAGAGGTTGTTTGTTAAAAATTGCTTTTTTCCTTTGATTTTACACCCACAAAGGGGCAGTTAGTGGATCCTCTATTTGCTGTAATTTTGCAGGTGGAAGATGGGAGAGGGCAAGAGGGAGGAGAGAAGGGTAATGATACCAGGTAAGAATAAAAACAAAATATCGAGTAAAAATAAAATAGAAAATATCTTCCTTCTCTTCTTTCATGAATCTGGTAGTAAAAAAGGTGAAAACATGGAGACCCATAACTTTATTTTACCCAACATCAGAAAAGAATTTTTTTTTTAAATAGAAATATCCCGCACAGAAGAAAAATACTGTTAGTGGAAATACTGTTGAAGGTCTTTTAAATAAGAGCTTTAGATAGCCACCATACCCTCCTATCTATCGGATCCTTTTTTTGGGCTCTAAATTGGCTGACTACCTTGCCTTTGAGGTGCACAGGTAGCACCCAAATGCTGGTCCCCAACTACATTACATTTTGTTCTTTCAATGTTACACCCCTTTATTTTTCATTCCATTTGGCTGTAAATTTTATGTATGCGGTTGCGTTGGTCGTCTGGGTCTGCTTTCTTTGTAGGAAAGGGGGCATCTTGGGTTCAGAAGCAACCGCTGAGGTCCTCTCACCGTCGAGCCCTTCTAATCAAGGTGAAGATTATTACTTGTCATTGAAACTTGTGATAACAATTTTATGAGAATGCATAAATCTGTGGCTGGTGTTGAATTTTTTGTGGTTTGGAGTCTATGGCAGGTGGGAGATGGTGTGAGGGAGAGAAAGCAATTCCGTTGAAGAAACGTAGAGGGAGCTTCGAGAGGACAGGGGTCGACGACGTGACGGAGAATAATAACAAGAAGACGAAAACTAAAATGAAGACCAAGATGAACAAGAAATGTTCTACGCAAAATGATAATGAACAAGATGAAGATGAGAAAGAAGAGGGAAAAGTATCAAAACGGGATCTGAACGTTGGTAAGAAGAGAGCGAGGGGCAGTGCACTTATGGAAGGCTCGCGGTGCAGTCGTGTTAATGGGAGAGGATGGAGGTGTTGTCAGCAAACCCTTGTGGGTTACTCGCTGTGTGAGCATCACTTGGGGAAGGGAAGGCTGAGGAGCATGACAAGTGTAAGAAGCCGATCTGTTGCTAGAACTGCACCAGAGAAGAGCGAGCCTGACCCATTATCGGTTGTTTCAACTTCGTCTCCTGTAAAGCAAACAAAATTTGATCCTTTGCACAATGATGGCGAAGACAAAGATGAGAAGAAGTCACTGATAATCACAAAGAAGAGGATGAAGCTTGGGATGGTTAAAGCGCGGTCCATAAGCAGCTTGCTGGGACAAACAAACCCCGAAATTGCTGTAGCTGAGAATAACAAGTAAGGCATGCAGTGTATAAAAGTGAAGAAGCTATTATTTCATGTACTTGAGCGTTTGATTGCAAGGAAGTTAAATACCAGACCTTGTCTTATAAATGGGTGCAACTGCTTTTGATTCGATTAGCACTGGTGCCTTGATTCCGTGTGTTTATTATATATATATTGGGTTGCTTTCTTTGTGTTATTTTGTTTCCATTCTCCCCTGTGATGGAATTATTATTAAATTATTCGACTGCAGACACTGCTTGTTTTGCAGTTGAATACAATATTTATACACTGACTTGAGTAAATTATCCAACGGATTTTATAGTTTCCCAGTGGACTGAGTCGTGAACCACTCTGTGTCCTTTGACCAAGGAAAGAACTAGAACTTTATCACGTGAAAAATTGCTAGTATTAAAGAAGCTAACATATAACTTTCATGTTGTGATTAAGATAATTGATTGTATCGGTTCATCGTCAAGTCACCCACGCATGGTTTCAGAAATTGCAGCTTTCATTTTCATACACAGAAGGTATAAGCAAATCATGGCCACAGTTGAGTTTGAAAATTTTGCAAAAACAAAATTGTAATTTCAAACGGCAATGGTATATCCTATTCGGGTTGTCGTTTTACAGAACCATCCATGAACACATATGGCATTTATTAATTCATGAATATATGCAACCAGTCTGTAATATAGGGAAGATGCAAGTGTGATCGAATGTTTGAATTAATAAATTGGACGCGAACCCATCTATATATGTGAGCTAAATGTCATTCACAGTGAATTAGTAAGCATTGGATCACTATTATGATAGAAAAAAGCTTGTGTGGGTTCTGGGTTTACAGAAGCAAGAACAAAAAGGAACTGAAGTGGCGATATCTTTATTGGCTTAGCATTCCCTCCCCCCCTCTCCTTTTTCAAATAACAACTATAGAATTTTGATAAACCAATATAAAATTATAAATGGAGCTTTATCAACAGTTTGACGATGTACTATCTAGCTTGTTTGTGTACGTTATGATGTTGTAATTTGTCTTGAGTGGGTTATTTGAAGAGGAGGGCAGCTTTTGATTCCGATGGATCGACCCCCACTGTTTCCTTTTTCCATGACATGACCTACATACGGTTCTTGGTACGCAGGTCAAATTCCCTAAAATTTGTTATCTTTTCAGATACAGTAATTACACTCTAATAACCTTTTTGCATTCTTGTTGCTGCTAACGACCTAGCTGTTGGGATTGCAGACTGCTTATCAGATAAATGGCTTGTAAGTTTTGTACGCAAAAGAACAATGGTGTTATCATTACTCGTTCAGAAGTATGGGCTTATCATAAATACACTGTTAATACTTTCCTTGTGTAAGTTGAGGGAATCGTACTTTATCATTTTATGTCGCTTTCTCGAATTGCATCTGCAAATAGTTCAATGTGGGTTTCTGAAGGAGAAAACAAAATTTCTTTTCATGTTTTATATTGAAATCATGTAAGGATCCACTCGACAGGGTAAACTTTTGTTCCAGTAATGAAAGGCATGAGAACGTAGACCCCATTCTAATGTCCAATAACAAATAATCACGCACATAATTAAGTCCAAAATCACACTTAAATGCTCTCAACCACGCAACGACTAATTGCCCACCCAATATTCCAATATCGTTCATGCTAGCAGATTTTTTCTTTTCTGTTACGAAAAAAGTAATTAAGAAAAAACACTTCTAGTTTTTACATAAATAATTGTGAGGACAGCACACTAAGATTACTTAACTAAAATCATGAAACTAAAACAGATTCGTTCATGTTGTTTTTTAAAAAAAAGACTGATTTTTTATTAAATTTAAATTATTTGTATAATAATAAATTATTTAAATTAAAAATATAAAAATACATAATTCCAAATTTAAGAACGTCATATCGCGGACTTGGAACTGTATACTTTTTCCCAGCCAGTGAGGTGCGTCCGTCCTTACGCAGTAATTTCCAAGAAAAAGTTAAGGAGGTGATGGGTTGACATGGGTAAATTCGTGCATAATGAAGGTAGACCCCTACCTTGAGCACTTCGGCAATGCCCAGTAGCAGATTCTCTACCATGGCTATCCTACGGAGTGCAGAATTTTCAGCAGTCTATGTCAACAATCTTGTATTTGGCGACTGGCGTGATGGAATACTGGTGTACAGTATAGACTATATCATATTCACCCTGATATAGAGTTTTCTTTTCCTTCTTTCTTCTACGAGAAAGTTATGAGCTGAATACAGAAAGGTCCCCGTTCCGTTGTATTTTTTGGCTTTAAGAACTTTATAAATAAAACTAGCCTTCAAATGCTAATGGGTTGTTACGTTTTTATACCTGTAGAAAAGTCTAAGGCATTCAATTTGTATTCCATCTATCCTTTGAAAAGGTTGTGTAGGAACCTGCTTTAGTCTTTACAGAGTTTTGGTATAGCGATGGGCTAGATGGGTAGGTTTGGGGATGCCAGCTAATGAGAATTTCCTTATCCACTTTCGGCAATGACGTGGTTCTCATGTATTCATAGTTTGGTTTATCGTTTATCAAGCTCCACCCCGGACTAAACCAACCATTTCATATGTACTCAGAGATTGCTTTGATCCTCTTTTATATATATGGATCACTTTGGTGCAGGACAAGGTGTGTGTATATATATATATATATATGCGTGATTGCATGTAAATTACTGTTTGTGTTAAGGGAAAATTGATAGTACTACGCAAGCCTATTTAACAATTAAGCTGCTTTCAGGCTTATTTTCTTCGATCAAATAAAGCAAATGCGTGATAAATAGGACGTTACTCTTTGCTTCTATCCACCAAAGTCAATTTCATACCATTCCTGTGCTTTCAATTATCTATATCTTTCTTCTTTTTTTGATAAAAAAAAAGAATATATTCTTTGCTGAAAATGAAATTTCATTTTTTGTAAAGTTACCACACTTCATTTTTTTTTGGGGGTAAAAATATACCATACTTATTTTAATTTCTGTTTCCTGAACCATTCAACTTGACAGATTCTTCAGGATGGAGACTGTTCGGATGGAGAGCCTATCACAGCATGACAGCACTTACTACACAAACCCACAACAGTCATCAGATAACGAAATCAATGGTGGGGAGCAATTCAAATATACCTTGGTTTGAAAGAAAAAGACGAGTTATCTTTCACTAATATATACATGTAAAGTACAATTGTTTACTAAAGCCAAATGTTCAAGTGGATTGCGTGTTGATTCAGGTCTCGGATTCTGTTATTAAGGGATCGTCACTGTAGAGTTCACTTGCATTAACCTGTTTGTTATTGGTGGAATGTTTAGGGGACCTTTTTGGTGGTTTAGCAATTGGCATATGGCCACTAGGGAATAGAGAAGGGCAAATATACATACGAGTAAAGGTTGAGGGGCCCAAACAGCAAAGCGAGTCTTGGCATCCTTACCCTGTTAAATAGATAATATATTCAAAGGCATGTGGCCAGGCGGCCCACCAATGAGACTCCAAAGTGACAAAGGCATATGTTACTTCCCAGCAGAAAGGTCAATGTGGGATTTGTAATGTTCCTGCTCTTTGGCTCTTTTTTACGAAAGCATCTTCAATTCCTCATCGTCGTATATATTTGAGAATAAAAATTTGTGTTATTCCATTAAGGGGGCAAAAGCAACCGGCCAGTGCAGGTTACAAACAAAATAGTAGAATATGGGTGTTGAGCTCATGGCCAGGCTGGTGCGTTTAGCACAAAGCCACAAAAATTAATTCCTTCATAGTCCTTAATCATGGAAATCACAATCATTTGATAATTGATTCAACGTTTGAGCACTAGTGGACCCGCAAGCAGAGGCAGGCTGTACAGTGTACTGTGTATAGTTAGAGTTTCCATGTTTATTTAAGCAGTGAGATCTGGTTGTAATTTGTATAAGCACTAGTTATTCAAAATGGTGGGACTGGGTGCTAACTAGCTAAGTCTGCAGTCTGCGAGGAGTATCTTTGATTCTACTATGTCTATGTCTATGTCTATGATGATGACAATGTTTGTGATTACATCAGGTAGATGAGGGCGCAGAAAGTACGTTATAATTACTGATCATTTGTAATTTCTCGTGAAGAACAGAACAATCTGTGAAGAAGAGGAATTTAAAAGTATGGCAGCGTCGGAATATAAGAAGAGGCGCGTGATGCCTCGTATAATCAGTACTCCTAATTGCTATATAATTAATTATAACAGTGCATCTCCTCGTTAAGATCCCTATGCAAGTCATTTAGAAATGGGAGTGGGACCATAAGAGTTAGCTGGGTTTCATGGAAACGACAAAGCCATATTAATTACTATGTTGGATGGTAGCTGAGCGGCAGCTGCCTTTGACCTGCTTCTTAGCTGGGTTAACTTAACTGCTTCAATCCCTTACCCCTCAGCTTCTTGCTTATCCCGTCCCGTCTGTCCTCCTACGCCGGACATACTGAGGTAAAAGCGGTATTTTGGATATTATCTTAGACTAGATCTGATTATGCCGATTTAATTTTTAATGTTTTTATATAATAAAATTCAAAAGTTTCCTCCAAACTTTATTTCAGGACTAATATTAATTCAAATCTGTTAAATACTTTTTTAGAATTTAACACTTAAATTAACGTTAATTGCTCAACTCTACATATATGCTCTGGTGTACAGCTGCTGCTGCCTTTTTTGAGTTAAAAAAAGGAAGTTT
>JASKGM010000001.1:7206490-7217052 GCA_034509205.1 Ceratonia siliqua | reverse complement strand
TCTTGTATTATTCATTCATAAATAAAAATATTTTTTAAAAATATATGACATAAAAAATAAAAATTAATATTAAAGAATAAACAAAATAAGGACAAAAATTAATAATAATAAGAGATCTGAATGCTGAAAGTTGAGCTTAGACTTTTTCATTGAATAATTTAGAATATATTCTTGTTTATTTTTATGATTAACTTTTATATATTATATTAATTTTTGTTAATTAAATTATTTTAGACCCATTTGGATCCTATATGGCTAATGCCTTTAAATAAAAACTAGACAAAAACGGACTGAAGTCGACCTAAGCCATTTTTGTTTGTAGTCCAAGAAAGGTCGGGGATTTTAAGAGTGGTAGAAGTAGGAACTAGAATGAATACTGGCCATGTGATATGGAAGGGAGACGTGTAATTGAGTAGGCGGTGGAAGAGAGGAAATCAAAAGTGAAAGTCACCAACCCATGTGGCATGTGAAACTGAAACTGCCCTTTGACCTTTGTCTCTCTCAATCACAGGGCTGTTATCGCATTTCATTATTGGGTTTTCCTCTACTTTTCGAATCTAATCCAATGCAAACCTAATTCCTATGCTATGACCATTTCATCCCCAAAACCATCTATTATTACACTTTGGACCTTCATATTCTAATCATGAAGAGGCCCAATGAAATTGTAATGATTTTGTTGAGAAAGAGGAAGTAAGAGCTAGCGCTGAAAAGGCATTCAAGTTGTTTACCATTTTAGACTAATTACACTAGATCCTCATGTAACCTAATGGGTCTGGTTTTATGATATTGTAATTTACATTTTACACAAAAATAACTTTGAGTCGCCGCAAGGGAGGGGGTGGGGGCAGAGTGAGAGATGGAGCTGGGAAATGTAACAAGGAACAAGGAACAAGGAACGAATAAAATATAATAATTGGAAACGAAAGAATAGCATGAATGGATGTAAAGTGATAGTGCAATATACATAGGGTGAACTATTTTCCCTCTGATACAGGAAACACCAAGTGGGGCTTCATTGAGGGAATCAACGATAGAGTCTAAACAATGTCATTGATCAAACGCTTATGGCGATGATAATGCTTCTCCATGAAAACTCTGGAGGCCCCTTCTATAGTTCTGCGCCACGTCTGCAACAAACAATTAATTATAAGTTAATACAAAGGCATTAATCTAAGTGGAAGCCATAGAAAAAGGTGATCAAGATCATGGCTCTAGTTTTCATTTTTCATTGGGAAAAAAGATGGGTGGGGAAGGAAAAGTTAGTGAGCCTTCCTCATAATCTCAATACTTTAATGTTAGCTCCACCTTTTTCGTTAAATTGTTTTATTGTAACTGAAATATGACCATCTTAATCCTTTTATTGCTTCTCATGTCAGACGAAGACATTGAATCACACTAGCTAATAATTCAAAGCGAAAAAAGGTAATTGAATTAGTAGGATGGACCTGCATCAATGCAAAAGATTTTTTGTTCGAATTGGATTACTAATTCTTGCATAAATAATTAACAACAGGGAAGAGTATCAATTAAACTCACCTTCTCAAGGGTTCCCAAGAGGGATTTGTTTCTGAGATCCCTTGCCCTGAGGTGCACCCTTCCAATCCCAAGTTGCCGGATCAATGCTGATCTCCGAGTCGTAGCCGGGGGCAGAAGCGACCTCCTTTCCACCAACAGGGCTGTAGCATTGGATGGGCTCTCACACCGACCATCTACTCTCTTCCGACGTTTTGTAAGACGCAAATCTTTGTTGTTGGGGGAGTGGGAAGCCAGTTGAGCGAATTTTCTGAGCAGTTCATCGGAAGACTTCTTGGTTACATGTTGAACATTAGCAGTGTCCATTGTGATGTGGAGAGAGCAAATTGGTGTAGCATATAAGAAATGTGGTACATATATTAATAATGTGATGATGAATAATAATGAATTTAGAGGGGAGTATGTGGGTGTGTTTATTATGAGGAAAATGGACCGTTGAGGAACTGCGAAGAGCCGTTGGGGGAACTGGGAAGTAGTAGAAATGAGTTTAATTTTGCAATGATTTGGGTGGCATGTGATTTCCTGGGGCAACAATACAAAAATCCAAGTTGCCAAACACCAGCAAATGCGCTCTCCAGTCTCCACCACTGTTTTCTTTTCCTGGGAAGTACTGTCTTCGCTTTTACAAGACTCATAAAGTCTACGAAAGCAATGGCATAAAGTCATAAACTTAAACTATAAAGTGAGATGTGGATGGGAAGTGTGAGACGCAAAGCACAGTGATGTTGTTAATTGATTAGATGGAAATAAACGATGTTAGTTGATGTTGCATTTTCATGGACATTTGATGATTGCCAGTGTTTCCTTGTTTTGCTTATACCACCTATACTTTCACGAAAATAGAAGCTGAATATCCAAGTAAGTGATCTGTGAAACAAATTGAGTTTATTTTATTATATGTTTGTCATTGCGTGTCTACACTATTTCTAACAAGGATCTGTATTCAGAGCAAACTCAAAAAATATTTATTGTGTTATATTTATTATATGGGGCTATTTTCTTTAGGTTGACAATAAAAATAAAGTATTACATAAAATTTTTAAAAATTATATTATTACTATTTGTTTTATGCAATATTTAGTAGAAAAGTATATAATTTGGCTCTATAAATTAAGACTTAAACCCATCCCTATTTATATAAAAAAAAAATTTCTTTGTAAAAGGGATATTTTTTATTAAAAAATAAAAAACATTTTTTTTTGGGTTTTATTATAACAAAATAATTTTGGTGTTGATAGCTTGCGTTTGTTACTGGAGATGTGCCGGGGGCTCGCTGGAGACAAATTGGCAACGGTGAAACTGAAGGTGAAAACACCCACTCCTTCAACTCCTACGCTGCTATCTCTCCTTCTCTCCTCATGAGTACCTTCCCTCTTGTTCTTCAACCCTTCAACCACTCCCTTACTTGGATCTTCACATCCCCACTATAAAGAATTTCCTTTCAATCTCTGCCTTCTTACATTTTTTCCAATGGCTGCCATACACGCCTCAATTTCTTCAATTACTGCTATCCCTTCGTCTTGCAAATCTTCTCCCTATTCTTCACTTTCATCATTAACTGCTACTTCGCTGGTATCTCTACCGGAAACTAACCGGAAGGCTTCCAGGAGAACAAGGCTTTGCCGCAACTCTGTGTGCAGAGCAATGGTTCAGCAAGCAGTTCAGGGAGCTCCAGCGGCTTACGCCAAGGAAATGGAGAGGCTATCCGCCAAAGAATCGCTTCTCCTTGCCGTGAGTATCAACTTTTTTTTCCCCTTTACTGTATGCCAATATTGCGAGCCAATCTGGTCTAATTTGATATTTTGTCAGAATTACATTGTTGATACTAAAAAGGGAGATTTCGTTACAAAACAAGGCAAAGTACGAATTTTTTAGCTAGATTTTCCTTTTCAAAATTTGAAATATAGAAATGATTTTCAGTAGATATTAGCCCTCACTTTCATCCTTCATTTACATAGTTTATATTTCTATCATTAAGAAAGCTGACAGATAAAAATGTTGGATGCAAAGAAACACTGCTAAGGACTTTAATAAATACATACATATATGTACACTTAAAGGTGGTGGTATGACTTTCCCCCGCCACCCTTTTTCTTCCTCTTCATTTGGGTTAAATAGACTTCGTTGTGAGTCACAACAGCAACCTCTCATATAGTACTGGGTACCTGCATTCAGCCTATATGGGATAGAGAACCGTTTTTCCTAAAGAGAGCTGAACAAAAAGTTCTAGAATTTTAGCTTTGTTCTTGGTTCTTTTCCTATTTAACACTTCACCTGCCCAAAGAGCCGGGGACAATAGATTCTGTCAGTGAACTGCATATGCTGACAATAGAGAATAGGGGTGAGTTTTTATATTGTTTTGCAAATCACTGGGCTTGGACTCAAACATACTTATTCTGGAGACACTTTCAGTTTAAAGATGCAGGAGGTTTTGAGGCCTTAGTCACTGGAAAGACAACAGATGTGCAAAGAATTGATGTGACTGAAAGGATAACTGGTCTTGAGCGGCTCAATCCAACACCTCGTCCCACAACGTAAGTGACTAAAAATATCCATCCATACTCTTTTGTATTGGATGTTAATGTTTTTCTTTTCTTACAGATCACCCTTTTTAGAAGGACGATGGAACTTTGAGTGGTTTGGCTCTGGAAGTCCAGGGCTGTTTGCTGCTAGATTTATATTCGAGTGAGTACTCCGATCTCAGATTTGCATTTAGGTTGTCAACCCTTTGATTTACCTGGTGGGACTTGAGATTGTATGTTTCTGATCATAAGTACGTGAATCTTTTTTAAATCTTGTATTGATCTTATTGGTGAATAACAGTACTCCCGTGGCCTTTGTCTTCTTGCAGGAATTTCCCATCAAGTTTAGCAAATTTGTCAAAAATGGATGCCTTTATTAAAGATGGAAATGCAAAGATTACTGCAAACATGAGATTATTGAACTCGGTACTATCTTCTGAGTTTCCTAGTGTTGTATGCCTGCACAAGTTTTACTGCTGGATTCAGGAAGCTTCTTTGATCATTTAGTATCACCTTGAAAATTGAACCCACTATTAATAGTTTGCTGCAATTATGTTGTTGATCTGCATTCAGATAAAACAGTGAACTGTCTTTTTTAGTTACTGCCCTCCACTGTTGGCCATACTCCAACTTTAATGCAGAAAATAAAATAATTTTTTCTCATTTCTTTCTGGGAAATATGTGAAAGAATGTGTGTTCAGTATTAGTTAGATTGGTTTGAGAATTCATCCATTAAAAAAGTTTAACTTCTTAAGTTATTGTATTTCTAGTGGGAACTTTTCATAAAGATATGAGATGCATATGCTATACTTCTTATTGTACACCTTCTATATAATGTTTAATATAGTCTTTTCTGTTTATTGTGTTTGGAATCATTATCATTCCATGAGCTTTAATCACGATCACTTTAATCAAATGTAGATAGAAAGCAAAATTATCCTCTCAACCAAGTTATCTGTAGAGGGTCCACTTCGAATGAAAGAGGAGTATGTTGAAGGGATTCTTGAGTCACCTACAGTTATTGAGGACAGAGTACCAGAACAGCTGAAGGGCGCACTTGGGCAGGCAGCTAATGCTTTGCAACAAGTTCCTGTCCCTATCCGAGATGCCGTTGCCAGTGGGCTGAAAGTTCCTCTAAGTAAGCTTGTGCTGATTTTCTTTATGAACCTCTGAGAAAGTCCTCCAACTTAACTTTTTTGAGAGATTTGCACAATCTGTCGTTGAATGTTATTTTCAGTATGTCTTTACCATAATTATTTGCTGAAATGAAATCTCTATGATACCTGAACTTTCACATACGGTTCTACTGTTGAAGATATTAAAGAATGCATCAATGCATCATGCTATCAATATTGTTCATTATCCTGTAGTCCTTGCTTGGCATTCTCCAATAATGGCAAACCCTGCCTGAAAAATTTTCATATGTTGTTGTAAGTAATTAAGAATGCATGTGGCTTGGCTGGTCTTGCAATGGTTAGAGACCTGAAAACAATCTTGAAATGTCTTACATCGGTAGGAATCTGCTGCGGTTCTTCATAAGAAGTGCCAATCCCTTGCTTTTGTTCTGATCTTTTTTCTCCTAAATCTACACTTTGAGCCTTGCTTCACTGTCTATTGAGTTTTAAGATAACTGTTACTTTTCTTGAAAAGTAAAATGTTTCCTCTGTTGGGGCTGAGAAGTTTATGCTAATTGGAAGGTTAGCTCATTATGTGGAAAGAAATCTTATGGATGGTAACTGGTATGTCACATATGCTAGTATATGTATAAAATTTGCTGTTACAAGGCTGAATATGCTATGAGGATGCAGACAAGACCCTTATGAAAGTAGTAATTATTCTAGTTACAGTTGAAGAATTTGTGCAAATAAATAAATTGGACATTGATTCTTGAAAATACTTTGTTTATGTTTCAAATTTCCTCTAACGGAGAAAATTATTTTGTCCTCACCTTTAGTTCTAGATAAAATTCTACCAAAGCTCCCGTTGCCTGTGGTCTGGGCTATAGGATCAATTGTTGACATTATCTACTATCTCATGAAACATATACGCAGAAACATAGAACTTGAAGGCATTGACTTATGATTATACCTGTGTGTGGAAAACGTAAATTGAGTTGTTTGGGAGTTGGGACTGCCATTCCTTGTTCTCATATCTCATACCTGCAGTTTTTATGCAGTTTTCCTTGTGAAAACTACATTCTTACTCTTCTCTTTTGTGTATGAAGGTGGAAATTTCCGGAGACTCTTCATGATTTCTTATCTTGATGAGGAGATACTTGTAAGATTTTAACATATTTTCCTTTAGGAATAAATTTTAGACAACCTTGATGCATATTTATCTATTGTCTCACTGCTGTTTCTACCAAAGTAGATGACAATGTTGAAAAAGTTAATGTGGCATCTCAAATTTCAATGCATTAATAATTTGTTAGTTCAGCTCAAGTGAATTTGCAATTAGAAGTTCCAAATAAACTTTTTAATGAAAAAAGAAAGCTTCAACTGTAGAGTCAGAAAAAAAGTGACAAATATTGTGGCATATAGAAAATTGCTAACACTTTATGCAACTAATAAGTCTGGCAGGCTTGTATTTTCCTCATTAGGACATTTTGGATAAGTAACGCTGGTAAATAAAATGCAACTCGGGTTTTATTTGGTCTGTCTGGACTAAATGATTTGTCATCATATTCATTAACTGTCACCTAAAATTTGCCTTACCCCAATGTTCATCAATAATAAATTAAGGTCTTGCTTGTATTTGAATGCTTATACTGTTTTTGATGCAGATAATAAGGGACACGGCTGGGATGCCTGAAGTTCTAACAAGGTTGGATGCATCCCCGTCTTCCTTGGCAGAAGCAATTCCAGAGTACGAGAGTTAAGATTTTTATACACGTGTAGGAAGTAAATTATTTTTTCCTCAACTCAGTGACGAATCAAAGTCCATCTCTCATCCTCCCACAAGCCCTTTTATGTACAGACAACCATTTCGTTCTTGGTTATCTCAATCATGGGATATATAAAGGAAATTGTTGAAAAAGCATTATAGAGGGATTCTCTGGTATTTCATGCTTAACTTTTAAAAGAAGGGATTCTCTGGTCTATAAACTATGCAAAGTTCTCCACTCTTTCGTCTCTTGGTTTATCTTTATATATTGTCCGAAATATTTTTGTCTTATTCAATGCTTACGTTGTTCTTAGGTCCTTGAATGTGGGTCTAAAAGGAACCAAACAGAACTACTATAACATAGTAGGTCTTCGCCACAATTTTTTTTTCATCAATTAAAATTTTGGTGTTTCTAGACTCAGTGAAGCGGCAGAAATGAAGGTATTAGATATGAACCTTTGGAAAATCACACTCAAAAATTAGCCTCATGAGGTTGAAGAGCCCAATGTTCATATGAACTCCACATTAGAATTTCATGCTTCCATCCAACGTTAGACGCAAGTCTTATACTTTGCAATGGGTCATAATAGTATTCGTGTTCAAAAATTTTGACCGAGGTAGATTTACATTTCATGTTCTCTGGGTAGAAACTAGTGTGTTACAGCAGGCGATTCTGAAAATATGTCGAATCCAAGATCTTTGAATGAAGATCTGTTTCAAAAAACTGGTTAATAATACTTTTTCGCAAATTTGAAACATGTTTATGAAGTGATTGATCAGTATTAAAACTCTTAAGAGCTATGCCAAACTGGGAACTAAGTTGACTTGAAATGAAGACGATCATTTTCTTGCTTTCTTCTTATTTTGGGAGCCTCTGACTTTTAAAAGGGTGGGTAGGGGAGGAAAATTGAATCATCAGAGCTAGATTTTGCATTGGCAATGTGAACATGCTCCAGCAGTCTTCAAATTTTTTAGTGATTTGCCTTTAATCGAACTGAAAATATTAATTGGTTGAAGTATGATAAAACTGAATTAAAAAAAAAACGAAGTCCCATACTCTCACGTCACTTGGTGACTAATTACAACAAGTAACAAGTTGATCCCCACTACCTTTATAGTTTAATGGGAGGTATGGTACTACCTATACATGTTTGTGTAATGTGAACATGTTTGACTATAAATACCACGTTATTTGACAAAAAAACATTGCTATGCTATGCTGTCATGCATGATGATCTGTCTAATCTTAGGCGGAGCCCCAAGTTGGTATATAATTAAGGTCAAGTCTCAAGTCTGGACTTTAGAAGGAGCTAGTGCCTAGCTAGTAGTGGCAACTTGAGAATGGGCATCGATGTAGAGCTCTTGGCCTGTCTCTGGGCATTTCCGTTTGCCTTTGCTTCTACATATTAGAGAAGCTTGAGGTTTGAGATATATGCTTAAAGAGACAAACTCTAAGGGTGAGTGGTCTGTAATTATTTGCAGTGACCAACACATGACGCTAGCATAGTTACGTATGGTCGGTTTACATTCATCTGCACCTTAAATTTCATATGTCATCTGCCCTTAATTTCAATTATCTAATCATCCCCACCCCAACTTAATTTCATATGTCATCTGCCCTAATAATTCAAATATTGCAATTTGCTAATTAAGTTAACCAAAAGTATTGACTTCATGCATGCAGCTATGTTTCAAGTCAATATACTTCTGTTAGTTCTGTATTTTTTTTCCTTCACGTTATATTCAAAGAAAAAAAAAATTAACATTTTTTTATTTGGTGGATCTTAATTCTTAGGGTACAGCAGGGACTAGTCATTAACTTAATGGATCATAGAGTTCCATGTAAATAAATAATAGGATTTATTTTTTATTTGATTAAGCATAAAAAGGACACCCATGAGACCTAGATGTAAATTAATTAGGCAACGGAAAATACCCTTCTTTTTCCTTTATTCCGTTGATTTGGATATAATTAGTCCTTCATACATATAACGACAGGATGTGTGTGTTAGTCTAAGTAAAACCATCCCCATTATGTGTATGATTACTAGTTGCTCTCTCCAGCCATTTTGTGAATAATAGGAGTGGGAAACGACTTTTGCATTAAAATGATTAATATTCTTGCAAGAAAAGTAACATAATCATATTAATTATCAAATATTTGGCTTCGCACGTTCTTGTTTTGTTTGCCAAATAAATCCATCACAAGGGGTGTGAGAGAGGGGGGACCACATACAAGAAACAAAAACATTACCACTTTCAAAAGAAATATCAAAGATATAAACCCGTCCGTCCAATATTAAATTATCTCATTTTTAAGTTAAAGTCTTTGTTTACTTAGATGAAACACTATATTAAATAATTAAGATTAATCATATACCTCGGTGCCGATGCTGATGGCCTCCGATCAGCTTGAGCTTTCTCTCATCCTTCTTCTGCAAATTGAATTATCTACGCCCATTTATCAAGTAAAAATATATCTCTTGATTCTTCTCTCGATAGAGAAGTCAGAAGTGAAATATATATGAATCTCAGAGGACATTAGACTTTAGAGAAAGAGACAAATATGAAACAACTGATCAGTTAGCCATTCTCTATATAGAAACCAAGATATTTCATAATCACACACAGAAGTTATCAACCTCCAAATTAAAGAGAAATTAAGAAAAGGGAAAACAAATAAGGAAAAATGTATTATATATGTATCTGTCTATGGAAGCTGAGGTTCTTCCAACCCTTGCAGGTGAGCACCATCCCAAGGAAGCAATGGAAATTCTCCAAACTCAGAAATGAAGCCTTCCAAATCTGCAAACCCTCCCAAGTATCCACCAGGAGGGTTTTCGTCATTGCAAACACCTACTTGTTCCTTGACTCTCTCCCTTGACTGATCCAACCCCCAAAACCCATTTCTCAGCTCCATTTTCATGGTCATTTTGGGCTTCTCGGACAGGTCACTGCTACTCCTTCTCTCTTGTTGATCTCTTCCTGCTATTCTTGGCTGCTTCTTACAATAAGTTTCACCATTTGGTTTTCCAGTTAGCCTCTGCACTAGTTCCCGGAAGTTTTCAACATCGGTCTTGATGATCTCGGGTGCAAATATGTGAATTATGCGTATCTTGGGCTTGGTTTTGGATATTGTTTGGGAGTGTTTGTGCATGGCTAGGGAAGGTGGATTTGAATTGGCCATGCAAATGTCCTTTCTGAGCTTGTTTTCCATGGAAAACATGACACAGAGAACAGAAGGAGAAGAAGGGAGAGTACTTGTGAGAGGTTTGTGCAATTATTAGACGGAAAGAAGATAGGGAATCATATATATACAGGAGCAGAAGACAACTAGGGATTATTTGGCATATACAAAGGGGAAACTTGGAGATCAGAAAAGCAAGCTGTCTGTTGGGAGGAAGGATTAGATGAATCCTTGTCTGACAAATGCAAGAGAGCGAGAGAGTGAATAAAGTAATTGGAACTCAATGGTCCCCCAATCTCCAGTTTTGATAATAAAAAGAAATATTGATACTATATTTTATATGTATATCTCGAGGGAGAGAAGAGAAGGGACGTGAACACATTGTTTCTTACCTTCCCTCAAATGACCAAAGCATCCTTGCATTTGAAAAAAGA
>JASKGM010000001.1:7153448-7173084 GCA_034509205.1 Ceratonia siliqua | reverse complement strand
ACACTGAAGAATAAGCGCTATGGATCAATGGTACTAAAAATAGTAAATATCCCATAGCCACATTAATTATCAACAACAGTAAGAGGAGCAATGGAAGAACATCAATTAACCTCACCTTCTCAATGGTTCCGAAAAGGAACTTGTTCCTGACATCCCTCGCCCTGAGCTGCACCCTCCCAATCCCGAGTTGCCGGAACATTGCCGACCTCCGAGTGGCGGCTGGGGGAAGAAGAGACCTCCTTTCCGCTAACCTGGTGCTACCATATGATGGGCTCTCACATTGACGATCTTCTTTTGCAGCCCAGCTTTTCTTTCGACGTTTGGCAACACGCAAATCTATCTTCTTCTGGGCCTCGCTGCCGGAATCGTCTGCAAACTTTCTGAGCAGTTCATCCGAAGATTTCTTGGTTACATGTTGAACTTGAGCAGAGGAAGAGACAGAAGTTTCCATTGTAATGGAGAGTTAGCAAAGTGGTATAGCATAAGCTATGCGTTAAGTTACTATGAGGAAAATCGACCGTTGTGGGAATGCCAACTACTAAATGATATGAATAGAAAATAATACATGAGGGAAGGAAATATAGCCGTTGGGCATGGTTGATGATTTCACAATGGTTTGTGTGGCATGGCATGTTACTTCCTCACAAAAATCCAAATTAATATTCTTGATTAAATAATAAATATAGATGGTAAGATAAGAAGAAGATTTTTTATTTTTTTTTAAAGAATATATATACTTAATCTCGCTTTCTTTTGGGATGAGTAAATCATTAGTTTTTTATTAATGTCTTGACATTTACTAATATGTATGTTAATTCACTGTTTTAAATATAATAATTATTAAAAAATTAACTATTTGTTATTAAAAAATAATATTAATTAATTACTTATTATCTCTTTAAAAAGAAAAGAGAATAATTAAAAGATTAATATGAGAATAACAGTGATAAATTGATCAAGCCTCCAAACAAATATTATATTAATATAGATACTCTTACTTTTTAAGAAAGGTTACGTGAATAACAAGAACAAATAGTGTCTCATTCTTAAAAAATTCCGCATTCGAATAACATTTAAAAAAATTAATTTTACCTCAATTGATGAGTAAATTAGTTCAAAAAAATATCATTATCGTAAAATAATAATAATAAATTGACATTGTTGGCATTAGTGGTACAAGTATGTTTGGGGTATGTAGTTCTACACTTCTACTTCTCATTCCACTCGTGAATCTGTTATTGCCGCAACAATTGAAAATTTTTGGTTAAATTGAACATAATTTCTTTCAATTATAGCTTTTACGCAATCTGTTATTTTATATTAAAAAATTCATAAATTGACCCTTAAATATATTTTTTTAAACAATTTATACCTTTTTGTTAATCATTTTACTAGAAATTTGGTTAATTTTTTTTGTACAAATGACACAAGAAAAATACAAAAGGTTAATATAGTTTTTAATTTCTAAAATTTCACTTAACTTTCACTTTAATATTTATAATTTAATTTTATCTAATTAAATTTTTATAATTTCATTAATTTTTATTTTAATTCTTATAATTTAATCATCTAATTGAATCCTTACAGTTTCAATAACTTTCATTTTAATCATTGTCATCAAAAATGTACTTATAAGCGTTAATATTATTGTTGAAATAGTCAAAAAATTAATCACATGACAAATTTATATATAAACATATCATGTAATTAATTTTTAACCACTTCAACAATAATATTAATGATATTAAATAAATCTTTGACGACAAAAACTATAAAAACTCAGTTAGACGAAATTAAAATATAGAGACCAACGCAAAATTTGAATAAAACTATAAAAACCATAAATTATATTAACCCAAATACAATTTTCATACCGTTTATATTTTTTTGAGTAATTTCTTAAAAAATTTCATTAATTCTTCATAAACTACACAAATTTTTTAATAAAATTACTAAAAGAATGTGTACATTGCACAAAAACTTACATTTAAGGAATGAATTACTCAAGCCATAATTAGAGATTATACTAGAAACGACAGCCCCCCCAATTGAGACAATTGAAACATCCCAACTATGTACTGTTAAACAAAATGCAGACATACATGCGTATATCCAATATATAAATAGAAAAATTCACATTCAAATCGATAAATTAGGATACTACAATAATATGTTACACTAAAAAACCAAAATCCACCATCAGCTGTGAGCTTCAATTATCACCTTTTGGCTGTCTCTTCGAGGACAGAGATGGAAGCAATCAATAAACTTCCAATAACCTGTTATACCATATAAAACAAACATATGTTATTTGCCATGCCTGGGATGCAAGTACATATATATTTCAGAAAGTTGAAAACCTCAAACAGAATGCATAGGCACATTACAATTTACAAGGATAATGTAACAGCTATCACAACATATATCAACACTTTTAAGATCTCATCTAGTTCCTCCCAGGCATGAGATTACACATATATATATAAACAAAGACCCATCCAAGAATTCAAATATGTACTCACAAGCATCAATGTTGATACTGAATTGAGATATAGGATCTTGACAGACAAGGTAATGATGATAAGAAGCTTATCACTGTCGACTATAAAAATTATTTGGGCTTTCATGTCTTCTCTTATTATCTCGTCTTTGTAAAACTTGATAATTTTTAGATACTGAAGTTAACCTTAAAGTCTCCTAATGCTATCAAGTCATTCTTATACTTTTATCAACTAATACGATGAAGAAACAATGAAATTCCTAACCAGGAATTCAGGACGGCTAAATCTACCAGCAGCAAAACCGAAGCATAGTAGTAAGATAAAGATAAAATTAGCACGACAAACTTCATTTTTAAGTTGTGTATATATAAATGACCCCTAAATAATGCTCCATTTTTAGCATTTATTATAATCCTGGTTTTGTCACAAGGACCATTGAAGTTTATTGGACCACTATTACGCAATCATGAATACTAATAGATTTAACGTTCCCCTCTAATGCAAGGTCCAGATTCCATAATTTTTTTGTTTAAAAAAAAAAGATATCAATCACATAACTTCAAGTGATCCTATTCCCCGTAATCTAAAGAGAGAAATCACTATAAATAATACCCCATATATGGGTATCAAGATCCTTTTTTCTTTCCTCAATTTATTTTCACAATTATACAAGAGTCTTGTCAAGATTCACACAGAAGTATACTAATAGTGGGATATAAGACCGCTTATTATATATATATATATTTATATTGGTAGTATGTAGTTAAGTCTACTCAAATTTTTCATTTCAATACTTCCGTCGAATATCATTTTGTACTGCTTTAAAAATAAACATGAATAACAGTGTGTAAACTTGATTTATGCTCTTAAAAGTTTGAGATTAGCATTTTCTTAAATGTATTATTTCTGAGACAATATGGTTTAATACCAAGTTTTCCTCTCTTTTAATGGTGGGCCAAAATTAATTTCTCTCAAGTTGTTATGAAATTTATATATTCACTTATGACACTTCAAGCTCAGTTTAGAAAAAACCTGATGACATCCCTAAGCGATCAGATAAGCTTTAATAAATTGTATCTGTAACTATTATAATGGAAAAACTGCATTATATTTCAACCAATGCTAAAATTTTAACAGGTCACAGCCTTAGTTTTACCATAGCAACTTCATTATGCATTGTTATGGGCTGAATTGAGTTCCAAAACTAAGAGCATGACATTCAAGATCCTTCAAATTTAACTGCAAAAAAGACAGAAAATTACAGTAAGTTTGTAAGAAGAATCACATCAGATGAAACCATTTATCATGTGTCATAGGCTCATAGCCGTGAAATTACACAAAACTTTAAAAAAGGAAAAAAATATTTCCTTTCCTAGTCTTGCCTAACTTTTTCATAAAACAAGAGGCAGACCACAAAATAACATTAGTGTCAACTATGTAGGGTTCTATCCTTAAAAGGAGATGCAAAAGAGATTGCATGGCCTGCTTAATAAAGATCATGGCATATCAGCTAAATAATTAGCATGATGAACTCAAAAGGTTGCAGCAGGGCCTTAATTAACTAAAAGTAAAAGGCTATTATGCTGACAGTAAGTTTTTCTTTTTGGGTAGAAAACGGTAAGTTTAATTTGTACATGCAGGGGCAGTAATTTACACCTTTAAGTGGAGATAACTTATTGCAACGCTTGTGGAAGTGAATTAGTTATGTAGAAACCTTTATAAGAGATGATAGTGTGAAAATTTTAAAGCTCACCATAATAGCAACTCCAGTCTCATTGAATTTAGGAACGCATATGAGTCTAACCAACTGCCCTTCTGATCCTGCAACCAATAGTTACAATCAACATGCATATTTAATGGATGATTCTTTCTTTTGATTTGGTGTTGAAGGGAGCCGAAGTTATATTAAATGCAAATCAGAAATAAAAGTAACAATTATATCTGAGAAGTAGAATTCAGAATAAAAATACCCTTTATCACACGAGTTTCATATTTATCCTGATTGCCAATAAAATACACATGAGGACAGCTCTCAAGGAAGAAAGGATCCCTATCAGTATAAGGATAGCACCCTGGAAGAAAACATTAATATAAACTTAGACAAAGAATAACTTTTTTCAAGGAAAGTCTTGAGAAAGGTTTAAATTTTAACTTCGTATATTTCTTCACCAAATAGCAGGTCATATGAGATTGACAGCCATTCAACCTTCCAGAAAATTTTCTAAGCTGAGTGAAAAATGATTCACATTGATCACCAAGCAAGTAAAAATGTAAATGCATTGCATCATATATAATGTATACCAAGAGTATTAGGTGCTGTTGGTGCCAAATGCCTCCACCTTAAGGTCCTTTCCATGAAATCAAGTTTATCTTTAGCCTCTGAATACTTCTCAAGATCATCTACATTCTGACCTGATGTCCCAAGAAATCTGGAAGCAAGGAGGCATCACATTTAATGTATAGTTAATTCAAAGGGACAATGATATTAAAAATATTTGTATTTACCTGACATTATTAAGCTCAAAGCAGTGAGGGTTTGTACAGGATCTAAATGTGTTATAAACTGATGACCCAGGGAAAAGGCATCTATGCAAAGCCTGAAAGGACAAATCTTAGTAACAAAATCAAATAACGCAGATTACACATGTAACATATATACTCTTAAAGGACAGCATAAGAACCTGCTGTGGTAATGAGAAGTTAGCAGGGTCACCGGGTCCTGGCATGATATCCAAAGGCAAACCTGCAGCAATCTAAACATAAGTAAAAACATTAAGCCACTACACTCATGAAGACAAGGACTACAATCTAGCAATTAAACAAATTAAATGAACCTGATTCAACAGAATATCCAGTTCCTTTATTGGTTCAGACAACCTGGAGAGATCCTTTGCAGCCAAATTCTGCAAATATTGAACATAATACGATATAAATTCTATGTTATAAATATTAATACAAAACCCCATGAAATCCAATATTTTTTATAACTTTGTCTACATAACCAAGAGTAGTAGTAGTAACATGCCATTAAACTGTATGGTAAATAGCAAGAAGTCCAATGTCTAACACCCGGGATAACAAAGAGCAATCAACTGCCACTAAGGTGTCGGCATTGCAACTAAAGGAAACTAAGAGGTATTGGCACAACTCTAAAAAGCTAATTATTTAAAAGAACATGCATCTGATGATTATGCTATAACCCTTTGTTAACGTCATGGGGAATGCTCCTCTCATAAAACTCACAAAAGGCTTTCCTAGCCAATCAACATGTAATGAGATGACGTAAGAGAGATATGATAAGTGAAGATGATTGGCTAAAACGACCTTTTGTGAGATTTGTGAGGGTTAACTTTTGTAAGATGAGCATTTCTCTAATGTCATTCACTATGGTAATCATGTGAAAGGAGAGTGAAAACAAGTATAACCAGTTCCAATGCTAGAGGAAATGAACTAAATATGTAATAATGAGGCAAGAGGTGATGATTTTATCTTCAATGCCAGAAGCAAAGGCACTTTCATTGGGGAAAAGAAAAAAAGGAGATAACTGGGAAAAATCATGAAGCATCAACTACAGTTAAAGCAGATATATTGACTTACATTGCTTAAATTTCTGAAGAGAAAAAGACATCAGAAAAGAAAACCAAATAATAGAAAAGGAAAGAAGTTGAAGTGGTTTATCATTGAAGAACTCAAAAGATGCAGCGGCAATACCTGCCCATTAAGAAGTCCACGAGGGATCTCAATGGAATTTCCAGCAATGACAACATGAACAATTTGAGATGCAATACTTTGCTCCTGTTTAATTTGTCATTTTTTACAAGTTAAAACTTTGAAAGGTTGCATAAAATTAGCACGAGAGCTTATAAAGAAGGACAGGATAAACCTTCTCATCTCCTAAATGTCCAGTAATATGATCAATGAGAAGCTGAAATTGGAGAGGATTGGAGTTGCTGCTCCCAACACTTAACCCAGACACAAGAACAACATATTTGTCTTCCTCTGTTGAATCCAAGTTAAAGAAAATTTTGCACCAATACTTTTAATAAAATTAGAAGTTTTAATAACCAAGATAGAAGAAATGTGCACAGCTAGAAGCAAAAAATGGCAAGCCAGTTACTGATCACCAGCCTGTTAACCAAAAGTATGACTATGAGGAAAGAAACATACAGCAAGCAAAAAATTAAAAGTATGACCACAAGTGTGACAAAATATAGAGCAAGTTAAGAAACTAGTTTATTTAACTTCCAGAAAAAATAAAAAACTTATACCATCAAGAGGACAGACACCCATTGTAAAGAGCAGTGAAATAGAATGTGTTCTACCCTTGCCGACTACGACTCACACCTTTTCAATCAGCACAACATCTCAGCTCATGATACAAACAAACAGAGTTTTCTACAGAAAAGTGGGTTGCTAATCCACATCATACTCACTCCATTAAGCATCCTATAAAAACATAGTAACTGGCGATTTTGGAAATCAACTTCTACCATATAAGACTTAGATGTGGATAAAATTTCTAACAGACATTGTGCTTAGTTAATCAACAATGCATGTGCCCTATTAAGGTAAAGGCATCATCATAGATGTAAAATATAGGGAAGCAGTACTTGATTTAAGGGGAAATTCTATCTGTGGTGGTAGGCCAGCTTCCAGGACATCTTGAACCAAGAAATCACCTGCCCCAGTTTCCTTTCCATGTATAGCAACCACAATTCCTGTCATACACAATGTCAGTACAAAATAATAATGCAGCATCAGACATTAATTTGTATGATAGGCGAGTTGTATTTCTATGAGAACAAACAACATTAAGCAGCCAAAAAAGTCAGAATTCTAGAAAGCTAAGAAATATAAAACAAAGCGCAATCATGATGTCCTGCCCCTGATGAAGCAGGAAAATAGAGATGGACATGGAACATGACTTAAATAATTTGAACACAACAATACAAGGTTTAACGAGCAGGATATGAAAGGTGCAGAAACTTTCATGTAATGGAAATGGACAAATAATATAAAGCAATATAACACAATATTACGGAAAACATCTTTGTTATACTGAGATAGAACATCAGTTTAATCCAAGCCAAACCTTTATTGAATACAGTGTGCACTTATTTTAATTTCCCCCTTCCTTTGTATCTATGAAGCACGAATACTTCAAAAAAGTAGCAACTCTAACATATCAGAGTTCAGACACATGGATACACCTAGAGCTGATGCTTCAGCTTTACAATATAATTCATATATAATACAATGATATAATTAAGCAGATTCAACAAGACTTAAACATCTACTGCCACACCATCTGTTACTTGGAAATGCTAATTGTTGCCCTATATATAATTATATATAGTATAGCACTTACTATGGTACTTGATAGAATGAAAATAGATTTATTTGCTAGAAAAATCTAATCTGGGTCAAATGGAGGTTTGAATGTAATAAGGTAGACTTAAGTTCAAAATATCACATGTTTGCATAGCAATCCAATATGGTTTTAAACACTTCCCCTTCATAAGAACACAGTATGGAAGAAAAAAAGTAAAGAAATTAAAGATACCCGCACCTAATGTTTTGGAATAATTGGGCATTATGTTTCAGGATTGCCATCCTATACTGAATGCTATTTCACTCAAGTAGGATACGATGTTCATGATGCAGACCTGTTACATATACGGAAGGTGAAAGGAGATTTCCACTCAGCTTAACTCTCCCACTTTCATCCTCCAAAACTAGATGATCATCTGGGTGCACGAAGTTATGAGGCTTGACGAGTGGAGTTGTAGATCTCTGTAAGATATTGGCATAAAATATAGCACTTTACTTTTTATCCTGAATTTCATGACCAGAACAAGTAAAATTAAAATTAAAAGCACAAGGAAACTCCTACCTCCTTAGCATACTCATCAAGTATGCAAGGTTTGAGCTTCATGTGTTTATAAAGGGTTCCAACAATGATACATTCCTTGCCCTTTTCCAGTCCCAACACTGTGCATACTGCAGCAAACCTAAACTAGTAAATAAGTTCTAAACTAGCATATAGGTTCCATCTTTTCAATTTACTAAAAGGAACCTCAAACAACCAAGATCTTATAAGCACTAACTGAATTAGAAAGTCAACCCGATTTCCCTGCAATTAATTCTATAGCACAGAACCCCTCCCTGCAAGTTAATAATTCCTAATAATAGAGATTAATAGACCAACAAATTTTCTGAGTCAATGGACATTCTAAACTTTCAAGTTTTAATAATGATTATAATTATTTCATCAGAGTTGGGGAGAGCAAGTGTCGGCCTTTCGGCGCCTTATCCAAAATTAGATTAGCTGGCACAGAAGAGCCATCGAGAAGAACTTAACTTTACAAGGTATGCTATACCAAACTAAGAACAAAATTTTACCCCCCAGAATTTGAGGTTTCAAACCAACAATGTACAAGGGGAAAACGAGGACGAAAATAATTAATTATTGAATGAAACCCTCGAGGACTTTGAAGCAATTCCCAAATTAAAGTAACCAAGAAAATCATTTAAACGTAAACCCTAAGTAAAAGTAATAATACACATGATTAGCGACGGAAACTTACTGAAACAAATTATGGAACAGGTTCGAAGGTTAGTGTCGCCAAAATTTTCCAGGAAAATACTTAATAGAAGGTTAGAAACTAGAAAAAGAGGTACCAGGTAAATGGGGTTTCCACTGGGAAGCAAGCGAATACAGGAGAGTTCTCATCAAGTGAAGACGAGCAAAGTAAATCTGGCTGTATTGCTGTCCCCTGTACGTTTCTTTCTGAATTTCAAACACTTCATCCTGCAATTAAGGCGAGCGGAATATGAAAGAACTTACTATACATTATTTACGCTTTGAGGCTTTTCTCAGGCGTTTTCAGCAACCAAACTATAATCTACAAGAGGAAGTAGAGAAAAAAAGAACTAGAAGCACAAAAATTGAAATGAAAGAAAAAGGACAAGAAAATAAAGGAAGAAGAGCAGTAAACCATGGAGTTATAGGCACATTGCATTCTGCAGAGACTCTTCTCCGAGTCGATTTCCATGGCGGGAAGGAAAGACTGCACTAACTCGTCAACAAGGACAAGTTAATATTATGTAAAATAATAATTCGGTCCATCTATATACATATACATATATATATATATATATATATTCAACTTTATATACGAGTTTCATTAGATTATTTTGTACTGCGATCAACTATCAATCCATATATTCTCCTTAAAATGATATTCTATAACTATTATATATAAAGGAAAAGCCTACCGCCTATTTTGGGGAGTAGCTTAATTTTGAATGTATTACTTTTTTTTTCTTGATTTTTTTATTTTTTATTAATTAATTAGTTTTATATCATATTTTTTTTAAATTTATTTATGAATAAATAATAAAAAATTATAAATGAATAGTATAAGAAAATGTAAAAATATTTTAAAATATTTTAAAATATTTTATAAAAAATATGATAAAAATAATTAATTAATGCTAAAAAATAAAAAATAAAAAGAAAATGATAAAAAAATAACGTTTATCCCCTTTTTCTAGCATCTAGTGTCTCCCATATATAAAATTTTCTTGGCCATTCTTGTTTTTTTAATTTTTATCCATTTTCCTTTTCTTTTCTTTCCTTCCAGATTATTTTTTCTTTCTTATAATTAACTATATATGTTATCATTTTATTTATCACACAATAGTTTTCTCTAAAATAAGTTTTGAAAAATTCATTTTTATGGGTTAAATAATAAATAATTTTGATTTATTACTTGAGAAGATACATTACGCTCCATGTATATTAAAATCAAAACTCATCATTCTCTGTAAAATGTAAATGATATATATAAATAGTGTACAAATAGAATAAATATAAGCAAAACATATATGCATTTAAAATAATAATAAATAGTAAATGATATATGCATAAAAATTTGAAGTAATTATGTGGTAGCAACCAAAGATTATAAAAATGTTTTGCTCTCCTTCCAAAGATAAAATTATGATAAATTACTTTGGTTTTAATTATACATTGTGTCCCCATAATTTTTTAATTCTATTAATTAATTTTAAATTGAGTAATTTTTTAAAATATTTCAATGTTAGTCTCTTCATTAAATTATCATTCAAAATTTAACGTTGATAACTAAAATAATCACTATTATTGTCATGTGAGTACAGACAAGCATACCTGAACCATTACATCATATTATAGTATTGTTCAAGTGTAATATTTCTCCAAAAATCAATAGTATCATCGTTCAACCTTGTAAGTCTTGCGTTTTGGGGAGAAAGATTGAGCGTGAATAACACGTACTATCTGATGCAGTAGTTTAAATATGTTTGTTTATGTCTACATAGCAATAATGGTGGCTAACTCAGTTATCAATATTAAATTTTGGATAACAACTTAATAAAGAGACCAATACTAAAACATTATAAAAAGTTCGTTGACTAAATTGTTTAACTTAAAACAAAAAATTAAATTATTACAATTAAAAAATTAATAGAACCAAAAGTGTAATTAAATAATTACTTTAACTTTATAACGTATTTATTAATGTAACACTCATTATTATTTTTTAACTTATAATTGACTGTATAAAAATTAATTCATCTTTATTTTTCATTCACTTATTATATTGACATTAAGAATAAATTAATATTTTTATAAAAAATTAAATATTATTTTAAAAACAATACATACGCCGTTGTATTACTAAATTTCAAAATATGTTTCAGTAATTTACTCTAAAATTAAAGGTATTGTATATATATGTATCGAGAAACAAATCATTTGGAAAATAATTTCTAAAAGTAAATAGCATATCTTGCCATAAAAAATAGTCATATATGATTTTATAATAGAATCTCTTACATTAAATAATTCGCTTAAGGTTTGGGGATACTTCCCAGTAATTCAGAGATTCACATTAAAAAAAACAAAGTTTGTGGATTTTGTCATACCCCCAATTTAGAACTATGATTTTACTTGTGGGGGAATTCATCTTATATTATTATATTTTTATATCAAACCCTTAATTAGTACTTATAATTTTTAGCTATGGATGTGAATGTAAATTTGTAAAATAAATACTCTATGCAATGCAAACCCATAATATTGTTCCCCAAATTTGCAAAGCTATATCACACATTTTTTTCTTTGGTCTTTCGCTTTCTTGCTTAATATCTTATGTCATAGACTTGAAATAAGCATTCCTGGTTGAATTGTTACAAAAGATGCTGTACAGTCTTTTTACTAATCTATCCACAGGAGAATAAAGTTTTGGTGCTTAATTTTGTTGAAATATATCAGCACTACTGTTGACTATGTCTATGATGATATACAAACAGCAGGTGGAGATGACCATGATGAGATGTTAAAACTGGAACTCTGGTATACTCTGGATATGAAACTGATCCGTACTTAGCTTAGCCATTCTTTATATCATAAGAAATCAAAATCATTATCACACTTAGAACTACAAGTTATATATGAACCTCCAGAGATTGAAGACAAAGCAAAGTATAGAAATGAAGTATAATATATCGACCTGTCCTATGAATTAATTAAAGCTGAGGTTCTTCAAACCCTGGAATGTCACTACCATCCAAGGGAAGCAATGGAAATTCACCAAGCTCAGAAATAAAACCTTCCAAATCTGAAAACCCTCCCAAGTACCCACCAGAGTTTTCATCATTGCAGATTCCTACTTCTTCCTTCACTCTCTCCCTTGACTGATCCAACCCCCAGAACCCACTTCTCAGCTCCATCTTTTCGGACCGAAGCAGCTCACCCGTGCGTCTTGTCTCTTGATTTCTTCCTGCTGTTCTTGGCTTCTTCTTGCAATGCTTTTCACCAGTTGGTTTTCCAGTTAACCTCTGCACTAGTTCTCGGAAGTTTCCAACATCGGTCTTGATGATCTCTGGTGCAAATATGTGAATTATGCGTATTTTGGGCTTGGTTTTGGATATTGTTTGGGAGTCTTTGTGCATGGATAGGGAAGCTGGATTTGAATTGGCCATGCACGTATGTTGTCTGAGCTTGTTTTCCATGAAAACAATGAAGAAGAGACCCAGAAACAGAGGGGGGTGGGGGAGGGACAGTGAGAGGTTTTTGCAATTGTTACAAGGAAAGAAGATAGGAGATGGATCATATATATCCAGGAGCAGAAGCAAAACTTGGACAGTTTAAAGGAGAGAACAAATAAAAAGGGGAAATTTGGAAAGAAAAACAACCAGCTGTCTGTTGGGAGCAAGGATTAGATGAATCCCTGTCTGACAAATGCAAGGGAGAGTCAATAAAGTAACTGGAACTCAATGGTCCCCAATCTTCCACTTTGATTATTAAAGAAATGTTACTATATATATATATTTTATATGACGGGGAGAAGAGATGTGGACACATTGTTTCTTATGCCTTCCTGAAATGACCAAAGCAGCCTGAATATATGTATTTCTTTCATTAAAATCCCAGTTTACATTATTCTTTTGAATTTTGTTTATTGCAAAGCGGCTAGTTTAATCACAAGCAACGTTTAACCCAGCTAGTGCAATAGGTTGTGAATGTTGTTCTTTCATATCTCAAAATTAAACCGACTTCTTCCCATAATTGGTTGGAATCTGTAATCTGAACAATTATTTAAGGACATGAAAACTCTACGTCCCTGTATTTCCACCAAGAAATAGTTGAAGCTATAGGTCAATAATTAATTTCAAAGGAGACAATACAAGATATTTGGATTATAAGCAGAAAAATATGTTACATATGTATATACAATTAATAATCACCGCAGAATAAAAATAAAAATAAAAATGAGATTGATGAGACCCATAGAATAAGGATTTGGATGTAGCTAAATTTAGCTAGTTTGAAATTGGTGTTGGGTAATTATAACACGAAATCCGAGTAGTTGGAATAAAGCCCACATGTCAAGGATTGCACAATCCACAGCCATACGTAATCACCAACAACACTGTCATTTTAAAGCAAGAACTAAGAAGGGCAACTTTTTTTTGGCTATGGAATTCTATGTCGTGTGATTTTGAATTAAGCTCCAATTTGCTAACACCAAATTATATACTAGTGGAATGTTTTTAATTATATTTGAACGTAACAATTTTAAAGATAACAATTAACAAGCCAAAAGGGATTCTCATTATTAAGATCTATGCAGCCTTTTGGCCAAAAACAAGATGAATATGTAAGTATCACGGTGAGTGTACATAAATGGTTTTAAAGGCTCATTAAGTCATCTAAGCCTGAAAGGGTTCAGTCTGTTTCTGAGTCCTAATGAACTGAGGCCTTTGGCTAGCAGTAAAGGTAGAGCCATATTCTTGCCATTGTGATTTGATATGTCTAGAGTTTGAAGGTAATTAGTAAATTGTAACTTGGGTAAATACTATTGTATAGTCGAGGAGTATCTCTTTGCTTCACTAAAGAGGTAGAGTACAATACAAAATAAAGGAAATAATTGAAGAGAAGTTATACAACTAGTTAAGATTTGAGAAAATTATAAGAACTAGGGAGAGAAAATGGAGATACAGCTATTTAAAATTAAAATTTTGATTACTATATGATAATTATAAAGGGAATTGCCATTTGTCTTGATGTTTTCATTTTGTGGCTACAGAGCCGAATAAGGGAATTGCCGCCGGCATGTACGTAGCTCTGTCAATACTCTCCAATGGAGCTTTCGAACCTCAACAATCATAATCTCCAAGCATTAACACTAAATAGTTTGTATATATACTTTTCTTATTTATTACCATGCAAATTTTTGGCCCTTTTCCCTTGGACTCTTTATGGAAATTCTTTATTCAAACTAACCATTGAATTATAGAATTATTTAATTTCCTGGTTCTTCGAGGGAGTTGTTTGAAATTGGAGTATAATATTAAAAATAAATGGTAAAACAAAATTTATAGGTTTTGTTACACAGAAATAAATTACAAGCATAATATTAAAAATAAATAATGTAGTAATAAATGAAAATATGATCTTTTTTATGGAAATGAAGAAGTTGTCTTTAAAGTTTTAAATATACGATAGCCATTTACTTGTAATGACTTCATTATTCTTAAAAGAATCTGATGCTTATTCTCTTTCTCCAATTTTAGTTTGGACTAATTTGGAGTTAACAAGATAAAAATAAAACAGATTTTGGAATATAAGTGCATAAAATAGATGTTTGAAATTCACCCTTCTGAATTTGTTGCATTTGTACGATGCTATATAATGAAACTTTTCTTTAAGAAGATAAACAAAATGACGACATAATTTTAACTTTTTTTCTTAAAATATAGAAATCCATATGTGGGTTTGTTTAACCTATTATATATAATTAAGGAATAAAGCTTAATGCCACTATTAAAATCTCTTTTATTCAAAAATAATAATGCTAATTATTTACTGATGATAATTAGCTGTTCTCCATATTTTTTCTAAACAACATTAATTTTCTTATTTGAATTAGAAAAAAAATCTTCAACTTTACTAAGCACTCTTCTGTGGTGAATCTGGCAAGTAATTGGTGGAGCATCGTTGGGTATCCTAGAGGGGAGGCAACCAATTCCAGTTTCCAACTCAGAGTGGGTGACGTGGTTCCATGTTGAGGCAGTTGCCATTGATCTCCAATCCTCTGCACCTTAGCTCATACCTGGATTCTCTCCCCCTTATTCTGACGTGCGCCCACTCGTAACCTCACCTACTCTCTTCTTTTTTTTAAAAAGCAAAAATTATCCTTTTCTTCCTTTATTCGTAATATTTTTTTGTATATGTATCACAAAACCGAATATGGATCCTTGATCACGATGGATCATGTTTTGAATTTGGTATATAAAAATTTAAAGCTAATTGAACCACATATTTTAAAAAGTTGGGTCAGCTCATTTTTATTATAAATTTATACACATGAATTCAGAACATAATTCCGTCATGAGATCCATGTCTCACAAAAATTAAGACAACCATAACTTCTTACACTGATTATCTTACAATTTACTATCCACTTTCAAGGGCTAATATTTAAGATGTTCATTAAGGTAATTCTATTCTAATTTTTCTATCCCTATTATTCCTTTTCAGATTATCTACAACCTCACTTGTCTAATTAAGGAGGAGGACAGAAAATTCTCATTTGTCCCATAAGAGAACAAAAGATTCTTCTACTTCTTTTGGTACCACTAAGAGTAAGAACGTAAATCGGATAAAAACAACTTGAAATGTGACTTGTTTTATATATTTGTTTAAAGGGGAGTAAACATAAAAGTAGAAGATGAATATGAAAATGAAAATGGAATTAACAATTTTATATGTGACTACATATTTCAACCAAGTTTAAAAAAGAAATAGAAATATATCAATTTATTTTTCTCTATTTTCCATCTATTATTTTGTAATTTATAAAATGTTTTTAAATATAAAATATTTTAAAAAATACAAACAAAAAATATCATGTATTTTTTTTTAATTTAATCTATTGTTAGGATAAGGATTTAGGTCCTCTCATTTAAGGAAACCAAAACATCACATTCATTATCTTTTTATATTTAAGATAAAGAGAATATCACTAAAAAACAAAAAAATGTAATTTTTTAAGGATAAAAAATATGATTCAACCCTTTTTTATTAGTTTTTTAATATATAGGTTATTGGGTGAGCATATATTCAATTCATGGTCACCCTCGGTGACCTTAAAATAAAGTTTGTAGACATCATTATTATCTTAAGTAATGTTAGTTAATAGTTCATTCACAAATTTAACATAAACTGTTAAGTGTTTTGTATGAGTTTAATAAAAAATAAATAAATGAAAAATATATATAAGCTCTTTAATAATTTGCGTAAACAATTTGTGCACTCAATCAATAAGGAACATCTTTATCTTATAAAACCTCAAGGAAGTGCAAACACAGGGACAACATTTAGTTATGTAAGTATTACATATGCTAATTAATTGAACTTCAACCTCAAGTGTACCCGTAGTTCTAACAATTTACAACTTATTTCGGTACCAGAACACACCTTTGCTCTGACCGCCTTCATCTGGCTCTACATAAATACATTCTTTTGCCTCTCTCCACATTGCCTTGTAAAATGAAGTCCCATCGAACTGATAATACTCTCCCAAAACTTTTTTAATTGCCTTTGTAGCCTCCATAGCATGATAATGTGGGATTGTGGAGAACAGATGATGCGCCACATGGGTGTCTGTTATGTTATGGAAAACCTTGTTCAATATTCCATAATCCCTGTCCACCGTTGCTAAAGCTCCTCTCAGCCAGTCCCACTCGGAGGAATCATAGTGTGGCAATGAAGGGTGAGTATGCTGCAAATATGTGATCAACACCAGAAATCCATTCACCACTAACAATGGCCCTCCATAGACACACAAAACCCAGGCAAGCCCTTTTGCCATCGCAAGACAATAAAGTCCATAAAATACAGCAACTATTCCTGCATCTGATATGAATATTTGAAGTCGTTCACGATCTGTCCAGATGGGACCGAATGGATCAAAGTGGCAGGCAAACCGCGGATAAGGCCTGCCTGAAACGTTTAAGGCAAGGTACAGAGGCCAGCCAAGAGAAAGCGTGATACCAACCGTCAAGAATCGCCCTGGTGGGCTGTTAAGGTATTTAGAGTACCACCGGATACTGGACTTCTGCTTCGGTACAAATACTTCATCCCGGTCAAGTGAACCGGTGTTGGAGTGGTGGCGGCGATGGCTATATTTCCACGAAAAGTAAGGGACTAGGAGAGAGGAGTGGAGAATGAGGCCAACCGTATCATCAAGCCATTGATGGTCACTAAATGCGTGGTGGCCGCACTCATGTGCAATCACCCAGACGCCGGTAAGGAAGCAGCCTTGGATTGCCCAGTAGGTGGGCCAGGCCCAAAAAGAGTGAGGAGGAGCAAGGTTGGAGATGTAATGGGTAGCAACATAAAAGAGGGCGAAGGCTATGGTGAGGTCATAAACGACGTAGGAGAATGAGCGGAGAACAGAGCGGTTGAAACAACGAGGAGGAATGGCCTTCTTGATCTGGCTGAGAGTGAATGGGGGTTTTGCGGAAGGGACCCGCTTCGCAGACTTAGCCTCTGATCGGCCACCCGCTCCCATGTTTACGCAACCTGTACAAAAGAGTGTATTTTCTCAGAACAACCTTCTAACTCAAGTATTAGGCTACTAAACAATCTCCTCTCCCATTTATGATATGATTTGTTCACAAGTTATTCAATTTATGTAGACTATTCTGCTCCTTTTACTATAGGCCAATACCATCCTTCCAAGTTAATAGCGTCTCATTCCCATCATAAAGTAGAAGCTCTAACATATACATCAGAAAACCAGATATGTGCTTATCGTGCACGACTATGGCAAACTTGTTTCCGTAATTGTCTTTATCAAGAATGTCAAATATATCCATATACAGCTTGCGAGCTCGCTAGACAAACAATCAAGTGTAGACCAGAAAAATGGATGCTCTGTATAGGAATACCAGAAAAACATGATACCCAAGAACATGGGCAAGTGGGAATACCAATCTCTTTTGGAACTTGGAAGGACTCAGGAGCATACCTTACTAATCTTATTTTTAATTAACGTAATGTACTTTACTTTCAGAGTCGACCCTTGCGGATGTAAAGTGTTCCTACCTAGGTGCACAAGGCTGTGGTGAGACTCAAATTAATTAAATCACAGCGAAACAGCAACCTACTTTTATTCTGATATGTTAATGCATTTAAAAAGACGCATGACAAATCCCAAAGCTGGGCGAGTAGCGTCTTGGCAGAAGAGTGAGGGACGGGTATTTCTATATTTATTAGTTAAGGATCCCGAAAGCCTATAAGTAACCTGATAATACCACATTGAGTAAGAGTTGAAGAATAAGAATGACAGCTATAAAACATGTAAAAGTAAGGATTTTGATTTTGATTTGAGAAACAGATATAAACATGAAAATAAAAGAAGAGAATAGGGAAAAGTACCGGTAGCTGCTCTGGACTTCCAAACTCAGTCTCTGTGGGTGTGATAAAGAGGAATGAAGAAGGGAGGATCAAGAGATGAGGCGGCCCTTTTGTATAGGGAAAGAAAGAAGAAGAATGGGTGGCCAAGCAGTATTTAAGCAATAGTTTCCCTCTAATCAAAGGATCCCACCCCATTTCAACATGTCGTTGGGACTTTGTATTCCCTAATCCTGTTCCAACATAATCTCCATCCCTTTCCCGCATATTCTCCGTGATCCAATTCCCATCCATGCTTGGCCATACGCTTCTTACTCATTAATCTTTCAATTCTAGACGTCTGTTTATATTTATTCTATTTGTAATCTATTCATATATATCATTTACGTTTTACACAGACTGATGAATTTTGATTTTAATATACATGCACCATACATAATTTGAATTATAATATATCTTCAAGTAATAAATCAAAAGTATTTCTTATTTAACCATCGAAATGATTTTTTTTTACGGAAATCAAGAAATATAACAACCATATTATGATTTCATTATTTTTAAAAGAATGTGATGCTTATTCTCCTTCTCCAATTTTAGTTTGGACTTGGGAGTTGGCCTTCCCGTAAAAATAAAACAGATTTTGGAATATAAGTGCATACAATGGACTAGTGTCTAGTGTATGTTAAACTCTTTTTTAAATACAAATTTAAAATTTTAACAGCTCATTATTTTTAAATAAAAAAAAATATTTGATTAATTGTTCACTATCACATAAAAGAAAAATTAAAATAAAAAAATAACATGAGAATGATAATAATAATTGTCTAGTAATCTAATTCAAAATACATATATATTAATATAAAATAATCTTTCGAATTGAGCATTCTGAATTTGTTTATAGATGTGCATTGGTGGAGTCCAGATGTCCCACAATAACTAAGTATGTTTGAGATTTAAATCAACCCAACTCAAAATCGATGGGCTGGTGGTTTTCAACTGTATATATATGTTGGGTTGGGTTGAGTTAAAACTCTTATAAAAAATTCAGTTTGAATTGGATTCAACTTGCTAAAAATTTTAACTCAACTTAGATTATTGGGTGAGACTTTTGCAAACTTAAAATAGATAAAATAGTAGCCGAAGAAACATTATTTTGATTGAGTCT
>JASKGM010000001.1:7126678-7153348 GCA_034509205.1 Ceratonia siliqua | reverse complement strand
AAAATTATTCTGCTCCTTTTACTATGGACAACTACCATGTCCTTCTAAGTAAATATTCTATCCGGTTTAAAATAATGGTAGTTTTAAAAATTTTAATTTGTTTTAAATTATCTGTCATTTTATATTACTAATAAAGTATTAATTAATATTTTTTTAATTTTATCCTTATTTATTGTAAAGTATCAAGAGTTTAAATTAACTTTAATAAATATAATTTAATTTAATACAAGTTTTTTTGATACAATAATTAATAATATTTAATAACTTTATTAACATTTATATTATTATTTTAAACGTCAAATAAAATAAAACGAATGAGTACTTAATAGCGTCTTATGCCTATCATAAAGTATAAGATCTAACTTTTATAGTGAATTATGAAAAAGAAATTAAGGAGTGTGAATAAACTTGTTCCATTGGAGCCACTTTATAAGAAGCCATCCTAGCCACCACGTTAGCCTTTTTGTTGACTTTGTTTGCATCAATAGTATCATTTCATTTAAATTTTAATTTAGTTGTTTGGTTATTGATTAAGAAAGACAAGCACGTACCTTAAATATTGTGTGCTAGAGTTGAAATTAAAAACAAAAATCACGTACTATTTGCTTTGCATGGATATGTAATGAAGGCTAGCTAGGTATAGGCTATAGCATGCATGCTAGGAGGTTGAAAGATGTAAGCTACGTAGACTATATATATGTGTAACCAAGTGTAGTGTATGGAGGTGTAAGGTGAAGAAAAACAGTGTGTGAATGAGAGAGTAAATTGAAATCTTGTAACTAAGCATGCATAAATGCTATGAGTGAAAAGAGAGAGAGAATGAAACAATAAAATACAAAGTGTGTTATATCATTCTACTTAATTAGTCAAAAATATTTTCATACACAAACAATCACAACCACCACATATTTTGTATATTTTTCCAACAAAGAGAAGAAGGGCACGTTGAGTAAGACTTGACGAATAAGAAGCTAAAGGGACATTAATCTTAACAAAAGTGTTGTTCTTGTTCCTATCAAACACTTTCTACTAAGAATAATAATGATTGTAGCATTGAATTGGTTTTCAATGATTATTTTTTTAATATATTTATTTCATTTATTTTGAACCGTGTGCATCTCTCTGTATCCCTAGCAATTTAAAGGAGTGAGGAGAAAAACAAAGCCATGACGATATGATATCTGAACCAAAAGACGCAGAGGTCTCGGAGGAGGGAAGGGCGTAAATGAACCAACGTGTAGTTAACTGCGAAACTGCCGCGTTGTCCTTAAATTTCTTGGGAGCAGACACGTGGCAGTTACGTGTCGGATGATAAAGGGTATTACCTTAAGGAAGTGCCACGAGTAATGTTGTCTGTACAGGTGTCCACAAGATAGCGTGGCACCTAAATCTATTTAAGTGGGGAAATGAACCCAAGTGGGTTTGGGTGAATCCTGAAACAAGAAGTGTGAAAAATGCAGTCGGCAAAGAAAGCAGCGGAGTCCATGAAGGAAACGGCAGCCAACGTTGGTGCCTCTGCTAAGTCTGGCATGGAGAAGACCAAGGCCACCGTCCAGGAGAAGGTTTATCTTTCATTATTCATTTATTTTATATTCCATCTTTTTACACTCGAAGGTTTGAATATATATGTATATATACTTCTGTATTTCTAAACTGCATGGAATATTTATATTTATACGGAAAGTGAATAAGATTTTGGTTGATGTTGCTGGCACTAAACAGGCAGAGAGAATGAAGGCACATGATCCGATGGAGAAGGAGACGGCCACAGAGAAGAAAGAGGAGAGGATCCGCCAGGCAGAGCTGGAAAAGCGGGAGGCGCGTGAGCATAACGCGGCTTCCAAACAGGCAGCTTCGGCTGGACATGTGGGGCAGGGCCACTATACCACCGGCACCGGCACTGGGACTGGGACTGCTACGTACTCGACCACAGGGGAATATGGACACCCAATGGGGACTCACCAGATGTCAGCAATGCCAGGCCATGGTACTGGAGAGCCTATGGGTAATGTGACCGAAGGAGTGGTGGGGTCGCACCCTGTGGGTATGGACAGGGGCACGGGTAGGACCACGGCCCATAATACCCGTGTGGGAGGAAATGCCCCAGGGTACGGGACGGGGGGTACCTACAATTAATTAAATACAGGATTTATGTTCTGACTTGTCATTCTCTGGGGAAGCCATAACTTTTTTCTGTTTTCCAGTTGTATGTTGCACTCTCACTTTATTTTTCAATGAATAAAAGTGTGACTGTGAATAATGCCTGCAGTTTTTGCACTTTCTAAATATAAATAATAATGGCTGGAAAAAAAAAAACAAAAAGAAGGGATGATTTTGAAGATAAGGGCAAGCCTTCCAATTTAGAGCTTGTAACAGTGTTTCATATTATTTCTCTCGCCATTCTTACAATGGCTTTTGAAGAGAGACACAGCAAAATTTTAAGAAAACAAGAAGAATATAAGGAAGAGATGTTTGGCCGAAACATGTCATGTAATTTTGCAACCAAATTAAATATAAATCTCATTTTGGGGAAAAAATAAGTTTAGTTATATCTTTGTTTCTTCTAATTTCAAGTTAAGTAATTTAATTTGTTGACTTTTTAGATTATTTTAATATTAATTTTTTTGTTAAGTTGTTATTTAAAATTTAACGTTAATAGTTAAGATGACTATTATTATTGTTATGTAGACACAAATAAACATACTTGGATCGTCACATTCAAACACCGACAACATCAGTGTTTCAATTTTGTAGGTTACACATTTTGGAGAAAAAATTGTACGTGAGCAATCTGATGTTTCAATTCATATATGTTTACATATGTTTATGTCAACAATGATGATCATCTCAGTTATTAATATTAAGGTATCTGTGAAGATAGATTTAGATGTATTGATACATTATTTTTTATTTTTTTATTATTTTTATTTTAAGAAAATAATCAAAATATTTTAAGAAAAATATTTTAAAAATTTAAAAGAAATTTATTTTTTTAAAACATAATGCTTTAAAAATTAAAGAAATATAAAAAATTCATAAAAATAGAAATAAAGTTTAAAATACAAATGAAAATAATAGCATTCAAATGCATTAATATATTTGAATGTAGCTTAGAAAATAATTAATATTAAATTTTAGATGATAACTTAATAAAAAAATTATTAAAATATTTTAAAAATGAAAAATTAAATTGTTCAACTAAGACCAAAAAATTGGAAAACTAAGAGAATGAAAAGGTAGTTAAGCCAAAAAACTAATTTTTAACAGCACGAAATCAGTTCTCCACAGATGATTCAAAATCGACTTCTTTCAATAGGTATTTTTGCAGTTACACTTATTCCCTGTTATTTTATGTGACATGACATTGTATAAAATTTATATTGTATAAATTATTCATTATATAATAATTAAAAAAAATAACTACTTAATATGTAACTTTAGTGTAAGTGAATTACACAATTCTATTTGAATAAAATGTTATAGCATGTGATGATTAACCGATAGTTTCTCGTAAGTTTGAAATCATCCCAAGAGTCTTTTTCGTTTGTTTTATTTTTTTAATAAAATGAGATAAGAGAACGATCCGTTGCAGTGGTTTATTCTCTTCAACTCATGGTATATTCCTGCTGGGTTCACGTTCGACTTCTATACGCGATACATGCCTGTACAGTTCGTCGTTTTCAAATGACGAGAACCACTTTGAGCTAACCTTAATTCCATTAGTTTCTAACTTTTAAGTTGCGTATGAATATATTTTTTACGTCAAGATTGGACAATTGTTAAATATGTATTTATTCTTTCTAACCCTTAGATTAAATAAGAACAATTATGTTGATTTAACAACTAAAAAAATAAATGTACATTTAACAATTCCTATATCTAAATATATTAATTTTCAAATATAACTTATAATCACCTTCTAACTATTCAGAAAAAACAAGTATTTAATTTTGCCAACTTAATCTTTCAATAAAGTTCTCCAGTATCTTAATTGTTTTTGTGAGCTGAGCCCAACGTCATCTGTAAACAATTTATAATAATAATAAAACTCCTTGAATCCTATAATAATAAACTCAAACTAGACGCAACAATAACTAAGAAATACCCTTTTATGTTACTAGCCATTTACGTTACCTTGGAAGTCATTCACTCTTACTGTGTTAGCAATTAGTCAACAATAAACTACTGCATCCTTCCAATGTCAAAATGTTTACATCAATCACCGAGTTTCAAACGAGTTTTCTGTTTCGCGATGACATACTGTAAAAATTTTCTGTCTGACTTATATTCTAAACAGCAGTTCCAATCACCATGATGTGTCCCAATACTACATTCGTTGCGTTTGCTTCAGGATTTTCTACTAAGCGTTGCAGAAAATACAACTTCATAGGTCATTAAATCACCGTTATTAACCCACTCAGTCAGACCAGAAGTTCTCTGCCTATCAGAATTCTTAGTTTAACAGACGGACTAGTCGGTGAAGAGGTTATAACGCCACCTCATAGCAAAGCTTTCAATTTCATACTCCATTCTCTTTAGACCCAACTACATGTGTAACGAATGCGATGAAAAACATTTATTTGGATTCTTTCTAAGTCGTCAAGAATGGTAGGGGGATTATTCGAGTTTCGCAGACCGAGATTGGTAAAATTCTCATTAGGGGCGAGGGGAGAAAATCCTGATTTGCAAGTCCAAAAAGAAAACGATGACACTCATTATTAATAGGCTCGGGGCATCGAGCAATATAACAAATTAAACAACCTAAAGAGAACATCTGCCTAAGACTTAATTAGAGAAAGGAAAATTTTGCAATTAGAAAGGCTATAGTAGAGCTTTGAAAAGAAACTCACAACAAAAACCCTGATATAGCAAGTCGTCAGTACTACTAATTTGCAATGCACAACAATAACAATAGCCATGTGGCTAATACAAGGCGGAAACAAATTGTACCTAACCTGGGGAAGATCATACTCCTTGTTTCCGCAACTCAGCAACCCCATGAGCAAAGTGACATCTTTCCCCAAAGGTACAAGATCCTTTGCCAAAATTCTCACACAGCTTTGTCTTATAGTTGCTTCCATGAGAGGCTGGCGCACCAAGAGCACCAGGAGCACCAGGAGTTTTAGGTGGCGCAGACATTGACAAGGTCACGAGTAAATCTTTTACCATGTTACTTGCTTCCTTAATTTGTTCAAAACTACCTTCAAGTTCAATGTTTCTAAGATTTGGATCTGACTCATGATCCCGAATTGAAAGTTTGGCCCCTGTTTGGCGGCAGATCTGCTTGGAGTTTACACCACCCTTTCCAATGATTGCTCCAGCCAAGGAAGCTTCTACACTGATCTTGGCAGTGGCATTGGCACCAAAGCTAGAAGCAGGACCTGGAGGAGGCTCCATTCGACCAGCCAAACGGTTGGCAATAGGTCCCATGCTGCGATGATCATCAACTGATGGAGCAATATGCTTGCCAAGTTCCCACTCACCATGGGCAAAATGGCACTTATCACCAAATTTGCAGCCTTCAGCCGTATTATACTTGTTGCATATGCGGGTTTTAACAGCAGGTGGTGTGGACCCATTAGGGACTGGTGGTGGGGCTGCCATATTTCTAGATGCTGGAGGTGCAGCGGGTGCTAAATTCATCATATGGGCAACAGCATTATAACCACCAGGAACATAGTGCAAGAAGTGGCAGCTCTCACCAAATGGGCAGCCAGCAGTGCTGCAAAACACAACATAGAAACAATTAGATCACACCAAAGAATTGATAATAATTGCATAGAAATCTAAGTCTCCCTCCTTTTAGTATTATTATTTTTTAATATTTTTCACTGTTTTATGAGGTTAAAATGAACATGGTAACTAAACTTATTTCCTATTCTCCACCTTCCTCAAGTCAGTGTACAAGAAAGTGAACTTGTAAAAATATACATAAACCATTTACCAAAGATGTCAACTAATGGAATAAAACATAGAACAATTAGCTATTCAGTAATCTACTATATATCCAATCATACACTGAAAACACTTAGAAATATGCTCACACAGACAAAGTTGAACAGTCACTAATTTAACTACATGAATTGGATAAGTGGCACAACCAAACACCAAAAAGGGAACATGAAAAGCAGGAACAATTAGCCAAACGCATACTTCTGATGCATTCAAGGAAGGAAAAAACATATAAAACATATTGAAGAAGGATAATTACTTTTAAAGTTCCATGTAAAGGCAACAAGGACAAGTTGTCATCATAAGTGAAATCTAGAAAGGCATCATAGGCCAGGAAAATACAAATTGTACAGGAGACCATAACTTAAAATAAACTAAGTTCTGAAGTTTGTAAGCACCAGTTGCCAAAGTATGCAGCATACAGGCAGTTAAATTCTCGCTTACAATTATATGAAAAATTGAGAGACATTCACAGGTAAGAATTATTTAGACACAGATTAACATTCAGAAAGGATAATTATTTACACCTAACTACCTCATCGATTTGGAAGATATAAAACCACTTGAAAAACTGAATTTTCTATTAAATTAAAAATACGAACTTAAAAAATAATGAGAAACAATGATACCAAGAAGTAATTATAGCAGACCAACTCAAGAACAAAAGAAATGACGTAGGACTTCACAAAGAAAAGAACAAGTTTCATATGAGGATGGTTTCAGATAATGTGCAACATCTTGGTCAAATTCATCCCTGATTATTGGCTGAAATTTTCATATAACCAGAATGAGAGATTGGATGCAATGTGGCTTGTTAAGGTAACAGATAACTGAAGACAAAAATTTCTTCAACAAAATGAAGAGGTACAATGCCATGATACAAAATTTAGACGTATTTAAATTTGACATCATACCTGACCCAACCAATCAAAGTTCATATTAGTTCATTAATAGCTTACCAATTGAAAGGTGGGTTCATAAGCCGTAGAATCCACTAAAAGCAGAAAAATTACCATTAGATATCACTTAATTGAGTGGGAAACATCATTTACACTACTTAAGAAGTAAAGCAAACATGAAGAGGAAAATGATCAATTTATCTGGATATAATGGTCTCAATTCCAACAATCCTCCTGCATATCATTATCTTTTTTGTACTCCATAAATAAACCACTATTCTGTTAATACTCGATTAGACCAAAGAACAGTATGCACCTGTATAAAATCTTCAAATACCCCGTTAATTTACAGAATTATATAATTTAGTTTTCTACCAATTGTACAATTAATTCTTGAAAGAACTTGTAACATTATTAAAGTAGAAAATATGCACTCCAAAATATTTATTTAGACAGGAATAGATTTGAACCTGAAAAACTTGGTACATGGCTTCGATTTGCTTCCTACACCAGTTGATAAGGAGTCCATTTCTGTTGCAAAACATTAATTACTTTTTCTCAGTTAACATTCTCTGGTTTATTAATCTAGTACACTTCACCAAAATTGTTAACAGTTCAAAAATACTTTTGACTTTTGAGTAATATTAGATAGAAAAATAAGTTCAGAAGAAATCATATTCTTAGTTAATTATTTGTAACTAATCAGTGAAGGCAACAGGGAAATCAAACAGTGAAGTCACCATATTTTCCAACAAAAATCGTTTTCTATAACAGAGGGTAGTCTTTGATCCCTGACCACGGAATGCAGAGCCATTGACGAATTGACCAATCCAAAATAACTTAATTGCAGTAATAGGTATGTTTAGGACGAGTGGCAGAGAAATTGCGGCCACAATGTCAGCCATACCAGCGAATCTTACAAACGAAAAGCGATGACAACAGAAAATTTAGAATAATAATAGATAAAAATGTTTTAGCCAACTTGATAAGAAACAAGAATCAACCAACTCTTTTAAGTCATTTTTTTCATGACTATTAACTATAGGTAAACCAAATTCAGGTGATTAGCTGAAGAATAACTCAAGTAAAATTCATTAAAGGAGGGGAAGAACCCTAAAAAAGAAAAAAGAGGCTTGCACAGCACTGTTACAAACTTACAAGTTATCTGAACCACAAACGCAAACTTTTACCAAAGAAAACAAAAAGGCACGATATAAATCAGCAAAACCAAAGATGCTTTTTAAACATTAAACTAGAGACAGGACACAGCGGAACAGAAAGCACCAAGAACACTTGAAAATGAAATTTGTAAGCAGAGGAGCTTGGAAGCTGAAAGACAAACCTTGCTTGGACTTCTTGTGACCGCCATTAACATTGACTCCAGCTTCAAACCTCCCTCTCTTGCGGGTATCCATTTATGTAAGAAGTAGATCAATATCGGAAAAAACTAACGACCTCAATATGAAAGAGAAGATTGCAGAGGAAACCCCAGAGAGAAACCTTCAATTACAGAGAGATCTAGTAGAAGATAGAGAAGGATAAAAGCATATTACAGGTGGAAAAACCCTAGCCCTAACCCTAGAAGAGGGTTTTGAAAGACAAGGAGCTGAGTAGGGTTCGAAAGAGAGTCCGATAGAGGAAGAGTGGGGATATTAATAAGCCACTGGTATTGTTGATTTATAAGGATAATTATTTCAAACAGGATTTAAAAATTAGGGTTTCAAAGGAATTAATTGTTTGAGTTGGTTCCGCGGGGAAAAGGGCAAACAATCACCGTCAATGTTTCTGCGCTCTCACTCTCACGTGCTCCAACTAGTGACGTTGGTGAAAAATGAAAATCTATTACTCTATTTTCAATTATTTATTATTTTAAAAATTTTATTTTATTTTAAATTATTTATTATTTATTATTAATAAATTATAAATTATTATCTTTTAATATTATTCTTATTTTTAATAAAATAATAGTAAAAATTTAAATTTATTTTAATAAAAATATTTTAATTAAATATAATTATTTTTTATTAAAATTGAAATTATTTAATAATTTTATTAAATTTTATATTATTATACTAATAAATAATTTAAAACAAAAAATATTAAATTATTAATATCACTATTTTTTTCTTTTTTCTTTTTTTCATTTCTGCAGTACAAGCTCGCATACTTTCATTTTTGGTTGGGCCTCGTACAAGCCCATGTCATATACAGTGTAGTGTCTACAGAGAACGTTCACATGGGCAGTTTGTTGCCAACTGGCCCATTCAAGTAAAATTTATGATCTCTCAACGTGTTTTCTTTTTGTTTTAAAAAAATTGTCCTTTAATTATTATAAATATTTATCATAATTTTCGTATATTTTCAATTAAACTAAATCTATAAAATAAAATAAATAAAATCATGAATGTGCATGTATTACCGTTGCATCACTTTAAGTATTGTTTATTCACAGTATTACAATATGAGCTTTTTGGTGTATTTTGTCTTTGATACATGAAATTTAAATTGAAAATAAAAATAATGAGTTGAAAATATTTATTGAAGATCTTTCATCTTTTATTATTTTAAAAAAATAAAAGTAATATTTTAAATTATTCCTAAAAATAATAAATTAAAAATAAATTGATATGCAAATTAAATAAACGTAGCTCTTCTAAAAATAAAATAACATTATAAAATATTTAAATATGTCAAAATAATAATAAAACTTAAATAATCATGTCTTTTTTGAAAAATTGTTGTTTTGGCGTGTCTCTAACATATAAATATTAAGTTAAAAAGATACCTTATAATGACATTAAAAATATATATAACACCATTCTAAAGCACAAAAAATTAATTTACTGAAAAATAGTTTACCAATGCTGATATAAAAGATAAGTAATGATAAGTAGTCACCTTTATAAATAATTACACAAAGTGGTTCAAATAAAGCCACTCATATTTTCTTAATAAACTTAAACTTAGCTAACTTGTATAATTGCGCAGATTGTGATAGTAAGTCATATTAGTTGTAAAATTCTATTAAGATAGACTCTAATAATTGCAACTGGTATAACTCGTTTTCTTTCATGTTAAATCATTCCAAATGGACAGTCGCTAAAAGACTCTGTGTTCAGCTTGCATAACAAAAAGACACAGGCGAAGCAGTTCAGCAAAGGCAATAACATCGCATATGTAAGCGAGTATGCACATCAACACAGCCACATTTATGTGCGCCAATCAAAAAATAAGTGAAGGCATGTCACCTTTTCATTTACCCCACATCATTACGGAGGTTCTTCCCATGGGAAAAAGGTACTGTCGAATTTGAACTGAAGCCTTAAACCAGCACAGAAAATATAGATCTCATGTTCTACATCTGTCCTTTCGTATCCTCAACCCTTCTGCAGGCTTGCGTGGGTGGTCCTCCAACATAATTTCCCACCGTGTAAACTAGTTGTGGAGTTATTTAACTCCAACCCATTTTGCATCTGAAATCGATTAATCCAAATGTGGCATGCCCCCAGAGCACAGTAATAATACATAGAACAATTGTCCGCCCTCAGTAAGTCATGGACTGACCAAGACTAACATGCCAAGACTATCCCAGTACTCAATGGCGAAATGGGATGATTCAAAACTGCATTTCAGGATTGGTTTGGCCCTATCCAATGTCAGTATATTCGTGGAATTCTGAATAATCATCCAGGCCTAAGATTAAGTCAGCAACATAATTATGCGGGACCACACCAAAACTCTCCGTTTCCAATGAATTGTCCACATTCAACCCAAAGGGTAGATTGCAATCCATATCATCAGTTCCAAATTCGTCCTTAGATGATGCAGTCAGATCAAATCTCAGATCCTTGGCTTGAAGTGGTGGCACTGCCTGGAATAATGGCTCAGCCTGTTGGTGACGCGTGTCACTAGGATCCATTGAAGTTCTTTTGGACTTTGATTTAGAAGTCTTAGTAGAGTCCGAGATGGAAGACTTGTGCTTTCCCAAAGATTGTATCTTAACTCCTGGTCTGGACCTTGCATCATTTGTTGGGAATACTGATGAAGCCCATCCAGAACTGCCTTCCTCGCAAGCTCTTACTGCCTCCCTGAGAAAAAGAAATTCCCTATGAGCATCTTTCCGGGAGTAATAAATTACATACTTGGAAAAAGAAATTTCAGGCAGTACTAATTGACTTTTTGACAAAAAATAGAACCATATAATTCTTTTTCATTATTATAATTACTTTGACTGAGAAATGGTGTAGCCAACAAACTGCAATGAAGGACATTTCTTTTATGTACAGAGAACTCCAAAAAGAAAGAAATATGACTGAAATTCAACAAGGCAAGCATTAGCGGCAAAAGAACACATAGTTCGGACCAATCTTTTTTGACTAACCAGCAATATTTATACCAGTATAATGAATTAAATATTCAATAAGAGAATGTAATATCAGCATAACAAGGAAAGAAAAAACAGTTAACTTATTCTTTACAGATCAATGCAAAATAAATTCAGTATGCATAAATTCAGCTGACATCAACATCATTCCTGTTATTAGTTATTTCTAATTATTGTAGGCAACAACTTTAATCTCAGCACTGATTTGCGCATCTAGATGGAGTGGCCAACCAGAAACCCACCACTTTTCTGATGTACAGAGAACCCCGTAAGTATAAGATTAAGATATGAATTATCCAATAGTGCAAACACTAACTGCAAATTAGACACTTCTTTGCAAATAAATCCCCCAAAAAACCAGCAGGTAGCAAAATCTAATATTACTACAATCAAGACATGGAATTTGATATCTAAATTATTGATGGAAAAAAATATGTAAAGTTCTTGGTGAAGTGAAATGCCAACAAGCCAGGCTACTAAAGCAATTGTTAATCCTCATGACATCAATTAGTTCAAACAAAATAATTTTACTGATGCATCAAAACTATGAACCAAAAATCATGCTATTTTATATACCTGAAACGATCCTCAGCAACAGACCTACACGTTCTAAGATGATCATCTTCCCCTGTTTGCTTATTTAAAGATGGTAGAGGTTCAGTCCCACGTATTGATAAATTTATAACAGATGGAACTGAAACCAAGGCATCACTCTTGTCTGTCTGGAACTCCAGTGTTATATCCAGCTGATCTGTGGTCACCGGAACGTCCTCACCCTGATTAGAGAGGGAGATTTTGTCATCCTGTTGCCTACTGCTGATGTCATCAAGTGCAGCAGCTAATAACTTCCTGCTCTGGGCCAAATTAGTGAATGTCATCCTTTCAGAAGGTTTCTTCAGGGAATTCTGAGAATGCTGGCCAACGGAAGTAAAGAAACATTGATTAAAATAGAGACCATTCCGCATTGGTGACGAATTTTGTCTTCGGTCAACATGTGATGCCACCTTCCAGACAGATGAAAGCAGCGCAAAAAAATGCTTCTGCAGTAGCAGCTCCCTATTTGGCTGCTCAGAAGCAACATCTAACAAAATGCGAATGTTATCCTGCCAAAATAGCTTATAAATAAGGAACAAATTTCTACTCAAAATTTTTCAAATTCAAGAAAGTAAATGCCTATTGGAGTTATTAAATCTTACCTACATCATTTAAAATAATTTGAATTTGCAACCTACTATCCAAATGATGATGAGATTATATAATGTGATCGACACTATAACATGCAGATACCAAAAAATATGGACATCAAAATGAGCATGTTAAAATTGCCAGTTTTACCTCTGTAACTTTAAGAAGAGACTTTCCAGAGCCAGTGTTGTTGATCTTCTCATGATTAGCATTGTCAGCAGTTGACAAAACATATTTTTGGACTAGTTCTCTGAACCTCTCACAGCAGTGGACAGGATGACGATACCTCCCCCTATATGCCCCACCAGCAGTCATGCCATAAAGTGTTTCACTAACCAAACTCCAGTTAGAACCATACTCATGAACAATTGCACATAAAATTGCATCTTCCTGCGGTAACCAAAAATCAGCTGATGGAACACAATCTTTGGACCAAGCATTTCCCTTCTTCACTTTTTCTGGTTTTATCATCAGGATCCGTTTCACTGGCATTGGAGTGATGGATATTTTCCCTCCCATCTTACTCCTGCTTGCGGGTTTCTGTTCAAAGTCAACCAGAATTTCGCATTGCTTTGAGTTTGCATTTTCATCTGGCAAACCTAACAAAACCAAATCTAAATTTGAAGCACAAATGTCAGGGCGAGCCTTCTTGATCTTTTTGGACTTCTTCAATATCTTATCTTCTTCACCATCTGCTGTTAACTTAGACTTTTTGCGTTTTTTCTGCATTGTTGAATTTGGAGACACCAGGTCCAGACTAGAGACCTCTTCATCTATAGACATTGGCTCTGATTGTGGCTCTTCTTTCATATTCAATTCAGAGGCTAAAGATCCTTTCTTAAGGGATTTGAACTTGGTTTTCTTGAGCTTCTTTTTGGGTTTGGGCTTAGAATCACTTGTTTGAATCCTGCCAAAACATGAATAATATGTCATTCTCAGGCATTTCCATAATTAGGACATTAACTTATGTCAATATAATATATATCACCAATATATTTCAAACTTTACACAATTTAAAGCTATTGAAAAATGAAAAAAATTGAAATTAAGCTGGCTTTCTAAGAGCCAGGATTAATTCCACAACCACCATAAAACACTGTTTAATATGGGCATCAGCCTGTTATAGTTGTTAGAAGTGAAAAGTTGATTTCACAGATGTTTTGGATCCTTTACAATTTAGGGGAGGGGTGGACAACTATAAATGAAAGTTCAATGCTCTCTTACTTTCTAGAATCACGATTTTCTTCTTCAGCATCTTCTTTCTGTTTAGCCTCATATTCGAGTTCCTCCATTAACTACAAGAAGGAAAAGGAAAATATATTGAACCATACCATAAGAGGATGAAGGGGGGAAAATAAAAGAAATCGTAAAGTTCGTCTAACTCACCTGATGTTGAGCCAACGCTACTTGTTGTCGATATGCCTCAGTCGCGAGATCAGCATCCCATCCTAGTATATTAGATGAAGACAGTTCAACCTCACAGTTATGCATACAAGATTAACATATTTATAAATCATTATTGTAACAGGCCATAAGCAGCACATGTTCCAATTTACTTAACAGTGATCATCGATTGTCGCCGGTAGATCATATTCAATATTGGCAGTCAACCAAAAAGGACAACCTTGTACAAGATGCAAATACTAAATAATTCACAAGTTGCTTCAGGTGTGATGAACATACAGAGGAACATGAAACTTATTGCATGTTATAATCTCATATACCAACTAAACTATGCAAAGTGGGCGCAAAGTGGGCATGCTATTTGGAGACTGTCATGACTAACTCACACTTTCATGAGGTCTAGTCTAATGACAACCACCTTATATATTTATTAAGTGTTACATGTAAATAATCACAATTTAATATATTATGAAGCAGAAAGGACGCAAAAAGGCACATACTTTCATATACAAGAGGTTCCTCATCTTCATCAAGTTCAGCTTCCATCTCCTCCTTGTACTTCTCAATGCGATCCAACTCCCATTCCGTATCCTCAATCCTGACTTCAGATTCCAAGGCTGCTTTGTCTATAATTGGATCCCACAGCTCAAGAAAACGAATGGCATATCGATCAATTGGACGTAGATGATTCTCAAAGGTTGAGATAGCTTGTCCAGCTGCAGCTGCAGCTGCAGCTATCTGTTTGACATCAGCCAGCATGTCAACATCATCTTCTTTGACAGCAATAGAGAGAGATCTTTCTTCCTTAGGATCGCTTCCAACTAACATTAGCGCATTCTCTTTACTTAACTTAGAAACTGATTCACCTAGTTCTGCAGGCTCATCAACTTTCACATCATCCTCATTCCCATACTCATCCTCCTCAAGTCTCCCAATGGCTTCTTCAGTGAACTCCTGGTTATCCACAGCTTCTTCCAGTTCAACTTTCTTCAATGCCATATAATCTGCTTCATCTTCAGCGTATTTTAATGCAGCCTCTACATCTGCATTAGTTACAGAAACTTCAGCTCCACTGTTCTGGTTTTTCTCCTTCTGCATATTTTTTGTTGAAAGTGTTCTATGACCTGAAAATAATTCCATAGGATCAAGCTTCTTGAAAAACTCAGTATTATAACCCCCACTTTGTATAACTAGATCATCAAGTGCACGCTTCTGATTTGCTTTCTTCAAAATATTCTCTTCAATGGTGCTTTCACTTATCAATCTATAGATATGAACTTCACGTGTCTGACCAATCCTATGGCACCTATCTTGAGCCTGTTGATCCATGGCTGGATTCCAGTCACTATCATAAAAAATAACCGTGTCAGCTCCAACTAGGTTGATACCAACACCCCCACTACGGGTTGACAAGATGAAAAGAAAGATTTTGGGGTTTGTATTAAAACGTTGCATTAAGGTCTGCCTCTCCTCTGGTTGTGTTGATCCATCTAATCGCATGTAAGTGTAACCATACAAATTAATGAAAGCCTCCAATACGTCAAGCATCTTTGTCATCTGGGTGAATATCAATGCTCGATGACCTTCTGATTTTAATTTCCTCAACAATATTGCAAGCTCCTGCAGTTTCCCACAATCAAATTGTATAAGCCGCCTATCTGGGAAATACACCTGCCGTCGGACAATTGCTGGCCTGATTGGTGACAGAAGGGGTGACAAAACTTCAGAGTATTTCTGCTTGTAAGACGGATGCAGAAACACGGGTGTTTTACTTCTACTGCACCAGCAAACAGGAGGCGGAGCTCGCGCAGCTGGAATCACAAACATGAAACTTTCAACCACATTCATCATCCTTCGGAATCGTTCAACTGGAGAGAGGACAATGTCAGCTAGCTTTGAGGAGTACATATATGAAATAGGGTTATCCTTCACCTGATAAATGTCATATACAGGATGCCTAATAGTAAGAAGATCCCGTAGAGTTGTTGAGTATATGGGCCTTTTTTTACACCTCAAGGAATTCCACCATGCAATAGCTGCTGCACGTTCCTTTGCTTGCCTTAGCCTCTCTTCCCAAATTGCCCTTTGAATTTCTTCAAAAATATTCGTTCCATGTAACTTTTTCTGATACTTCAATTCGGGCCTAATTACTTGTAGGTCACCCATATCATCATGATCCATGATTAAACTTGCAGGGGTCTCGATTGCTTTTACTTCATCACTCTCCCAAGAAGTCATGCTATAATCAAGATGAGTAAATAAAAAGCCTAATCCTCTTAGGTCTACCATTGAAAAAGGGCTAGGTAAAAACATTGAACACACAGAAGAACTTAGCTGAATATCAATACCCCACATATCAAAAGAACTGACAATAGGACGACCCTCAAATAGGTCCGGATGATTGCAAACCTTACGAAGTTGCATTATAACACTAATCATCCCAAAAAAATTGGCACTTGCAAGAGTGGCTTGGGTCTCTGAACTAGCAATGAAGTCTTCATACAAATTCCGCTGCCTTTTTGACAGTCTACAGTAAATGACATGCTCATGTTTCATTGGAAGTTGCTTCTCCACATCTCGCTTTAATCGACGGAGTATGAATGGACGAAGGACATTATGCAGGCGATCAACAACCTCCTTGTTAACTTTTTCCTCTCCCTCTACCATCCCAGATATAGGATTACTAAACCAATCCTTAAACTCTTGATGAGACTGGAAAACATGGGGCATCAAGAAATGCATGAGAGACCAGAGTTCCATAAGGTCATTTTGCAGCGGCGTACCAGTCAAGAGAATACGTCGTTTTGAATTGAAATTCAAAAGAGTCTGCCATCTTTGTGACTTCCAATTTTTAATGAGATGAGCTTCATCTAAGATCAAGTATTTCCACTTCTTGCGCTTAAAAACTTTAGAATCCTGAATAACTAGTCTATAAGTTGTTATGCATACATGAAATGAGTTTGGTTTCAACCAACCTTGTCTTTTAAGTTTCCTCTCCTTTGCGCTTCCAAAATAAGTCAAAATTTTAAAAGCAGGACACCACTTGAGAAATTCAGTCTCCCAGTTAAGCATGACACTAGTTGGTACCACAATGAGATGTGGGCCCCAAATACCTTTTTCACAAGCAAGGTGAGCAAGCAAAGCTATTGTCATAATTGTTTTACCAAGCCCCATTTCATCAGCCAAAATTCCGTTCAGTCTTTTTTCATACATCGTGACAAGCCAATCCAATCCAATGTGTTGATACTCACGAAGAGGGTACTTGAGTAGAAAAGGGAACTTCGTGCGTACTTTAGTTGTGGAGAAGGTGTTTCCAGTTGGTTGTGCAGATCTTGCAGCAGCAGCTGCATCTGCAATTATATTCTCACTCTCCCTTCCTTCTGAATTTTCATGAGGTGCTTCCCAATTTTCATCTTTCTGGGACTGTACAACAGCCAGCTGCTCAAGAGGCTTCACATCTTCATCCATAGAAGCAGCAGCATCCTTCTGTCTAGCACCTTCATGAACTGAAGAATCCAAAAGGTCCTCCGATAAAGCAGAGGCATCGTCAGATTCATCTTCCCTATCTTCATCGTCAGATTCATCTTCCCTATCTTCATCGTCAGATTCACCTTCCCCATCTTCATCGTCACTGGAGTACTATCAGAAAAAAAAAGAGCATTAAAGAAAAACAAAATCATTAAACACCAACCATTTAAACCATAAGTAATAAATAGAGATGAAAATAACATACCTTTCTATACCTTGCAAGGAGTTCCTCAACAGGCATGTCACTCTCCTTTTGTAATAATGCAATCTACAAATAATAGCTTCATCATCAGGGGTAACATCACAAAATATACATACATAAACAAAGCAGACTAGCTAGAACACATTCAGTCAATAATCCTGAAATTCTCAATTATTGCGCTGAAATAATGTAGGGAAAAGATAAGCTGACTAGCTCTTAACCTCATCCTTGGGATCAATTGCATCCACTCTTTCCATTTTTTCCTCCTCAGATAAGGTTGTTTCATCATCCTGAACATTGTAGTGAAGTTAAGACACAAATTTGCCATTAAACAATAGCCAACAAATTAAATCAAAAATATAAGTAGAACCTTGAAATAGTTAAACAAATGGTTCAGCCAATAATGCTTGTAAGTTCTTCTATATAAAATCCAAAATAAACTTCAAAATTCCTAACTTATCATACAGCTGTATCAACAAATTTCCTAACTTAAAATAAACTTCAATTTGTCTAGAAAGATACAAAAATTCTGACTAGCAAAAACTTATCATAGACTGCATGTAAATTTGGTGGATATAGAAAGCAATGGTTTGATCTAAAAGGTGATCACTTCAAATCAGGCCATTCATTTATTACAACTACTAGCTAAGCTTCTTTTCCCCCCATCTCTAAAGATTTGCGGCATGTGTATGCTAGTAGGGACTATAACCACTCAAATATTCCACGAAGCTCCAGTCTTGCCATAGTCAGCATTCAGCCTCTTAAGAGGTCCTATTTGATATGGTTAAACTTTTCATCACAATTTCTCATTCAAAAGGTAAAATGGTGCTAGGCATTTGCAATGATGTCAGTGGTATGAATATAAGGAAAGGTGCATTTAGACAAATTGAAGTTGGATAAATTTACAAATAAGCATTTGTCTTGGGAATTGCACCTGGTTCCTAGGCTAGACACCCTGTTGATATAGTGAGGTCAATGACGTAATAACCTTGGGTTTCACTTCCAATATCATCAGTCAACCAATAAAAATTAGTTGATATTTTAAAGGCATCAAAGGTGCCTAATGCTTTAAAATTAGTCTTCCCTGGAGTTGTAGGATCTAGTGACCAAACATGTCTGGGTTGCAAAGGTAAGCTACATAAGGTAATCCACACTAAGGGACCCCCAACCCTATTATACATCTACAGTGTCCAAAACAGTTCTCTATCCAAAGTCAAAGAAGTCACAAAGAATGGAAAACTAGTGTAAGTACAAAACAACCACCAGACAGCTACCTGTTTAGCATATGAATCTCCTTATACCATGCACAGCTTTATATGCTTTATCATAATTACAACCCATAAACTTCACCAGAATGCAAGGAAAGCAGAGTGTACATACATGAGAGAATGAAAATAATGTGATCACTAAGTTGCAAACTCTTGGAACATTTCTGATATACATCATCCTCAACATACTATAGTGGCAGTGGCCAAATATACAGCAGTAAAAAAATATCTAGAAGTGTAGATCAACTACCAACCTTGCCTACCTCATTAATGATCTAAGCCAATGAAACAAACTTAAAAGTGAAAATGATAGCAAAATATATGCCAGGACATAGTATACCACTATAGTGACTATACCTTATCTTCTGTGGCAAGCACAAAGTCACCATCTTCCTGCTAACAATTCAGGGCATATGTCAGGAACACAGTTTATACAAGAAAATAACTTTTGTTGATCATTTATAAGGGTAAAAAGGTGAAAAGAGGGGAAAGCATCAAAACCATTGATGAACATACAGGATATCACTCTTGATTTCTTTTAACAGATTATAAATTCAAATGAATGAAGATAATACCACTAAGTCAAGCATTAAAAGAAAATTAATAAGGTCCATATTGATTCACACAGTAAAGCATAGCACATGTAATTGAAGCAGGCCAGAGATCTCAGGGCAAGTGGTACAGAATAAACATAGTGAAATTTAACAATACTAGAAACACTGACATTTACTTTTGTTCGTCACCTTACTCCAACCCCTGTCAGCCCTTAATTTTGGCTTTCCTATCATGCAGATTCCACAGAAGTAACAACTGTATATGATAATGTGGAATAAAGAACAGCTTTCACAGAGAACATATTTGATTTTCTCTTTTAAATGACCACAGTCTACCATCATCTCAAGCTCCACAGTAGGTAATGAAGACATCTAACAACTCTGATATTGATTATAATAGACACAAACACACATGTAAAGCATATATAAAAGGACAAAATATATATGCAGTATTTGTCAAGATTTCTCAAAATTAATCTAGTACAAATTATATAAATTGACTTTAGGTTTCAGGCTTCCATGCCAATAGATTCAGACTTAGCTAATACAGTTCAGTTTCTTAACATAAGATTTCGAGTAGCAAAATCGAAAAAAAAAATCAATATATACAAATGAATTAGAAATTAAAATACAAACAAGGCATGTATTCTTACCTCTTCATCACTAAAGTCATATGCAAAATTTTCATTGGCCCTCTCACTAGAAACTTGTTTTAAATTTTCAGATTGACAGGTCTTATCTTTAGATTGATTCTTTGCCGATGTAGCTTGGCCACCATTACTTTCATCCTGTTATTAGAAAATGAGCATTATATTTAAGTCCTTAACCCACTCTGCAATTCAGATGTGGTAAAAATAAACACATACAACTTACACAACGACGACCAGGTACCATGCTGGAGTTGCTTGTGCCAATCTTGCTAACAGATAAAAGATCATCTCCATTATCTGCAGTATATTAACCATGATCCATGTTAGAAGCAACCAAACTGCCACAAAAGAAAAGGGGCACATACAGGGTGCTTGTCCTTACCATTTTCATCACCAGCTCTGACTATTTTATTATCATCTTCACTATGCTCTGGACTACTTTCTCGACTAACTGATCCTGCTAATTGTCCAAAAACAATGGGATATTACCAGCAAAGAATGATGGGCACACAATTTACTGAGAAAAGGAGAAAGGATAGATGAGATTCTGTTCTTAATTTCCCATAATAAGTTGGAAAAAAAAATCAGCAATGGAGAATGAAATTCAGTTGTTTGGAATACCAAAATAAAAAAAACTACAACGAGAATGCCAGGTCAATAAATCCTCCAATGGCCTATTCCATCCTGAGATTTACAATTAAGCTTCTGCCGACATTTTCAATGTACCAACTTAGAATATACATTCTTAATTATAAAATAACAACCACATTGGTTATAGAATTAAGGCAAATGAGGAAAAAACATGGTTTTCTTACTCAGAAGTAGAAACTGCCATCCTTATTAGCAATCTTTTATTATTGTTCCTTTTATGGTCTATATTAGCCTCCCTTTAAGAGACAACCAGCCATTCCGCAAAATAGAGGTGGGTTGATATGATAAGCTCACCTTTCTCTCCAGCATAACGTTTCAGTAACTCCTCAAGTGGAAGATCAATTTCATCACGCAAAGCTGCCAATTCCTCTTGCCTTTCTTCTTCAGTTATAAGAGCCTCATCTTCCTCAAGGGTTTGCTCATCATCCTCCTGGAAACAGTACCACCATTTAGCATAAGTCCAAATACAAATTTGCATACACAGAGAAAGTACCAATAAATTCTAGAAACTGTGTGAGAGAAAACACTTTGATAATGATAACAAGGAAAATACTAGAGAAAAGAAAACAGTACCAATTCATCATCAGATTGTACATCATATTCTTCATCATTCTCAAAAGCATCTGACTGAGACTCTGCTAGAAATAAATAAAATAAATTTAGCAAAAGAAGTGAAGTCCTTTCCAATATTTTGAAGATACATCTCTCTACCCACCAACATTAGCTTCTATAGATTTATCGATAATGTTTTCACCTACTCCCTTGTATTGAGTACTCCTGTGATGCTCTGCCGAATGTTTCTCTACTGGTTTAATAGCATCCACAAGATTCTCTGCCAACATGGTTGAGTACCTGAAAAAGAGAGATTTGGAAGAAATTGTCAACAGATTCAATTGGATTACCGCCCCGCAAACAAGAAATGAAAAAACTAAATGAATCTACCTCTCAGTTTGCCCCAAAAGAAACTCAAGCTGTTTGTCAAGTGCCCTTTTCTTTTTCTCATCGAGTTCCATCTGATGCTTGTAAAGAACCTAGAACAACAATAAAGGTTGAAGAACCTCAACTGAAATTTAAAAAACTTATACAAGCTACCAAACTAATATAAATGCATTACCAGCTTTTCTATTTTCATCCAGAATTTCTTAACATCCTTAGAGATATTTAGTGCGACTTTTCTTAACCGCTGCTCTTCTTCCTGAAAAAGAAAATTCAACTCCCATGACTCTATTACAGGGAAAGAAAAGAGCATACGATTACCTAATTCTGCTTTCTGTAACTTAAAATAATTCCATCACAATGTTGGTAACAGTGGCAGGTTTTCATTCATAGAAGGAAGATCTGAACCTTCATCTTCTTTTCACCTCTTGTAGCCTGATCTAACATGCCCTTGCTGGCTTTTAAAGCAACTTTCTTTGCCTGAGTTAATTTCCATTTCCTCTCTGACTCAAAGTCCTGCCAACCAATAGTATAACAAGCACGGTCATACAATTTTAAGGATTACAACTTCAAACTTAAGGCAAACTAACAAATACCTTTGATAACCACACCATCTCTTCTAAGACATGATCCCAATGAGTTTTGGGTCGTCGAGGCTCCCTTGGAGCTTCAAGTGCCTAATACAGCAAAAAGTCATTAAGTAAGAAAGGAATTAGGACATATAAACAAGATTATAGGGAACCAAGCAACTAAAATATTCTCATTGGAGAATAAAGAACCTTTTAGAGCAATCTTCCCAATGTTCAAACCAAAGAAGTCACATATATTAGCATGTAGCATTTGGAGTTTAAATAATTTAAGCTTCTACTCAACGAGGTTGTTTATTGAAGAAGCCAAAAACAAACAAATAAGTCCTTTTAAACTCTATAAATAGCCCAGTAGGGGGCTATTAGTATGTAAGGGTATAAGTGTCTTATTCTATTTGTAGTAAGGGTAATCCTGTCTATTCTTATTGTAAGTCTATTTCCTGATATATTTTGTTGTGCCAACCCTAAATGGGAATTCTGGCTTTTCAAACCTCCGTTACTCTTTCCCTCTCTTCTTCCTCTCTTCTTCTTCTTCTCACAGTTTGCATGGTATCAGAGCTGATTTGGTACTGACCCATCCAAGCTAAACCCAGTTCTCTTCTTCCCCTCTTGTTCTTCTTTCTTATTCCTTTTCTCTGAAGATGTGCTGCAGTTACGCGCATTAGATATGCATTGCGCGACAGACGAATGTTGCGGTGAGGTTTGACCACCAAGTGGAGTTGTCGACGGTTGAGGGTGGTATAGAAGGGGTGGTCGGCGGTGTTTATGCTCGCCGGAGGTCCAGGTTTGCCGGCTAATGACTAGGCTGGCTGAAATAGCTAGTTTCGCACGTGTACGAACCGGTTCCTCAGCTTCTTGCTATTTGGATTGAACAATTCTGAATTTGTGGGGTTATTCAGGGCACTTGGTTGAACATTTCTGCAATTTCAGTTTCTTCATTCTGTGTCTTCTTGCCATTTCATTTTTCTTCATCTCTACAATGGTTGATGAGAGTCTGGAGAGAAAGTTGTTTACTGAGATAACATCTTCCAGAATTACTGATAGGAAGCTAAATGGAAGTGGTAAGAACTTTACTCAATGGCAGAAAACCATTAAGAGGTATTTATCTGGCATTGACATGGCAGAACATCTTATTGATGGCCCACCAACAAATTCAAATGAGGCTGCAAAGAAGAAATGGATGATGATAAAATCTTTTCTCAAATACAGAAAACATTAGAGCCTGCTACTAGTCATTGTGACACTGTCAAAAAGTTATGGAAATATCTGGAAGATCTGTTTGCCAGCAAAGAAAATTTGATTCATGTTCAAGAAGTATTAACTAATGTGTATCGTGCTGAGCAAGATGATGGGAAGTCACTCCTAAATTATTATACTGAGACTAAACATGCATTTGAAGAGATGAAGGTACTTTTTCCAGTTTTTAGTGATGTGAAGAAAATGCAAGAAATGCAAGTGCAGGTCACGGTACAATGCTTCTTGACTGGATTGAAACCTGACTATTAAGTTTCCCGTACACAGATTTTAACTGGTTCTGGAACTAATTCATTCACTTTCAATGATGCATTATCCCGCCTTAGGCGAGTTAGTAAGGACAATCCTGATGAAACAGTAAAAAGGACCGAAGTGTCTGCCTTGATAAGTACAAACTCAAGGTCAGATAATACTAGAGGAGGGAGAAGTGCTAACAGAGGTGGCAGAGGAGGAGGTAGGAATGGTGGGACTCGTATATACTTTGAGTGTGGTGAAGCTGGTGATATTAGAAAATATTGTTGGAAATTGAATAGAGGCGGGGAAACCTCAACTTAATAAGTATCAATCCTGAGTTGCTAACACTGCTACTTTTGATGGCCTTCTATCCACCCTACCTGAACCTAAACCTGAACAAGTGATTATCTTTACTGAAGAGTATGCTCGCATCACCTTTCAGCAAGGTGCTTCCTTGTCAATAGCCACTCTAACTCAAACATAAATCTATTGTTTGTCTCTCATCTTCGGTTCATACCTAAGTCATTAATTAGGTGCAACCGATCACATGACAAGTGTATCAGGTAATTTCTCTTCTTTTCACTCCTCGTCTTGCTTACCAAATGTAACTCTTACTGATGGCTCTTTATCTCCTGTGACTGGGAGTGGCACTGTTGATGTCACTCCATCTTTATCATTGTCATCTGTTCTATGTGTACTTAATTTTCCTTTTAATCTTGTATCTGTCAGTTAAATAACACGTTCCCTTAATTGTAGTGTTCATTTCTTTCCTGATTGTTGTCTTTCAGGATCTTGGGACGAAGAAGATTATTGGTAGAGGTCATGAATCTGATGGGCTGTATGTGTTGAAACGTTTACAAGAACCTACTACACGTGTTGTTGCCTGCACCAATTCTGTCTCTCCTCTCCAACTTCATTGTCAATTAAGCCATCCATCCTTTACTGTTTTGAAGAAGATGTTTCATAGTCTTGAGTTTGTATCTAGCTTAGACCGTGAATCGTGTCAGTTAGCTAAACATACCCGTATTCCCCTTTCCCCTAGAGTTATTAAACAGGCTAGGTCCCTTTTTGAGTTAGTTCATTCAGATATTTAGGGTCCTTGTCCTGTCGTGTCAAAGTCAAAGTCAAAGTTTCGCCACTTCGTCACTTTTGTTGATGATTATTCTCGAACTACTTGGTTATATTTAATGGAAAATCATTCAGAAATCTTCCTTATTTTATGTAAATTTTATGCTGAAATACAAACTCAACATGGTTGTTCCATTCGTATCTTGCGTAGTGACAATACTAAGGAATATTTTTCAACATCTTTCAATTCCTATCTCAAAAGGGGCATCATTCACCAGTCTTCATGTGTGGTTACCCCACAGCAAAATAGGGTAACTGAGAGAAAAAATCGACACCTTATGGAAGTTGCTAGAGTTATTCTTTTCCATATGCAGGTTCCTAAAGTCTTTTAGGCCGATGCAGTGTCTACTGCTTGCTTCCTGATCAATAGAATGACCTCAATTGTTATTAGTGGTCAGAGTCCTTACTCTATTCTATTTCCTTCACTTCCTCTCTTCCCTGCTACTCCAAAAGTATTTGGGTGTACGTGTTTTATTCAGGACATTAGCCCCTCCGTGTCTAAACTTGATCCTAAGTTGTTAAAGTGTGTATTTCTGGGCTATTATAGGACGCAGAGAGGATACTGATGTTTTTCCCTTGCATTAGGTCGTTATCTTGTTTCCATTGATGTTATCTTCTGAATCTACTCATTTCTTTTCTGTCTCCTCTCAACCTTCTTCATATCTTGTGCTGGAAGATGATTTTCTTATTTATACTATTCGAGCTGCACCAGTGCAGGTAACTCGCCCGCCTATCACACAGGTGTACTCACGACGTTCATCACCACCTATAATGGCACCTCCAGCCTATCATGAACCTCCACCAGCTTCTTCACCCCCTGATCCTGCTCCTGATTCTTCTTCACTATCATATGAGCTTGATCTTCCTATTACCGTTCGCAAAGGTAAACACTCTTGTACCTATCCTCGTTCTTCATTTGTTTCTTATGATGCTCTTTCTCCATTGTCCAGGGCTTTCATCACCTTCTTTAAGTCTGCTCATGTTCCTAAATCTCACTCAGAAACCCTTTCTCACCCAGGTTGGTCAGCAGCCATGAATGAGGAGATGCTTGCTCTTAAACAAAATCATACTTAGGATTTAGTCACTCTTCCTCTAGGCAAAAAGGCTATTGGATGCAAATGAGTATTAAAGTTAATCTAATGGGTCCATTGCTTGTCTTAAAGCTCGGTTAGTTGCGGTATGCACAAACCTATGGTGTTGATTATTCTGAGACCTTCTCTCCCGTTGCTAAATTAACCTCTATTCGCCTCTTAATCTCTTTAGCTACCACTCATCATTGGGTCATTCATCAGCTTGACGTCAAAAATGCTTTTCTCCATGGTGATCTTCAGGAAAAGGTCTATATGGAGCAACCACTTGTGTTTGTTGCTCAGGGGGAATATGGTCAAGTATGCAAGTTGAATAAGTCACTGTATGGATTGAAACAGTCCCCTAAAGCATGGTTTGGGAGATTCAGTGATGTGGTTCTAGAGTTTGGATTATAACAGAGTGCATATGATCATTCAGTTTTCTACCAGCAAACTGCAGCAAGGTGTATTCTCCTAGTTGTCTATGTTGACGACATTGTAGTCACGGGGAGTGATGAAAATGGCATTTGTGTACTCAACCTTTTCTTCAGAGTAAATTTCAGAATAAATATTTAGGGTATCTCAAGTATTTCTTGGGAATTGACATGCTTCGAAGTAAGAAGGGAATATTCCTATCACAGAGAAAATACATCCTAGACTTAGTTGATGAAACAGGATTGTCGGAAGCCAAACCTTGTGATTCATCAATGTCTCCAGGCACTAAGTTGAGAAATGATGATGGTGATTTATTAGAGAATCCAAAGAGATATAGGAGACTAGTTGGAAA
>JASKGM010000001.1:7083244-7093666 GCA_034509205.1 Ceratonia siliqua | reverse complement strand
ATATGCAAAATTATACAAGTACAACCATGTATAATGATTGTCGGCCAGAAAAATGAAAAAACCAAATATAATGATTAGCCCCAGGAAATTATCCTAAACTTCCTACGTTTTTATCATCTTATATAGGTGGGGTGATGGGGTATATTGGTTCATTCGGTTTTGATGCTCCCATCAATCCTTTTTATCGCATAGTAAAAACAGGTGCCATTTTGCAAGAATGATATATATATATATATATATATGCTATTTTTATAATTATTTTTTAATTATAAATGTATTATAAAATAATAATACTAATAAATGATAATAAATATTATTATTATTATTATTCATTCTACTATGTTATTATTTTTAAAAAATGAGCTTGTATTTAGGGTAGCATTATGCTATTGTTTTATTTTGAGACAGTAATATAATTTTATTAATATTTTATTATCTTAATTTTTTTAATTTTAATATTTATTAATGATTATTTGTCATTTTTTTAAAATTTTTATTCATATTTATTTTTGATACTACTCATTTATAAGTGAATTTTTTAAAAAAATATTAAAAAATTTCAAAAAATTCTTTAAAAATATGACATAAAAATAATTAATTAATATTAAAATATAAAATAATAAAATAAAACACAATAAAAATAAAAAATTGGGGTACTAAAATCTAAGCTGTTGCCCCAAAATCAAAATAGAATTATAGCTTAGAATTACTCTCTTATCTAATAGGGGTGTGTAATCAGATCGGTTAAACCACCAACCTAACCAAATTAAATCGAATCTAAAAAAAAAAAATCAAATCGAACATTAGGTGATTCAGTTCAATTAAATAGTATCATAACCAAATCATATAACCGTATATATATAAAATTAATTATATATATATATTAAATATAATTATATATATTATTTTCTAATATATAATATATTTTTTAATATTTATTTATTTATTTATTTATTAATAATTATTATTTATAATTAACCGATTATTCGAATCAAACTAAACTACTAAACAACGATTTGATTTGATTCAATTTTTAATAAAAAAATTTAAATAATCAAACCATTTATATTTAGTCAGTTCGATATTCAATTTGATTTAAAACCGAACTAAATCAAATTATACACCCCTCCCATCTAATACTTCCAGATAAACTCGCAGAACTCTAACTGGTTCTAAAGTTATAACTGTTTGATAAATTTAATTGAACGTTTTCTGCACCAAGTTGTGGTAAAAATGAATATGTTCCGATCCTTCTTGCGATAGATAGATTCAGCCACTAGTATGAAGTGTTTCCATATAAAAATGATTTTCCCTCAAGCTTATTATCATAAAATTAAATGCACGAGAATGGAGCCCAAGTAATCGGCCTCGCGAGAGGCAAGGTATATAGAATTTTAAAACGCACTCGTAATTAAGATTTATACATCAATTATTCATATTTATTTCTTCAACATCCTCGATCTCTAATCGAAATTTAAGTTGAATAGTTACAAACTTACAACTGACGAGGCCATTACTAGTTTCACTGGTTGAAAAATGAAATGCCTAGCTTTACTGTGGTGGTTGGTGGAGGAAAACTATGGGTAACATGTGTGGCAATCTTCATTGTATTCCATTTGAACCGATTGCGTGCACTGGGACTGAAGATCTTGGAAAGCGACAATTGCTCATAGCAATCTCATCCAAACAATGCAGCCAGCCAACTAGCATAAGTAACCCTTGAGGATATGCATTGCATATAGATGGAATTTTAGTCAAAGTAGGATACGACACCAGACGACTGAACCCTCCATATTAGAATGACGACAAAATTCTTATGCCCATTTTCCCCTTCTGAGTATGCAGTCAAGAACCAGCTTTTAGACTTTCCCAGTTCAACTGGGGTTTTTGGCATCCCATTACCATCTTTCTACTTCCTTGTGGAAATGCTGATGACTTTGGGTGTGATCGATTGAAGTGAAAATGGAATGGGTCAAAGGAGAGTAAGTGAAGATTAGCCATCCATCAAAGCATGTATCGTTTCTAAGTACAAATGGTGGGTCCGGAAATCAAAAGGACATTTTAATCGAAGGCTCCTTCTCGTTATGTTGATTTGCATCCCGGCCGTCCAAATACCCATTGGACAGTTGGGTATTAGACAGTCAATATTAAATGATTTTTTTTTTGTACAACATGTTTTTTGAAATAATTTTTTTGAAATATTGATTAGTACAAATTGTCAGTGTGACTTCTCATAATCCAAATTCATTTATTAGCAACTAAATATTAGGTTATATTCCTTAAGAAATTGGATTGTGTTGCTTCTTCAAAATATAATTTTCATTTTCATTTTCATTTCGTCTGAATGAAAAACTGAACATGGAAAAGAGTGGCGTAGCAGATGGTACTGAACTAGCATAGATTTACCTGAGAAGTCTTTCAATTCAACCGACACCCGCTTTAACAATTTACCGGCGGCGTTGAGCTATGGCATCCGCCTGACGTCTGGCACTTTCAGTGCCTGCTGGTTAGGAAACATTTTTTTGCGTGAACTCATTGGGCATTAAATTGCTTATATATTTCGCCTTGTGAAAAGGGTTAGTGTCAATAACTTGAACTAATAATCACAGACAACTATCCTTTTCTGAGCTGTTGGGACGCGCCCCGGCTAGTCTCAGTTGTTCTTCAACCAACCCTCTCCTATTCTTAAAGATGCTCTTACGCAATGACAAAGAAAGGTCACGTCATGGAAGAACAGAATCCCAAGGCACTAAAAAGAGTACGACGAAATTATCCCATTCTAGGACAGGTCTTAGTCTAAGATAAAGCTGTTGCGAGTATAAATTTTTGCAGGCTTGGTACTGTCCAGAACTTAGATGTAACCCATGCCCATCCAGGGGACTTGCGACCTTTGTTAGTTTAGGCATACATTATCTTCTCACTCATTCAAATAAATTTCATGCGTTTCTATTTGGCAAGATAAAATTAATTATATAAACCGAAATTTTAGCACATCGCAATGTCTCACCTCTCACCACTTTTCATTCAAATCTAAATCAGACAAGGAAATTGCTTTATTCAGTAATTTCATTCATAATTCAACCGTGAGACTAACCAGCCTGTGTTTTTAGACTTTAGCATTGTCAAAGTGTTGTCTTTGTCAGAAAATGAGCATGTAATGTAAATAGGATCAAGATGAAAAGAAAAGACCCTACCTATTAAACACCTCTTCAGCTATTTTGGTTAGCCACAATCTAGCTTCAAGATTTCATTGTGATTACAAAGCAAACCTCGTCATGCTCCAAAGCCACTAGTCAACAGAGTGTTGATCTCTCCAATTATATTAACAGGTCTTCCATCAAACATGGATGAAAGTGTACTCTCACACAGTTTCTTCAGCTCCCTTGTTTTTGCCAGAGCTGCATCCTGCAATTCCCGGAGCACTTAGTATCTATCTAGAGAACACGAAGCACGGATGGGGTGAGGAGAAGAATTAAAAAACCAAAAAGAGACAAATGTTTCATCTTGACGTAATTGATTATATCTAAATTATTAGAGATTTTGATACTCTAACTAATCCCTCCCCTCCCCTCTCAACATCTTTAATATTTATTTTGCATGAGCAATTTTGAAAAGTTTGGAAAAGCGACGTGGAGTTCAGCTACAATTAATGGGTAAATTACACTAATACTTTTATATGTTTAGGCATTTGAAAATCTCTTTTCTTTTAGTTTGAAAATCGATATTTCCTATCTTATATAATGTATTAAGATTGCATATTAGTTTCGTTGACTAACATTTCGTTAATCAACAAACAGAAATAATACAAATTTCCTTCTAATTTATTTCCACCTTAAATATTTGTACAAAAATACATTAAAAGAATATCTTAAGTAAATTATACTAAGATCTCCTTGAGGTTTGAGTATTTGACACTTCCTCTTTGGTTTGAAAAATATCACTTTCTAATATTAAAAAGTGTATTCTTGGAAGTGAGAGCACACTAATATACAAATAAAAGATTTCAATCGTTTTTTTTTTCTTGAGCTTTTATTTGTTTATATGAGCTTGTTAAAAACTTTAAAATTTTATTAGAAAAACCTGAATTTGCCACAGTTAATATATTGTAAAAAAAATAAAAGAGAAAAAACATTTGGAGAAGAAAATTAGTTTACTCTACAAGTTGTGAAATGAATTGTGATGAGCTTGAATTATAATCAAATACAAACACTGAAAAAACTGAAGTTAAATTGATAAATTTATGTTGCAACTTAACAAAGTTAAACAGAAGTTAATCTTAAGGATAGGGAATGTTATTTTCTAAAATGGAGGAAATGAGGTATCAAATGTTCAATTCTGAGAGGCTGTTAGTGTAATTTACTCTAAATATATCCTGCCGATACGAACCCATCCTAAAAAGTTTTTTTTTTAATTTTCAAAATTAGCAGAACGGGAAGAAAGTATAATTGCATAAGACCAATCTTTGAATTTTTCCATTTTGATTACCATCTAAAATAGCCAGGCATGTTTTTTAAAAGGTTAACAAGTCCAGAAATAATCAACTGAACCCCTGTGCTTTTAATTTTTCACATCGAAACATTGCTTCATACTAGAAAGAAATGAATTGAAGGAAAATAAAATTTCCATATCTTAGGTCTGACTATAATCACCTATGCTCTAGCATTATTTGTTTTTTTTTCTTTTCAAGTACACTGACCCATACACTTTGACGCGCAGAATGCAATGTTTGACATGCTTGAGGCTTTGAGGCACATGTTCAACACATTACAAGTACATTGACAAAAAAAAACACAATACAAGTACATCTATATGCAATTTAAATTAAAAAATGAGTTAAGGAAGTTGGTTATTTACCAACAGTAAGTGTGTATTAACTGTTATCTCAAATAGGTATAGGGCTCAGATTTTAGTCACTGTTTTGCTATGAAAACGTCGGGGAACAAAGGAAAGAAGAGAGGTAGAGAAGTGTTTGTCAAATAAAAAATTGATATTTTCAAACAGGCTATGATGCATGACATTTTTAGAACATAAATGATACTCCGCAGAACCAGAAAAGAGCAAGCATACAAAAGTAGAACTCACTTGCTTAGGCCAGGATGAAGATAAAGAGTTGTGCAACTCCATACGTTTGGTAGTCAAGTCCTTCATCCCCTCTTTCAGCTTCACTTCACGATGCTTCTTTTCCTCCAATGAGTTGACTAGTCTGTCTAGGAATCTGAAATTCAGCCAACACCACAATTAATTAACACGGAGATTAGACAAATAGGATGCTACTCAAGAAAGAGGAGATACATAATTCTTTCACAATCACAATGACTCAATAGAAGACCAAAAGAAAAAAAAAAAGCAATACGAAAAAATGTTGTTGGTATATTCAATGTGGCTTGAGATTAGTAACATCGAAAATAACCAAGTATGCACAGTTGCGCAAACGCATATAAACACAGAAAAGAAAAACTACATATCCTATATCTCAAACATTTTGAATGTGTAGAGAAAGAAAAGAGAAAAGCACACATTCCCATGCCAGCCTGAGCTTTTATTCCAAGGCCAAAAGAATCAAGCACTTAATTGTTCCAGTACTTATTACGACTCTTTCAACTTGTAAATAGATATACTAAATAAATCTAGATGTACAATATGGTAAGCCATCATTATATCAATTACTGAAGATTACACCTATTAATTCTTACATCTATTATGAAAACCAAACATAAGAAAGTTCTGAATAATCTATATTTTATTTAACTATGGTTTAACATGAAATCTTTAAAACATCAACTTAAAAAATCTGTGCCTCAAATCATCATCTTCTTATTAAAATTAAGTAATTTATTTAGTAAACTCTAATTTCATACCTTAACTGCTCTACCAGAGGTTAAATTTTAGCTCTATTTAGTTACCAAAGAACTTCCACGTAAAATTGAGAGAAAATCTGATACAATCAGGATTGAACTCCATGAATTTTAACGTCATAAGAAAAGTCATAAATTAATTAAAGAAGAAAAAGGGAACGAACTGTTTTTTCATATTATATGTAACTACGTAAGTATCATCAGTGGATATAAGTTGAATGAGAATGGACGGAGAAATTATAGTAAGTATGACATGTTTGGTCTAATAGATCAAGCAAAACCTCTTAGAGTTGAGAATCATAATCAAATCCCTTGTCTTCCTATTTGTCAGCAATGAAATTGCCAGAGAAACATCAGATTGCATTGTTTCTATGGCATCAGGAGCATACTGCTGTAAAACAAAGGGAGCAACTGCCTGGACTTGATGCTGCAGGGACATTGTTTCCCCATTCCTCAACTCAGCCAACCTTTGGTTTAAAAAGGCTTTCATCTGATGGCATAATATCAATACAAAAATTTAAAATTTGATCTGGATATGCTAAGAACAATACAAAACTAGTAAGTTCATTTAGTTCCAGAGTACTCTAGACATGCAAGAAGAGAAAAAATAAAATTGGCTAGATCTATTTGTATATCTTGTCAATGCAGGTCTGTGACTAAGATTTGAGATTATATAAGAAACATTAAGAACTCAATAACAAAATAACAGTAAATTAGCATATATTCGGTATACCTCATACAGATCATCAAGAATCTTATTTCTGTACTCTATGTCTAGAAGCTGGCTTCTTTCTTCCTTGTCTTCTGCCAGTTGACCCAAGGTATCTAGAACAGAAGTCTGATTGTCCAGGACTATATTTGGGGCACTAACATCATCAATCACATCAACTTGAGATGTCTCAACACTAACATCCCAAGATATATCTGATTCCAGGCCACGTTCTTTATTTGATGTTGCCAGATCGGATCCCACAGCTTCAGTTGTTGAAGAAGTCTGTACAATGTCACTGGCGTTAATGATTTCATAAGGACCCAACCCATTACCAGTTTCATCCATTTCCTCCATGGTTCCTATGTCCCAATCAATTTGTGAACTCTCCACAGAAATATCCCAGTCAATATCAGGAACAGCAACTTCTGTATTGCTTCTTGCATGATTTAATTCACCTTCACTTGAGTGAACACCAACAACACCAAGAATATCAGAGCCAACAGAAACATTTAAAGATGGGGGATGTTCACGCATAATCCTCAAGTTCTGTAGAACAGTTCCGGAAGATTTCTGCAATCATGATTACAATCTAAATTAATGTATAGAATGAACCATGGCAACCCTAAGCTTATCCTTGCAGTAACATCATTGCATAGAATATAGGTATATACAACATAAAATACTGAACGTGAAACTACAAGGCAATTAAGATTTAATATTCTGCCTTACGTCTTTTTCAGTGTGAGCATCTCTAACAAAATTGGAATAATATTCAATCGCCTGTGACATGTTCTCACTATTTATAACTTCCAAAATCCTGAAAAACGTGCTTGGAAGTGATTTTGCTGTCTCCAAAAGTTCTAATCTGACATTTTTTCCCTGCAAAAGATATAATTACTATCTTCATGTAATAGAAAGTGAAATGATTTAACTATCGCTTAAGGACCCATGATTATAACCTGTAAACTAAGCTCCTGACAAGCTTCAGCATATTTAGCGGCTGAGAGAGCTGCAATTCTTTTTATATCAGCTTCCTTGCGATCTAACTCTGCTAGCTGTTGTTGAATCTTCTGCACCTGTTTTCTCAGATAAGGGCTGCATATTTGAAACGAATGCTCAATTATAAACATCAAACTCATTTAAGAAACAAAATAAACACTCGAGTGTTTTTCTTTAATACACAAAAAAATGGATAATTACATGCTTACATCTCATAGTTCACATTTTGAACCATAATCTGTGCAGCCTCACCAAGGAAAACATGATCCTTCTCAAAAGAGTGCACGATTGCCTCCCATACACCCTACCCAAAAGAAAAATATATAGATATATTGTACGAAAATAATTTCAGAAATACTGAGGAGGGGAGAGAGAGAGAGAGCACAATCTTACAGCAGCACCTGATAGCCGGCCAAATATATTCCTGCTTTCTGGAGTAGATTTTAAGAGAATATCATATATTCGTTTGGCCTCCAAATAACCAATTCCTGAAAATAGCATTGCCACTTTGTAATAACTGATACCAAGCTTGTGCAACCGGCTCTGAAGTTATGCTGTCTTTAATATGGGTCTTATGAATTTAGCTCATCCGCCAGAAAAAATTCTAAACAAATCATTATATTACTGTGCACCCACTTTCTTTGTTGTGATGATTTCAGCAAAAACATTTTAAAAACAGAAAAGCAGCCCACTAAACCTTCTGCAAACAAACACATAAACTACCTATCTACAACAAATCAAATGATATTCCTTTTGCCATTGGCTTCACAAAAACTAACCTTCAGGGTCTAGGGTTTGAAAATAGGGATCAGTATCCTTGGGGAGCGATGAGAATTCCTTTGATATGCGAGCTCTTATTGCCGCCAGTCGTTTCCGCCAATCGGCCGGTACCCTCTTCCGATCAACCAACCATTCTTCAGCGATGCCAAATTGAAAATAAATTAAATTCAGTCAAATCAACAAGCCAGGCGAAAATCAGTGCAACAGTACACAGTCATGGAGCTATCTTGTTTATATTAATCAATTCAGAAATCGTAATATAGAAAAACATAGGCAGGAACAATTTCGAAGAAGAGAGATGGAATTGAATAGGAGAATGTGAGTTATGAAAGAATTTGTTACCTCCAAGACGAGAAAATGTAATGTCAATGGGGAGGTTGCGAATATCATCTGGAGTCTGCATTTTCTGGGAAGAGAACGCGTACAAGACTGCCCAGCCCTGAGTGTGTTCAGATCAGAAGCACAACTCTACTCCACAAATTAGCAACCTTATCAAAGGTGAAGGAATCGGCTGATCCATTCGGTGGCTGGCTAAACTACTTGTGAAATCAGCTTAATCCGTTATTTTTGCTTTTTACCTGAAAATTATTTAACGAAATTAATACCTCCTCCTCCCACACCCCGTCCATATCTCATTACAGATATAAAATAATAGATATAATTAATACATAATTAATAAATAATAATAAAATATATAAAATATTTTAAGAATCACATAAAGCTAACGTTTATCATTCTTTTATGTTTTTACGTGTTGAAACGTACTTACACGTGTTATTTTTTATTTTTTAAAATTTAATTTAGTTTTTTAATTTAATTTATATCTCATTTAATCATTTTATTTAAATAAAATATATTTGATCAATTCTATTTATATCTCATTCTATTTACATATAATAAATTTATATTGTTATAATTTTAAAATTATAATAATTATTATTAGTTATAATTGAAACCTTAATTATATGATTAAATTTAGTGATTAAATTGAAACAGTCTCCCAACATAAAAGAATGTTATTTAAATTTAATTATACCTCTCCCATAAACTAAATATTATATTTATTTGACCAATCAAACTAAGTATTAATTCTTAATAAGATATATTTTTTCTACAAGCTAATTATTCCTTTCAATTAAACTTTATTTTTGATTGATTATTTAAGATAATAACCAATTAATTAATTATGCTTGCTTTAATTTTCAAAGAATTTGAAATTCAAATTTCATTTTCACCCTCTTCATTTTTTTTTTTGGTTTTGTATATCATCTTTCTCACCTTTAACTCATTTCTTCTATCTCTCAAATCAAACTAACCTCTTTTTTTTTTATTTTATAATATAGTGAAGTTTAAGTTAAGGCGTGTGAAGCTTTTGATTTAAAAAAAAGCATTTTTATTTAAAATAAGTGTTTGTCAACAACTTTTAAGTATAAGTGTTTTTTGCAAAAAAAAACTAAAAAATAGTTATTTTTAAAAACTTATTTTTTAACTTTTAGTTAAAAGCAATTTTGAATAGAAGAAATAAAAAATGTTAGGGTCAAAAATACTCCTATAATATTAACATATTTTCATTCATGTCCATCTCATATACAAATTTATCCTTTTTTTATACTTTTAATAAAAATTTAATAATAACTTATTTTATATTTTATATTTATAAAAATAAAACTTCTTAGTAATAGTTTATAATTTTAAATTTAATTTTAACAAAAAAATTAATTTTTAAAATTTAAATAATATAAAAAATATTTTTACATACCATTCTTAGTAATTTTATGTGTACAAAATTGTTTATACATTTTTACATCCAAACACTACAAATTTACTTTTTTTACTAAAATTACTTTTACATAATTAAATCCAAACACTAAATACTTACTTTTTTTTTAAATTAGCACTTTTATTTAAAGCAACTGCTAAAAAGTAAAAGCTCATCCAAACACCCCCTTAGTAAAGCTTTCAAAAGCACTTTGCTACCAATATGAAGCTCGCTCATTTTACAACAAAGTTGAAGGTCAAAGTTCCATTTCTGTCCTCATTAACATCATTTTGAATTATGATTAGTCTATATTAAAC
>JASKGM010000001.1:7059858-7083144 GCA_034509205.1 Ceratonia siliqua | reverse complement strand
TTCTTTTTCTTTTCAGGGACGCTTTTCCCCTGAATATGATTATGCTACTATGTGTGGGTCTGTGTCTTATTAAAATCTTCTGATGCAAGTATTATCATTATTCACTTAAAACAACCCTACGTTGTGTTCAGAGTATATGGTTCAATGATATTTGCCCTGAAATCTTTAAGGGAACAATCTGAATGATTAAAGGTACTAATCTGAAAATTTTGAAGCAAGGATTTTTGTTGGGTGGACTTAGTCAACCATATAGCCATGGATCCCAAGAGTCCACGACACAAAAAAGTAAAATCAACAACAAAAAATTACACTTTTAATAAAATGGGACCCTCTTGAATCATGTGTGGCATCCATTCATTGGTGAGTCTATGTAGGTTGAGCCCATCCTAGAATGTCTCTTGAAGCAATCAATCAATAATGGAAGGTTCTGACTACAACTCATCATTTTCTCTTGGCAACTGACTTTGGATTGGAGATTTAAGCACATATTGTAGCTAAGAATTATTAAGTGTTATGTAATATTTTTATGATTATAGTAATATTTTCTCACATGGAAATGAGAGAGGGGATATCTTCAAACGGTTATTGATTGAGATTGTTATGGATTATTTTTTTAATGGAAATTCCTACTTCTTTATTACTTACATAATTATGATGTTCTTTTATCTGATCCTTTTTCTAAATTTTTTCTAGTATATTGCTATGGCCATAAACTTATCCTGCAAACTTTCTAGTTTCATAAGTCTCTCCATGTGCATGTTTTTGGCTGTAGAGTAGCATTTCAAGTTGTCTAATGCGGATTGACTATTTTACATAACTAAGTACCCATGACTTGCGTATTTTACTCTTTTGCATGTCAAGAACCGCTTTGGTTTTATTTAACGTGCTTCCCTAGGACAATGTGAACGCTTTCCTTGTCAGCTTATGATTTATTACCTTTCCTTTTCGATTCATGATTGCATGTCATCTGAAATGAGCATGACTGCTATAACTCCTTTTTGCTAAGCAACATTGCAAGGTTACCTTTCTGGATCTGATAAAGTTACTGAACCAGGATTATGTATAGGACCCTCCATCTGATTGTTCTCATTAGCAGGCAATATTTTCATTTATCTTGATAAACGTGCGGTGTTGTAGGAAGGACCATTTCAACTGCAATTTCTGCTGGATCGGCATTGGCAGTGACTTCCGCAGTTCTTGATATTGGGGGTCAGACAACAAAAAGTGACACCGGGAAGGAGTACTATGCTTACACCACTAAGAAAAGATCCAATGCTGATTCATAAGTAATGCGTCCTTATGAAAGAAGACATTTTAAGTTGATGGAAGAGTCAATCACTTTTGTTTGATGAGTTGGGATTACATACTCAGCTGTCTTTCCATGTTGTTTCTTTTGGAAGTTGCTGGTGCTGAGCTGGTTATTTTCAATAATGTGGTTTCGTGTGTCAACCCAAATTAGCAGTTGTTAGGGCTCTTCCTGGGGATGAATACCACTCATCTTCAGGAAACTAGCTGAGCGTTATAGCATGATTTTCATTTTGCTACGAATGGCATCATAAGGTATGCTGATACTGCACCCGATGTGTATTCTCGTGCTTTTATTTCTCTACCATTTGTGAAACAATAAAAAAGGAGTGGAGGACCCTGGAGGAGATGCAAACTGAATTGGAAATTCACTGATTGAACAAAGATAATTACACATGAAGTAGATTCATGGTGAATTTTACACCAATTGCACTACCCGAGAGCTACAGACTCTTGGTAAACTGGAAATTGCTCACACAACATACTCTACCTTCAACTATCGACTACAACGCACGCACATAAATCTCCCAAATGCGGTGTGGAAATATCTTTCTGATATGAAAAGGATATTTTCAGCAGGGATTACAGACGTTGATTAGGATTACAAACATACATGAACGACCCATAACACACCAAAACAAAAGCAGACAGGAGCTACACATAATAGCAGAAATTATGCATGACCCCTAATTAAACTACATTGTCGTTTGCACCAGAAGGTAAATCATTCCACCATCCCTCTTACCTTTTGCATAATGATAGTCACGTGGTTGAGGAACATTAACTATGATTTTAGAACATTTATTAAAGGAAACGGCATTTTTGGTTATTTAATCGAGGTAGTGTGTTCCTCGCGACTAAGTTTGTTCGTTTAAAAAAAGATAGTAGAGAGCGGAGACGTCCATGAGCATCACATGAATGAGATATGCTAGTTGTTGAGAATCTAAATCCCTGGCTTTTTCCTCTTGCTGCCGAATAAGTATTCAAATATGAATGAGTTATGTTAGTTGCTGACGATCTAAATCCTTGGCTTCCTCCTCCTGCTACAGCATAAGTATTTAAATGAAAAATTCTTAGGTAGACATGGTACACATTTCCTATTTAAATTATGACTTTTCCTCTCTCCCAAGAAAGAGGATTATGAAACAGTTCCACGGGCAAAGTGTATTAAAAGTTGGTGAATATATGTAGATAATAGTGAGTCATATCCCGGTGCGGTAGGCAGAGGGGCTACAGTATGCTCGTGGTTTAAAATACAAGCCAAGATGCACTATGGAGCCATATATCTCCCAACCTACAACCGTCTAATAATAGGGTGATCACTCATTCAATTCGGCTTACGCTTACATTAAATTAAACTAAATTAATATATTAAAAAATTAAACTTCTCTTATTTGTTTGAAATGAGTGAATTGAACTAAATTAAATCCTTGAAGTCTGATTCAACCCGAATTGAATCATTTATTGGCTTAAAGCCATCTCCAACCCGGTTCCATCGTTACTGCTAAATCAACCGTGTTTCACAGTACATTCACATAGCTAGGAAACACGAGATTCCATTGGAGTTGAATTAAATAGAACTCAGAAGTTAAAAACAAAGCAGTACACTATCTCGGCAGGAAGTGAACTTTCACAAGGCCATTTAATTTAGGCTAACAAAATATTACAGTAATTATTTTCACAAGAAAAAAAATATTACAATCAGATTAGCGACTGTAGTTTTGATTCCATTCTGTGCACTGGTGGCGTCACCACATAAATACGTGAGCATTCTAATTCACTTCGTCTGATCTCAGCTACCTGCCGGGGCCAACAGAATTGGCAAGAGGAAATGAAGAGAAGGTTCAAAAAGAATACCAGAAACCTTTGTCCTGTACCATCCACAACTGTGCCATTGCATTGTCTGACAAAAAGATCAATCGCCTTGTAGACAGTAAAGTTGACGAATGTTTCCCGAAGCTGCCAGAACAGAAAATAAATTATAAGCATTACTGACAAGATTAATTAGAGTGTCCGGCTCCAGAAACAACTACAAAATAAATCCATGCACATAGTTAAACGTTTTCTTAATGAAGAATGCAACAGTGAAAGTGACTCTATACCATAGTATAGGAGTTCAGAAAAATTAGAAAACATAAAAGCTTTCAATGATTTAAACTTCAAAGAACTAATAAAGTTTAAGAGTTTAAATCGAGTTATTGTCTGAACCATAGGCACAGAAATAAAAGGTCAATACCAAATCATTTAAATCTACCTGAAAAACAGTCAGTTTGGTACAGAATAGATCCAAGTTTTAAAGACACTTAAACATATTGTTTGAATTGGGAGACAGAGTGTCCCTTGTATATGTGGAAATCAAACATATTGAACAAAAGAAGGACATTAAACAGGAATGACCAATTACCATATAACCAGTCCTTGAAGTACACATGTAGTGCAGATGACAATTCTCGTTTACGACTTTCTTCTAGGGGCGCTTCCCGCAAGAGTTGCTTTATCTCCCCTAAATTTTTATGCTGAAAATACAATTTCAATCAATTCAACAATTAATTGAAATAATAAACTCATTGAAATGCAGCTCTTTAAAAAGTTTGAACACCAAAAATAAGGAAATCCAACCACTAAAATAATTGCCAAATAGCCATGTTGACATACATTTCTTTGCTGCGATGCCGTGTAAGCATCTGGTAGTGTAAATGGATTGTCTTTTGTAGACCCGGTGTACTCACCTCCAAGCCAGTTTGGAATCTGCAAACCAAACAATACGGAGGAAAAGTATATGAATAGGAGAAAAAGAATATGCTTATAAAATAAAAAAAATAATAAAAAAATCATGTTTTAAAAAAAAAACAATACACCTCAACATTCTTTAATCCTTCAAACTTTAAATAACAAAACTTGTCAGAAAATGGCATACATAAGAAAATAGAAATGCAGATAAAAAAAAATCCCTACATTAGAGGCTAAGAATATTTCAAATTGAAGCCACCTACCACCCCTCCCCTTCCCCAACAAAAAAAAAAGGGGAAAGCAACATCGATATAATTATAATTCAACCAACAATCTGAAGTTCAATTTGAAAATACTATAGTCATAAGGTAGAAGCCAACAAGTGAACATAGACATCAAAATTCATTGAAAGCGACAGCATTAAAAAAATAACAATATTCACTTTCCTAATAAGTCTATTTAAAAGAAAAGTCATACCACAAAATTAGTGAACTGATCAGGGTCCATCCGCATAGCAGACTCAGCTTGAACATCAGAGACACCTGCTGGATGAGATATTGAATCATGAGGATCAACCATGCCCAAAGACAGAGGTTCATCCCATCTGTTTACTGAGGGAAGAATTCCAACTTCAGTCATGTGCTCCTCCAGCTGGGAGTAAAATGTATTATAAGGCGCCACCTGATAATATTACGAGAGAGAGAGAGAGAGAGAGAATAATTTCAAACAATAAATCCGGTCAAGATGAGTGAGAAATTTATAGAAAAATAAGCATGCATTATCAGAACTAGTACACCACTATAAGAAGTAGAAACGTGTACATAAATAATAGAAATTTACAAGGGGCCTGATATGAACTGAATTAGGAAATGAATCAAAACAGAGTCAATAGACTCTGAGGTGTCTAGTATTCAAGAAAACAAAGATACAATGGTAGTGGATATTCGAGAGATCCACCAGCTCTCCTTCACTAGTCACAACCAGTTTGTCTTTCCCCCCTAGCCTCTCTCCCTTTTTTAAAGAGTCACCCCAGTGTCACTAGAATGCAGTTATCAATCTGCATTACAAAGCAACTGTTTCCTCTAACAGAAATTCCTAACAACTGCCAACCATACCTAACAACTACTTTCAGTTTAGTTACACCCTTATTCCCCTGTATCTACCATATTCCTTCTTCTAGCATACAAGAATCTAATCGGAGGCTCATCAATACCCGCCGCCCAAAGCTTTACCATGTCCTCAAGGTGAAAAGTAGGAAATTGTAGGGAGATGGTGTCAAAATTCTCCAGCATCACATTCTGAGAGGCCCTTCCACTGGATGAGAATGTCTAGTGTATTACTAGATCCTTGGGAGGAAGGGCGTATGCCTATGACTGCTTCAGGTTGTACCTGCAGCTCCTAGCCTACTGTCAATTGCTGAGGTAATTGAATGGCAGGATTGGCTGAGTCACTTGCCCTGTGAAGTTTGGATATGTGAAATACTGGGTGGATTGCTGAATGCCCAAGGAGTAGTAGCTCATAAGCAACTTTGCCTATCTTCTGCAGTATTTTATAGGGCCCATAAAACCGAGGAGCTAGCTTCTCATTTCTCCTTATAGAAAGGGATTTCTAGCGATATGGCCTCATCTTAATATAAACCAAATCACCAACATCATAAGCAATATCACAGTGCTTGCCATCTGTTGCAACGTTCATTTTTTGCTAGGCTCTGAATAAATGGAGCTTTAAATAATCTAAAATAGCATCCTTTTCCTCCAATTGTTGTTCCATCGAAGAAATTGAAGTAGAACTCACTATACCTAATCAATGGAGGTGGGTCACGGCCATACACCAGTTTAAAAGGTGTTGAGCGTGCTGCAATATGAAAAGAAGTATTGTAGGAATATTTAGCCCAACCTTGCCATTTGAACCATTGAGAGGGTTTGCCAGTAATGAAACAACATAAGTATGCTTCAATTCCACAGTTTACTACCTCTGATTGCGCATCCGTTTGGGAATGATATGCTGTGTTATGCTTTAAAGAGATCCCTTGTAACCTAAATAATTATGTCCAGAATATACTAAGGAAGATTTTATCTCGATCAATCACGATGGAATGAGGAATCCCATGCAAGCATACCACTTCTTTTAGAAAAACTCCAGCCACTATTTGAGCCGTAAAAGGGTGGTGTAGAGAAATAAAGTGACCATATTTACTAAGACGATCCACTACCACTAGGATAGTGTTGTACCCTTTTGATTTAGGCAGGCCTTCAATAAAATCCATTGTCAAATCCTCCCATATTTGTTGAGGGATGGGTGATGGCCTGCAGGTGAGAGAGCCGAGTGCTTTTGTTGCTGGCATACCCCACAATTTGCAATATATGCCTCAATGTCCTACTTCATTCCCAGCCAATACCAATGCTCTGCTAACCTATGGCAGGTTTTCATACCCGAGTGCCCCCTACTAGACTGTCATGAAAGACTTGTAGTAAGGTTGCTTTGAAAGGGGATGAACATGGAATCACCATGCAGCCTTTGAACAATAATTTGCCTTGGTCTATTGTGAAATTTACAGGATGGTCAGTCCCAGTGTTTGACCTGAGAAAGGGTGGAATCATATTCTATTTGCTGCTGAATTTCTGATAAATACCATGGCTCTTCCACACTTAATAACTATAACACAAGAATGGGGGGCTTCCTAGATAATGCATCCGCTGCCTTGTTATCCAACCCCAGCTTAAATTGGATGTCAAAATTGTAGCCGATTAGCTTAGACAGCCACTTTTGATGCTCTGGCCTGACTAACAATTGTTCAAGCATAAATTTAAGACTTTATTGATCGGTTCTCACACAAAACTTCGTACCCAACAAGTATGGCCTCCATTTTTGGATGGCAAATACGATTGCCATCAATTCACGCTCATAGATTAACCTTAATCAAGCCTGAGGAGGTAAGGTACGACTATAGAATGCTATAGGTCTTTGATTCTGCATCAAAATTGCCCCAAGGCATCTGTCTCCATGGTAAAAGTTTGAGAAAAATCTGGCAAAGCCAACACAGTAGCTTTTGCCATGGTTGTTTTGAGTTGCCTAAATGCTTCCCCAGCTGCTGTATTCCAACCAAACCCATGCTTCTTCAATTGATCAATTAAGGGCCAGGCTATTTTGCTATAACCTTCTACAAATTTGCGATAATAGCTTGTAAGACCCAAAAATCCCCTAAGTTCTTTCAGTATCGTTGAAGTAGGCCAGTCTAACATTGCTGATACTTTTTTTCCATCTGCCGATACCCCTTCTTGAGATATAATATGACCTAGATACTCAATTTGTGGCTGCCCAAATTCACGTTTTTTCCTAATCGCATACAGCTAATGTTGTCTTAGAATTCCCAGTACTGTCTTCATGTGTTCCTCATGTTCTGCCATTGCTTTGCTGTATATGAGGATGTCGTTGAAAAAAACTAGCACAAAACGCCTTAATAGTGGTATAAAATTTTTATTCATGAGTGCTTGGAATGTCGCTGGTGCATTTGTAAAGCCGAATGACATCACTAAAAATTCATAATGGCCTTCTTGGGTGTGGAAAGCCGTCTTCGGGATGTCACATGCCTTCATACGAATATAGTGATAGCCTGATTTAAGTTTAAGGTTGGAGAAAATTGATACACCCTGGAGTTCATCCAGTAACTCATCAATCATGGGGATTGGGAATTTATCAGCCATGATTGCCTTATTAAGTGTGCGATAATCCACGCAAAAAGGCCAACTAGCATCTTTCTTGCGAACCAAGGGAACAGGGTTGGAAAATGGACTGGTGTTGGCCTGTATGATGCCTGCAACCAACAATTCTCCTACTAGCTTCTCAATTTCATCTTTCTGTGCTTGGGGATACCTATATGGTCTAACATTGATCGGCCATGTGCCATCCAGTAACACAATACTATGATCTCTGCATCTTGATAGTGGGAGACACCCTGGCCATTGAAATACATATGCAAATTCTTGCAACACATTTTGTAATTCAGGTGGCTCGTTCTACTGGTTTTTTTTTCTTTTCTTACCCTTAATTGGCTTAATTCCACAAGAGCTTCTTCTTTGTTATTTTTGAGTTCATTCATCGTGGTTTTTAATGAAACCATTGATTTGCTCAGACTCAGGGCCCCTTACAGAGTGACCTACACTCCTCCCAGTGAACGGTTCCCAACGTCTAGCTTATCGCTGTCTTTATCACTATTCAATCCTTTGAAAGTTTCATCGATAACCATCAGCATCTGCAATTTTCAATTTTTACATTGATAGCCCCAGGAGTATTTTTCATCGCAATGGTAACATAGTCCTTTCTCTCATTTGCGATCCTGATTTGGGGTCATTATAATGGCTGCATTAGGTTTCATGGTCCAGCTTGTGGTGTAGTTGTTTTGGCTTGTTGGATTTGCCGTTTGCCATTTGCTATAATTTCTGGTTTTAGGCCATTAATAAAGTTCCCTGCCAGAATCAATTTAGGGATCTCGTTCAGTGGAGCAGCGAGCAATTTGAACCTTTTCCTGTAATCTCTCACCATTCCCTCATGTCGGAGAGCCAATAACTACTCACAAACGCTACCCTCCTGCGATGGCCAAAAACATTTGAGTAGGTGAGCCTTCAATTCCCCTCAGCTCCTAGTACACCAGCGCCTCGCCGTCTAGACTGACTACTGCTGCCTCTAATTTCTCCATCTTTATCATCCAATTCATCAAGAAAAACTTTCCACCTTGAAGACCCATCCATCTGGGTTCTTGCCTTCGAATACGGGCATTTCCAACCTCCTTCCCCGTGGTTCCCTCTATTGCTCCTCTCCTTTCTAGGTTCCCTCACCGTTTGACAACACAGTGGGTTAGTCCCTGAGGGATCCTTCTATCTAAACCCCTGGGTTCGTGGTTGGTGACCCATGTCCTTGTAACAACATTTGGTCCAACTTAGCCAACATCTCTAGGTTCCTTTTTAACACTGGAATTTTTGTAAATCACATTGAACTTCTTCATATTGCCTCTGCATCTGCTCCTCCATGACTCCTAACCTTTCTTCCACTTTCTTGCTCGCCATCCCCTAGGACCTACTCGCTCTATACCAATTGATATGAACTGACTTAGGAAATGAATCAGAACATAGTCAAGAGACTCTAAGGTGTCTAGTATTCAAGAAAACAAAGATACAATGGTAGTGGATATTTGAGAGATTCACCAGCTCTCCTTCACTAGTCGCAACCAGTCTGTCTTTCCCCCTAGCCTCTCTCCCTTTTTTAACCCCAGTGTCATTAGAATGTAGTTATCAATCTGCCGTTACAAAGCTAATGTTTCCTCTGACAAAAATTCCTAACAACTGCCAATCATACCTAACAACTACTTTTGGTTTAGTTACACCCTTATTCCCCTGTATCTACCTTATTCCTTCTTTTAGCATACGTGAATCTAATTGGAGGTTTATTAGGGCCATAGGAACAAAGACCCATATTTTTAGTTACATAAAAAAAAAATGGTCAATAAAACTGTCATTGGAGCAATTAACATAAAAGTAATGATACTCATACACCATTTTTTTTACACATTTCTTACACTTCACTTTTAACCATTGATATATTACAAAATAATGATAATGATAGATGATGGTAGGTGATAGATAAAAATAAAACAATAGATGTGAGAGAAGGTGTAAAAATGGTGTATGAGTATCAATACTCTTAACATAAACTCAATTGCTTCCTCTTGCAGATCCTCATATTTACTAATCTTGCAAGACTTTATCCATACCATAATTTTTAATCTTCTGTTATTTCATCAATTGCACCTTATCACTAACATATAGGTAATTGTCTATGTGCGACCTGACCTGAAGCCAAAAACAAATGGCAAGTAATATAAAAAAGATACCAATTGGTAGATTAATATGAGAAGATTATGCACATCATATGCCTAGGAGCAACAAATAAGCTTGAACTACACCCATTACTTTCAATATATTTATTCAAGAAACTTGATATTACTACTAACTTGATAATAATTGGTCATTATTTTAGGAATTTTAGTAACTCCTTCCTGCATCATTAGGAAACAATTTTAGTAATATAAGGCCAAATGGCCTTACAATGCAATTAGATCCTTTTCCCCTTTTACTTACCCAATCCAATTATAAGAACATTTCAAATAACACTGCAGATGATTCGAGCATATGATTAATGGATGACAGTACAATGGCAAGCCCTTGCCAGCATACAAGTAAATATAGTAATTAAAACCTGCATAAGTATTAAGTAATCCCCAGTTTAATACTAGGGCAGCTCAAATACTAGTAACTACTACATGTGTTACCCCAGATTTGACCTAGTATTCAAAAATTGGCTTGCCAACAGATTAAGATTGCATGAGATTCAGGTATTTAATCTTACACTACCCACCAAGTTTATTTAGCCTAGATGTGTTTCAAATGGTTTTATCTTATGAATTTGTGCCATTTCCAGTTAACTTCTTCTGTTGATATAAATAACACATTACATACACTTTACACATGGTTCATGCCTAAACACTGATTTCATACTCTAACAAAATAGAGGCAAAACTATGAAAGAACTGGATAAACATAAGTTAAAATTTAAGGTATGTGGAAAGTATACACCAACTGATTTATAATCAATGGAATAGATTATGGAAGAATATGTCCCTATAAACCATGGGTAGGTATACAAAATTAAGAAAGGCTTAAACAAGTAATCTTTGATATTCGGAATGTATAATATATAGAACGTAATATATGAAGTAAAAAAACCATTGAGACCTTGTAGATGAAGGCTTGAATGGTAGGAATGAAAAATTACATTTAAAATTTTATTTTACTTTTACCATGCATTTTACAATTACTGAGGGCCAGCCATAGCCAATAAAACAATGTAAGAAGCCTAGCCCCCAAAAACATAAAGAGAAAAACCCCACATCTGACACAAACTCTAGAAACTATATATCAACAGGAAAAACATGGTGGAAGTAAGAGAAGGAATTAAAATACTATGAATTATAATTATTCTATAACCAAGAAACATACAGTATTACCATTTCTGTTAGGTTAAATCAGATCAAATAAACCAAATAGGATATATCTTGAATAAATCATTTAGCATTTTCTGTAGGAGCATTGCATTTAATGTCCAAAAATAATTATCAGAAACTCACAAACATATATAAGAACCAATATGGAAGGGTGGAGCACCAACTGGCCAGCAACTCCATAAATCATGCAACACGGAATGAGGAAGCTCACCTGCAGCTTATGGTTATCACCAACAATAAGAGGTTGCTGGTTCACTCCCAAAAAGAAAACACATTCACGGCAGTTAGCAATACAAATACGTTTTGCTGCTACAATCACATGAACTCGTTCACAGTGTTCAACTCTTACAGCCTGTAAGAGGAGGCAGGAAAAATCAAACCTCAACTTCCATCGTGGTAACTGAAGCACCCACCATTTTAACACTCAGTGGCAGAAAATCAGTAATATACCACCAAACAGAAAGCATGCAAGTGCAATAAGTATTTCAATTCTTGTTTGAAAGGGCTAATTAAGTATTCTAATATGTTCTAAACAATCAACTAAATAGCCAGTGGTATACTGCACAAATTCTATTTGGAAAAAAGGAAGGGGGATAAAAAAAAAACCATGTAATAAATGTCCAATCTCATTCATTGCAAATGTACTTTTTTCTGAGTTTTTTTCAATATTTTTTATGAAGAGATTATACAAAAAGAAAATAGAAAATAGTAGGTGATAATTTGCATTACAAAAAAGCTGAATTTTATATGATATGAAACAGGATTATTTCCATATTTATCTTGGTCGTTTTCTAAACACAATTAAAAAACACATGGGTGAGAATGGTTCATTGGAGGGAAGAGGTTGAAGATTAGCATACTCAAGAAAATGAAACTTGTCAAGAGGGCCCAGAAATACAACCATTATGCCTGTTTTAATATTTAAGTTGTGTAATATAATAATGGCTTCTGCAAACCAGTGCTCTAAAGGCATTAGTAAAGAAATATTTAATGTGTTGAATGTGTATTTAATGCATTGGTTTATAAATATAAAGAGTAAAAAAAATTGATTATCTAACGTCAACATTGTTTTGTATTGACTTGTGCATTTGTTTTTTAAATCACATTTAATTTGCTTTGAAAATAGTACTTATTTTTGTTGAAAACAAGTAGTAAGACCCTATGATAATGGCTACTGGCGTAGCTAACTTAACGGTTAGTTACTATTGAAACTTTTTTTTTCTAATAGTACTGCAGAGAGTTTGATATACCATATTAAGGACTATAAGATAATATTCTCCTCAAGACAAATGTGCAGACAGTATTATAGTTGTGTTCCCCCAATACAGATCTAGGCAAGGAGAGGCATAGTGCAAGTTTCAGGATCTACATACCAAGTCTGAGGTTACCGCATAAAAAAGTTATTAAGGAGTAACTGATGCCTCAAAAATTGAAAATGCAATCCTGCCATTTGGGAAAACTTTGCAGAATCTGTTTGATCAAGGGAATGGGACTCTGGTTTCATAATTGATGACGAGTAGTTCATTGCTATTCTGTACCATGACTGACAATTTTGATTCAAGATAGCAAGGATGCAATGGTTGCACGAAACAAGAACAACTTTACTTCCAGAAGGTACTGGCATTTAAATTTTGAGTCCGACACAAGAATCAGAGGTAGGATTGCAAGCTTTAAATCTGATTTGCAGAAGATCAGCAATGGTTTTAATATGATGAGTCAATATCATCAAGATATCTTTTTAAAGTAGAAGCACTTCAAAAGGCTTCCAAGTTAGTACGGGAGAGATGATTCCTCGAAGAGTAATAAAAGAATGGAACATAGTACCTTGAAAAGCGTATTATATGTAATGGACAATCATTAAACCTCATCAGCTGATAGCTCGATTTCATGTTACAAAATAATAACAGATTAATGTTACATGCACAAGTGCAGGTTTGAATCATAAATAATTTTTCTTGCATTTGTCATGATCGGAAGTCAGAACAGTTTTCTCATAAAGCACAGTAGCAGTACCATATAAAAAACTGCTCCTTTCAAACTTTTTGTGGTGAGCTGACAGTGGCACAAGGAACAATTGCCTTCAAACAAGTTTAGGTGTCAGCTGCTAGTCCCAAGAAAACGCCTTTCTTTTTTCAAATTTTAGCTTTCTGATAGATTGGCATTTCTTCATTCTCCTTTTCTTTTCCATTCTTAAAACGTTTACTTCTCTCTAGGTTTCCACCATAGAAAAGTTTCATAAATAAGGAGACGTGTGCACACAGGGGAAGGGAGACATTGTGAATTAGGTACACGTTTGCTCATTAATTTAATAAAAAATAGGGGAAAATGCAACCACACCCCTTCAATTATAGGTCATTTGCAAACACCCCAGTCAACTTAGAAATCTGGCAAATCAAGCCCTAAACTTTTTTGCATTTTGATTTTTCTATCCACATCCGTTAACCAAGTCAATGGACATGTGACTATTTATCCATGTGGCATTTTATCATTGGTTGATTATTAAAAATTATTTATCATAAAAAAAATTTTGGTTATTTATAAAATATTTTATAAAAAAACAAATTTCTTTTTCTCTCGCTATCCTCTCTCCCTTTCTGCAACTTCTTCTCCATCCCATGGCTTCTTGATGAAACTATTCAGGTTCAGAAGATGAAAGTGGTGCGCTTAGCCATGGCAAGCCAACAAGATAGAAATGGAAAGTAAATAGGAGCAACAATCTTTAGAAATGGAATTACTATCTTAACCCGATATCTGTTTGGCATATGGGTAAGCCTGAAATATCTTTTTTATAATTTGAACATTTTATTTACAATGAGCAAGCGGATGAAGCTTAGAAACTTTGATGCCTGAGGTTTGGGATTGAAATGAGTATGTGAGAGAAACTCAGAATAGGATTGGAAAAATGGTTTCACTTCAGGCTCAGAACTCAGCTGAGTCAGAGCATGTAGATTGCAGTAAGAGGGTGCCACCATTTTTGCTATGCAAAAGCAGAGATCAAGCTAGAGGAAGAAGGGGCTAGTGAATACTTTTTAATATATATAAATGGACTTTGCAAGGAACATCCAAGAAATTGTGCAGAAAACGATTTGTGGGGAATAGAAGGTTATACACATTTAACCTAGTAGTTTGTTGAAATTTGTTGTTTCCATGTCCAAACACATCAAGTTGTTTGGGGCATTTGGTTTTGGGCATGCTTGGAGAGTTCTTATGGGTTCTAGGTTTGCTGTGAAATCCTTCATTCTCTAAAACCTCACCAATCTGAACTTTTCCATGTGATTCCACATACTTGACGAACAGAAGAGATGGGTTATGGTTGAATACCAAATTGCAAACAGAGAAGAGAGACGATGGAGGAGAGATAGAGATTTGCGAGTTCCTCTGCGGGCAACTTGAAAATTTAGGAGATAAAAGAGAGAGAGAGGATGGTGATGGAGAAGTTGAAGAGAGAAGATGAGTTTTTTTTTTTAATAAAATACCATTTAAATCATTAAAAAAATTATTTTCATTCAGAATAAATATTTTTTAATAATTGGCCAATGCGAAGATGACACGTGTACAATTAATCACATGCAAGTCATGTGTCCATTAACTTGGTTACCGGATGTGGACAGAAAAACCAAAATAATATATTTTATATACACACACAGAGACACGAGTTTACTCGATTTGCCGGATTCCTAATTTGAGGGGAGCATTTGCAAATAGCCTATAACTAAAGAGTTGTGGTTGCATTTTTCCCTAAAAAAATACAACTGAAAAAGGAATTCAACTCAATAAAACACATAATACTAATGTCTTCCTAATATGCAGCAGCATATCCAATTTAGTCATCAAAGTTTCTATTGCTGGCATTTCATATGGGGCTCAAATATATATAACAAGGCTTAGGGTCTGCCTAGGAAAGGAACAGGATGCAGATGTGTGTGTGTGTGTGAACGAGATTAACAATGATGTACTCTTCATATTTTCAAGGCACCAACCATTATTTGCTTGTACTCGTGAATAACTTTATTGTTAACCAACAGGCTGTGCATGAATAAGGAGCCGTTTGGGACAGCTTTTGCTGTCCCAAAAGCTGCTTTTTTTTAAAAATGTGTTTTTTTTTTATTTTGGCCGTTTGTATGGGATTATTTTTATAAGTGCTTATTTTAAGAATAAGCATAAATGTTGCTTATTTTTGAAGTTGGAAAATATTGCTTAAAAAATAATCAGGTCCAATGGAAGAGAGAGAAAATTTTGCAGACAAATATACTCTTAAAATATTTCACAAATTCTCTAAAAGGCACTTTATGTCATTTTTAGTAATTTTACATGCTAAAAAGTACTTTTTTATTTTTGCATCCAAACACAAAATATATACTTTTTTAAGTAAAATTACTTCTGCATAACTACATGCAAACACCAAATACCTACTTTTTAAAAAAAAATCACTTCTATTTAAAGCATTTGCTCAAAAGTACAAGCCCATCCAAACTGCCCCTAAATGGAAGGAAAAAACTGCACAAATCATCCCATATAATGGCTCACTTTAAGCATCTGTTGGTTAGTGTATGTCACAGCATTGAAAATAGTCCAGGTTACATAAGTAAGACAACATCTAATGTACAAGAGATTGTTCCATTTATCTCACCTACTAGAAGTTTAATAACCTATGAAAATCTCATTTACTTAAGTAAAATGGATAGTTATCATCTTTGTATCTCACCTTACCACTCAAAGATGAGAAAACATTGTTGTTTCCCAATTCCATCGACCTTCTAATATATTTGTAGATTCATTATGTCCTCTTAAAAGCAGAAGATGAAGTTACTAGTTATTTACCTTGCCAACTGCTCCTATAACTATTGTAGCATCTGAGCATCCATAGACAGTGGCATATCTCAGAGGCGCTAAGATGTAGATGGCAGACTCATGGCAATTTAGAACCTGCAATGACCAAACACAATATTTAGCATGCCAATATCCATAATTATCTCCGGATATATCTCAATGTACTAAACACATGTAGAAAGATAAAGTGCTGTACTTAGGATCATAGTTATCAAATCATGATATGAATTGCGAATTAGAAGGCATATTTTTGAATCGTCAATCATATCGAATTGCACAATTCAGAAACAAAATAAAAAATAACTTCAAATATCTATAAATAAATATATATATATACACACACACACACACACACAAATAACATAAACAAAATACTCAATATAATAAATTTAACTCAAAATTCAACAAAACTAATTAACCATAAGTCTTAAACTAAGTACACTAGAACTATGGAGAGGCATAGGAATATAAAGAGAAGGCAAGAAGAAAACTTGGAGAAAATGTTTGGACTTTGAAGCGTTTGTAACCTACATGTTCAGCTGCTGAGAAGTTTTTTTATTTTTAATAGGAAATTGATACTGTGTACAATACATAACGTGGAATACCAAAAGACTCAAACCAGGAGTCTCTTTGAATTTTTTAACCTAAATGCATCATACAGATTCGTTTAGGAGTTCTGACCCTTTTTAAACAACTTTAAAAAAAAAAAAAGGCAAAACAGGGCATTTGACAACCAAGTCGTGTTGGGTCATGAATGACCTGACTTTGTGCCCTGATTGAAACGCAGCTTCTCTGAATCGTCGGAATCGTGCGATTCACTGTCAGAAGCCTGAATTGCAGTGATTCCAGCAATTCTGTACGATTCCAGGCTATTCCCCGATTCTTCCAGTGATCCATATTACTGGAAGATGGTATCATTGCAAATCGATACAAATCATGCAATTTCAACAACTATGCTTAGAATCTATATAATAAATCTAAAAGGACAGCAACAATGTACTTAAATAAAAGTAAAATATGTGGAAAGGAAATAAATTTTAGAAACAAACCTTAATAAAGGAAGAAGACAGGTGTAATAAACTAACCTTAACAGAGGAACCTTTGATGTCAGATGCAAGCTTCACATATGACGATTTAGAGATCCCTTCAATGAAACTTGGGCCTCTAGTACTTGTTGAGACCTTAACTGAGTTAGTGCATGCATCAGCCATAGCAACATCCTGATCAGAGGCGCTGGCTGGCCCGTTATCCTTTGAAGAAGCTCGTTCAGAAATATGTTCCAAAGCTGAAGCTATACTCTGAAGAAGCCAATCATGAACTTGTGCAGCAGTAACAGGAACAGCAGGCATGTCAGGATCCGAGTTTGCGAAAAAAGGAGATGATTGACTCAAAGATTTTCCCTCTGATCCTTTATCACCAAACTGAATTAGAAACCCAAGGTGCTCAAATCTATCCATAGTTAAAACCTGAAACAATTGGGTCAAAGAAGCAAAATTGTAATAAAAAACCATAAAAAAATGTTGAGTTTCAATAGGAAAAAAATTACTAAAATGAAACCTAAAATCAAAGACAACATAAAAATTTCTCAAAAGTCTCATTACATTTCCCCCAATATCAAATTGCTCGATCCTATGCTACAAAGTTGGCTCACTAATAGAAAGAAATTGAGAAACTACTGCTAAGGCAATATGTCATGCCCCAATAAAAAGGTGGTAGTATGTTTTACAATGGAATATGTGATACCTCAGTGAGCAAAAGGTAGTATGTCGTACAAATTACTATAACTCCAGCATATTGTTTCATCATGATTACCAATGACAGCCAAGCATATATCTATGGTACGTGTCACGCATATATATACATCAGAAGACTTCATTTCATTGATTATTCACACAACAGGTTTGACCAGTTCGCACGAAACCAGTCAGCTTATTCCGTTATTAACCAGTGCAGGTTCAAACTGACTTGCAGTCAAGGACCGAGTTGGACCACTGACCGGCTCCCAGTTCAACCGGCTGGTCCAGTATGGTTCTTAAAATAGCAGTAAAACTAGAGAATGAGACACACTAAAGAATTATATTTTCTGCCCTCCACAAGGATTCTGGAGTTCTGGTAATATGCTGTAAACTTAAATTCAAGCTTGCAATCATTTTGGAAAGGACACAAAAGGGAATCTCTCTGCTCCAAAATTCTTGACGATGCCATGATCATCATATGCAAGGTATTAAGTGGACCAGATATACACCAACACAACAACACAACAGAGTAATATAGTTAATCCAATTTATGTTTTAAGCAAAAGAAACAAACTAACATTATATTACGGGAGATAAAGCTTAGATTCAACAGTCACGCCCAACAAGCATACAAATCACGCTAAATTACTTTGCGCCCAACATTAAAGATCTCCCCCAAATTGCATAGAATTGCACCTAGGCAGCACATAAATTACAAGAATGCAGCCAAAAGAAGGAAAATGCATAAAATAACTCATTTACATTGGGTATATAGCAAATAATCTAATGAAGGGAAATCAGTAAACCATAGAAAGCATAGCATGCAGTAAATTTACAAACCAGAGATTCTTCGCCTTGCCCCTCCACAGGCTCTGCTAAAAGAGATACAATGTTACCCAAGTGCTTTTGCAAATATGATAACTGATGAGCCTCCTCATCTGCCTGTGATGGCATAAACCGCCGACTGTTGCTGCGCACAAGCTGCAAAATTCATACTTTTGAATATCAACAGAATTACACAAACGCATTTGTTAGAAGCTTAATATGGAAATAGAATAAAAATGTAACAAATGTCTGTTAAAACATATTTTATTCCAAGGTTTTGATAGTGACCACAACATATTAATCCAAAATTATGGAACTGAGAACAAAAGGTGATTATAGACATTTCAGACTCTAGTTTGAATATATGTTCCACCAACACGACGAAAGACCAGGCATTATAAGGTCAAAGTTTGAGCATCAGTTTAAAACTATCGAATTGACAGAAAAAAAGCAAGTTGCAAAACACAATAAGTCATACATATTACTCCAGAACAACACACAAAGCTAATTATATTGTATTTTCCATGCAAGCGCCAACTTGTACTAAAATAACCATTAGAACAATCAAATTTAACTCCCGATTTAATAGATCATAAAAAAGTCAAAGATACTACTCTAGTATAATTAAACATCTTGGCATGAGCGCCAAATAACACAGATAAGAAATAATTTGATTGAGTACGCATGGACACTGCAAGTAACCGTGCCTAACCCCACAAAACAAGCGCATACAATCGTAAAGGCTATTTGACATTGCAAAAAAGAACATTTTAGAAACCATTTTAAAAAGCACGTGAACTGTCCCCAATTTACTTCCTCGATCTCCAATATACTCGAATTGCCTCACCGACATTATAAGTATTCAAAGAAAACGAAAATTCACCTGTAAGGGCGAGAGAGCAGAGAGGTAGCCATCAAAGGCCGAAGTGGAAGGCCAAACATCAGCCACAGCAGCAGAGTCCTTGTGCGTCCTGGGCAGAAGCTTCTTGTAAGATTGAATGTACAAGAACAAAACCAGATCATGGACATCGGCGCCGAAGGAGTCAATTTCTCTTGGCTTGGCTGTAACTAGAGGTTCAGACTCGGAGTGTAGAATCGAGGCAAGGGTATCAAGAACGAGGCTTGCATGATCAATGGAGATCTGCAGGGCCTCGGAGATGGCCGCTGAATCGACTCTTTGATTAGGGGATAACTGAAGAAGCTTCTGCTTCAATGGGATTAGGGTTTGCGTAGGGTCAGAGAATATAAGCTTTGGGATGGGCAAGAGGCCATGCTCGAAGGGCTCGCGCCTTGGATGAATGATAGTGCTTGGGTCTCTTGCTGTAGATGGCAATGAACAAGATGTAGACGACTCAATTGAGTCGGTCATGGCTAGAGAGAGAATATAATGTGAATTGAGAGAGAGAGAGAGAGATACCAAGAGAAAGAGATGAGAGTTGCAGATCTTTGGAGATGAATAATAATGAGAAAGAAGGAGGAGAGAAGCGGCTGCGTTCCAGTGAGAATTCGCCGTATGGGAGCCTAGTGGCGTGTCAACTTCTGATTTGCCGTCCTGTATGGAGACCAATTGACTTGTCCCACGTTGAATGGTGTGGTGTGAATTTCTCCTCTGCTGGCACCAAAATTTATTTGAGCTACTAGCTATTGGAGCCTAAATGCCTCGTGGGGCAATTGGGCATGGCTGCCGAGGCTACCATTATTCTTATCAGTGATATCAAATATTGAACTATAACCTTAAAATAGTATTTGACAATAATATTAAGAAAACAAATTCACTATATATTATTTTAAGAGTAATATTGATATGATACATTTTACAAAGTTGTCTATGTTAATTTACCTGCTCCAATGCAGATCTTATGCAATTGTAAGATAATTGTAAAATGCTTATCTAATGATTTAATTATAATTTTTTTACACATATTTTAAAATGCTTTTTATTAATTTATTTTAAGAGATTTGAGCGGTCCAGCGCTGTTTTTAATTAGAGTTCGTGGCTCGTGCAACTGCGGTTGGGATCCGTTTCCCTGCAGCTCCCTTCCCACGTTATCCACACTCCTCTTTCCTGGTTAAACTCAAATTTGTCCCAACTCACCTTTCCTATTCTCTCCCTCCCGCCAGCCATGCCCATCACTCCTGCTTCTCTTTTCTTGGATTACATGTCGCCACTCCTCCTTTCTCCTCCTGCTTCTTAACCGTTTTTCTATCTCTTACATCTCATCTCGGTTAAACCCATAAATTTCCCTCCCACCAACCATTTTTGGCTTCCTCTCTCTCTCTCTTAGCTTTCATTCGATCAAGCACCTCCCGGCGATTCTAAGGCTGGAGAGAAAGTTTTCAATGTCACACGTTTCAGAGAACAATAACAGGATATGGAGCAGGGTGAAAAGTAAACTTATGGAGACGACAGGAGTTGTGTGTTTAGAAGTTAATTAAAGAATTTAAAATTTCAGATAATAGGAGCAAAGATCAAAGATGAAAAGAACAGGATGAGGAGTAGAATCCAATATGAAAAGAGCAGGATACTGGACGTACAAAGGATCAAGATGTGCGAAGATTTGGTGCATTCATTACACAATATCTCTTTCCTAACTTCTTTAACTATATTCTAGAATTTCTTTATAAAGAACTTGAGTTTTAAAACTTGAAAAGTACATTGGATCATCACTCAAACTTGGACTTGTTGAAACAAGGAATCAGAAAAGATACACCAGAACAAATCTTAGAGGCCTAGCATTTCTATGAAAAGATCCCCAAAACTTTAAGGAGAGAGCAGAGGGGGATACCGGTTTGAGATGGCAAAAATAGAGAGAGATCGAAAATCCAGGACAGTTTAGCAGAATGGAAGACCTGGAGACACAAAGGAGAGAGCGCGCAAGAAATAAAAAGGATGGAGCGATCGAAAATAGTTAGTGGGAGGGAAATTTCTAGGTTGGAGGAGTGATCGAAAATCATTTACTCAATATTATATTTTTGTTCTCACTAGAATAACAATCATCAATTATGGTTTTTTTCATATATTGGAGGAAGTGTTACTTGTAGACAAGAATTTAAAATGATTTTAGTTGCCTCTTTTGCAGCGATTTAATCCGTTAATGGCAAATCCAATTGCAAGGGATTTTGAATTGCCAATTGGGTGAGTGATAATATTGACAATTATCTCCCAGTCCCAGAAGGGAGGGAGGTAGGCTCTCTGTTAAAAAATGGAACGTCATTGAATAAGGATAAATTTTATGACAGCCGGTTGGGCCCAGTTAAGCGGTACGAACGTCGTTGGCTCAGAGCAAAAGCCATAGGACGAATGACTCTAATCCCTTGAAAATTAATACACAAAATCAGTGCGAAACGAGAGGAGCTGTGGAGTCAAATCTGTAAATTTACCATCTCAGCTCGCCTTTATTGTAGGAAAATATTTACGTGATGCGACGGGAACACCAAAAACGTGCTCTTATTGTACAATGAATACCTTCGGTCGGGTACAAAAGGAAGAACATCCAATAAAAAGCAAGACAACAATTTAAAATAATTGAGTTGGTTGTAACGATATTTATTTTATTACTTTTTAAAATAATTATAAAAAATTTTATAAATTAAAAAAATAAAAATTTATTTAAATAAAAATATTTGATAAAAATATTTTTTATATTTTTTTAAAAATAAATAATAAAAATAAACTAAAATATAAAAAATTATTTTTTATTTTTTAATAATTATTTTATAAAATAATTTTTAAAAATAATTGATAAAAATATTTATTTAAACAAATTTTTTTATTTTTATAAAATAAAAAATAAAAAAATAATTTTAAAAATATGTTCTAAACAAGGCCTATATTTCCTAGCCACGAACAAAAGTATCTTTAATTTAATCATTTTTATTCTTTGTTTCTTCATTAACTGAATTGTGTTTATAATGAATATTAATGTTTTATTTTTGGAATCAGATTTCAAAAAAATTTAGAAAATGAGTTTGATCACCACTTAATTTTTTTGATAATGAAATACAACATTCATATTTTTATATTTGTTTTATATAATATTTTTTGATGAATATAACTAAATTTTATAAAAATATCATTTAATTAAGTTAAAAAATTAAGTAAAATAATATATATACCAAGATAATTTGAACATTATAAATAATTCTATCATTATAAATATTTTATAATAATAATTTTATATTTTCATATTAATTAAGTTTAATAAATTATATTTATTAAATACAAAAATCATTATATTTAACAAATGTATAAATTACATTTATTAAATTAGATTTATTAAATATAAACATAATTTTATATTTTATCATTATATAATTTTATATTTTCATTTTATTACTTTTTTTAATTTAAAATATTATCATAAGGGTATTTGAATAATAAAATATTTTTAATTTTTTTATTCTCTCTTAAAATATTTTTAACCTATATCTTTTTGAGAGAATATTTTATTTGTAAATTTTAAATAAAGTAAATTTCAAAAAAAAGTTATATTACAGAAATATTTTTTTAAATATTTTACTAAATAAATGAAAATTTGTTTTTAACTGAATATTTTTAAAAATATAAAAATATTCTAAATACTAAATGCCCCTAAGTGTCTGGTCATAAAACGCTAAAAAACGAGGTCATTATTCACTTTGTCAATATATACAATTATTTTTCACGATTGAGTAAGACGGTAATTAAAGTACTGAATGAAATCCATTTTAACTTTTTTAATTTCCATTAAAGCCATTCACTATTTGCTTGATGCATGTATTGGGCTACCAACCAAACCATATTCTTAAAGGTCACAACGAAAG
>JASKGM010000001.1:7038129-7049960 GCA_034509205.1 Ceratonia siliqua | reverse complement strand
AATTAAAACTAAAAAAACCCAATTATAAGCTTTTAAAAATAAACATTTAATGAAATTATAGTGAGCTTCAGATTAATTTAACGTACATCAAACTAGAAGGAAATGCAAATAGGGAGTGGTATCTTGTAAGTTCTAAGAGAGGTACAAGGCACCCACCCAATGTGGGCAGGACGCCTGATCAATGCTGCTTTGGGAAAAGCTTTCCCAAACCTAATCAACATATACTATATTTGGAAACTGAAAGTCTGACATGGGTGGCTGAAGGACCCTAGTTTGTAGATTTTAGACTTTCTGTTTCGTTAACTTGAAAAATACGAAGCGATTGAATGAAAGGTGGTGCCAATTCGGTCATTTTTGTTTCAATTATTTTGTTATTTTTTATTAATTATATTTGTCTGTACAAACACACGGTTATGATAATTTTAACAAAAAAACATATCACTAATGACTATAATGAAAAGATTATTGATTATTTTTTTTAAAAAAAATAACCAAATTCATATTGGTAAGAAGGAAACGGATCCCATGTAGTTGGGCTTCCAACTACATGGGATGCGGTCAGATGCCCAGGGTCGTCCAATCTGATTTGGACGGCCACGATTTTTTTTTAAAAACTCTTTTTAAAAAATATTTTAAAAAACGTGTAACATAAAAAAATAATAAAATAAAGATTGAATCGTGGCCGTCCAATGCAGGATGGACGGCCACAATTTAACCGCACCCCATACAGTCAAATGCCAATTGTACGGGATCTGGATCTGGTAAGAAAGACATACAAAAGGGCATGCCTCCATCCCTTCACAACCCCAATAGCTTCTTAACAAATATCTTTCCACAAGCCCAATTGCTTGTCTACAAATCACATATCCAGGATGTAGGTACCATTCAATGCCTCTCCATCCCTTGAAAGCAACTCAAGCTGATCCAGTAACAACCATTTATTTCCCACCTTTAATAACGCCATTTGCCTTATAGTAAAAAAGAGTTAAGTTCCAAACATGGGGGTCGGTATGTACAACTTTGAATGAAATTGTTCTTTTACCTTAACAAATCCAAGAGGTATGGGAAGAGTTGGGACATAACTCCGTGGACTCTTACAATAAATGAAACCCCCACCTAAGATGAATTGTAATTTATAATACCACCATTATTGTAGGATATATATATATATATATATATATGAGTATTTATTATGAGAGATGAGATGCGTATTTAATGATCATTTGATAAAAAATTAATGATTATAATTAATAATTAAAAATTACATGCTACTCATATGACTACTCATTAAATATATATGCGACTTTAATGACTAATCATAATCAATTGTTCTTAATTAAACGGTCATTAAATAATATTTTTATCTCTCTAATAAATACTCATCTCATAAGATATGCTCCCCAAGTTTCGAGCCTATATATCCTAGTTTCTGTCCTTTGCCATATATTGGTTGCGTAAAACCCAATTATGTAGAAACTTAGAAGGATGAATTTGAAGTTTGAAGCAGAGCTGATCTCACTTCAATATTCTATTTAATTTGTGCTTAATACATTACCAATCGAGGGTAGGTTTTACATGCAGCCAAAAAGTTTAGGTATAGTCATTCTTGTCATTTTCGTCTCCCTAAATCTAACAATTGAGGAAGTTGGGATTACAATGATAACTTCCAACTTTGACATTAAATTAATGGCTATCATTGACCTAAACATCACCTATTCCTGGCATGGGGAGATTATGCAGACCATGCTCTTTGGTTGACATTGTTAAATCATCAAATTTAATCCCAATTAAGACGTAACTTATTAATGGAACCTTGTAGCTAATTAAGACTATTATTTTAATAACAATAGGGAAAAATATATTGATTAATTAGTTATAATGGAATGGAAGAGTGGAGAATGTGGCTCTCAGCCCTCTATCCAGTACTAACCCCCCATTGAACATGTCAGATTATGTCTCGCTCAACATTACATAAGCAGATAATAATAGTATGAACAGTTTAGAGTTCGAAGAAATTAAGATGAGGATTACCCTTGTTGAAAGTTGGAACTAGTTTAATGAATAAGAAGATAAATTTGTACAACTTATAAAATTAAAATGGGTTAAGTGCAATTTAGTCAGTATATAAATAATAAAATTACATGGTTAGATATATAGTTGACCAAAGGTTCAGATTTTAATTAAAGTCAGCCAGAAAGATTAACCGATGAGGGGTTGCATCAATGGGTAGCTTAATCAAGTTGGATACATTGAACTTGATCATAAGGGTGCCATGTCATAATCATAGTATATATGCATAGAATAAGGCAGTATCATAGTGGAGATAGTTGTTTGACTAGCTAGATAACCAAGCAGTAAATATACCTCAACGAATATATTTACATTATATGTTTATAAATGAGGCAACCAAATAATTAACATTATGTTAAATATATTGTTTCCACGAAGGTTTAATAACTTACTATCATTCTTCCTGTACAACTGTATTCTATATTGCAAGTCGAAGTCCATGCATGTTCAAGTAATAGCATTTTTTTTTTCTATTTGCAAATGCAATTTAGAGACTAGCTAGTAGATATTGTTATCAAAATTTATAAAATTATTCATGAATATTCTTTTGATAACTTAATTTTAATTTTAAATGAATTTACTTTTATTTTAATATTAGAGCCATTACACACAAAGTGTGATGCATAGGTGTTTATTCATATTAGTTTTCAGCTCAAATGGATAATTTTTTACAATAAATTAATTCTTAACAATTTTTCTCAAGGTCATTATAATCACTTGTGTCAATATTGAACGGCATTGAAGATTTCCTTAATGCGATTTTTTTTTCAAGTAAACTTTCTTGAGAAATGATTTAATTATACAATCTTATCATCTATTTTAAAAATTTATACACAACTTCACTTAACTTAATTCTGTTAAGTATATTCTATTTATATTCATTTTTAAAAAAAGTATAAATTAAAATGATAAAATTATCCTTACTTAAAACACGCACTCACTCATTAAGACGACAAATTGTTAGTAGTTTTACTCAGTGATATAATGAACAACTAACATTTCAAGTAATGATATTTTTAAAATAGAAAAAAAATTTAAGCGAATATATTAAAAAAATTGAAGTAATGATTTTTTTAAAAGAAAAACTTTCAAGTGATTATGTTTATTTTTTAAAAAAATACAAGTCATGATATTCTTAAAATAGAAAAAAAAAGTAAATTTTTTAAGTAATAATATTTTTAAAATAAAAAAGTTCATGTAACTATATTTAAAAAAAAATTGAAGTAAAATAATGAAAAATATATATTTTGGTCATATTATATATAATCAGTAGTCTTTTAGTCATATTACATAAAAAAATTTATTTGACCAAAAGATAACAGTTAATTTTGACGTCAATTAAAAATTTTAAATTTAATTATAATTCATTTTTAATTTACAAGAAAGAAGAGTCGTGTATGTTTTTAAAATAGAGAATATAATTACGTAATTAAAACATCTTTTAAGAGAGAAGAGTATTTTACTTCATTTTTTTAATCCCATACTTTCATTAGCTAAAGGAGCAACATTGCCAATTTATTTAACTTTATTACTTTATTTTCTTCTTGAAACATTTATTTTTGGTTTATTTGACTTGGATCGAGTTTTGAATTCACAAACCTTAAACAAATGAAATAACATAATTTGCAGCTATAATGGTTCATGTAGATCTTAATAGTGGATTTTCGTGGCCTGTTTATTCAATTTAAACATGATAATCAATAATGGTAAAAAAAAGTTTCAATTTAATTAAATTTAGGGGGAAGGGTGTTTGGGACAAAATCCTCTACCAAATTTTGATATTGTCAATGTGATTTTAATATCTTATGGATTATATATAAAGCTTAGTCTATTATGATCCATGAGATTGGGTAACCTGATTTATCTTGAATGAATATAATATTGGACATAACCACAACTAATAAGTATATCACATGGCTTAGAAAACAAATTAAGGGGGCGGTATTACTGTGTCCCAGCAACCTGATTAAAAAATGGTGAATAATTAACAACTAATTAGTAATTAATGTATACAAATTGTGACTATAATATATATATATATATATTTTTTTTTTTTTTTCCTAAACTAAAACAAGCCTTGATCGAGTTTTGCTTTAATTTTTAATTTTTAATGATCAGGATCTCCTTCCTTTATAATCATGGAAAATCAAGCTAGGGTTTTCTTAACTTGGCATTTCTGTCACTTTCAGATCAGAAATACTGACTTATAAGACGATGTATAAGTTGGTGATGTCCTTACTTGAAACACCTTAAAAAGCTCAATTCCTTTGAAGTATAAAATTAGTTTACTTCTTGGATGTGTTCGTGATATACCTAATCCATTTTACCACCATTTCATCTTCCCTTCATTTTAAAACATTTAAAATTGGCCACTTTCGATAGGAAGGGTTGAGGTGGGGTTTCAAAATTAATAACAAATTTTGTATAAAAGATAATTAATTGAGATCACTATCCTAAGCTATGACTACAATATTTTATATTTATTTATCTTGCATTTTAATAATATTATTATTTAAACGGAAAACTTCCTGGACAATGACAATTTAACCATTTAATACTTTCATAATAAGGCAATTTCCTGTTGTTATTACACATATAAATTATTTCTCCAGATGATAATGTCCCTGCAGGTTCCATTCCTTGCAAAGTTACTATTTTCTCAGTTTCTTCACTATCTATATACGGTTTAAAAATAGTTGTTTTCTATACTACTCATACATTAGCAATATATATTTTATGAGTAGTTTTTTATTTTTTTTATTTTTATTTTAAGAAATAATTTAATAGAATTTAAAATTTTTTGAAAAAAATAAAAAAAATAAACTATTTTTAATTTTTTTAAATACGTATTATGAATTTTTTAAAATTAGTTCTTAAAATAAAAATTATAAAAAAATAAAAAGCTACTATATAGAGACATATAGTAATGATGGTAGTGGGTAAATTAATGATATTGAAGTTCAATTCACATGCATGGATATATTAGTAATTATGGTGTTGTAGGTCAGCAAACATAGCAACAACATTGATCAGCTTGATTTTATAATTAAGTGATCTCATCCGTTGAATGGGTAGACTTAATTTCATATATAATTCTGTTGACTTGTGATAATATTATTGGTTAATTAAGCTACTATTATATATATATTGTATGGTAAAGTCACATACAGGGAATATGCTGGATGAGAAGGGGGCAGCCGGCAGGAAAGAAAGATGAGAAAAGAAAGTGGGGAGATAAATGGTGGAGAAAAATCTCTAGGATATAGACAGAAAGCCAGCCCAGGAAAAACGAGGAAGCCAAGTGAAGATAAGCAACCATTTGAGCCCAGGCCACTGTAGACAAGTCATAAACGCACGTGAACTTGAGACGTGGAAATTAAAGTGGAAGCCGTTTAGTTGGAATAATTGGCGATGGACTAGCAACCTTAATTTCATTTTAGGTTCGAAGAACAATTGGTGGGGCTCTTGAGAGAATGAAAGGAAACTTTCACTACATGGAAGCGATGAGATGTATATATGATAGTTTTGTTCTTCGGAGAAAGATATTGTCTTCAACGAGAGCCATGAAATCAGACTGTTACGGCTAAATGTAACGAAAGACTGGGAAGAGTAATAAAAAGGAATATGGATATTATTATTGCATGATTGTTGGTTGTTTAGTCCCTTTTGCCTTACCCGGCCTTGGCCTTGGCCTTGTGTTGAATTTAGTTCCTCTTTCTGTTTTAACAATTTTCTATATATAGGGCTTCTTATTGAAAACTCTTCATCTTAGGCATGAAAAAAAAAAACCGACCAATTTAAATAAGTATTTTTGCTAAACTGTTATATTTTATAAGATCTGACAAGTAAATAGTTTAATATTTTATAATTTATTTATAAAAACATATTGTCTATATATTTTCTAAATATTTTATGTTAAAATGCCTAACAAAAAACGCCACTGAATCAAAATGAGTTTGCTTTCAATTAAAAGAAAGAAAGAAAGAATGCTTCCTTCTCAACCAGATCTCTCATATTTAGAAAGAAATAAATATAATGTGTAAAATTCATTACTTAATTAGTAAACCTCACCTATATATATTATTCGGGGACTCACATATCTTCTTTTGAATAGGACAGTGTTCTAATTTTATGGAGACGTGGGCATTAAAAGATAATAACAAAAAGTTCAAGAAAGGTGAGGGGTGGTCCTGCAGGTGACCCCAACACCAAGAATTTCTTAAGTATATCTTATGTAAGCATTTTTTTTTGAGATTATACTAATTATAAAAATACATAAATATGTTAGAGATAAAATTTATTATGTCAAAAAAAGAGCCTATCGAACCTCATCTTTAACCTATTTATATGCTCATTCATATTTGATCTTAGAGTGAATTAGTAATTTATTATTTAAATATGTAATTTAATATTAAGGATCAAATTAAAAAGAGATGAATATTTAAAGAACAAAATATTTAAATTTAATTAGTTAAAGATTCATCTCATCTCAATTTGATATTTCGTTAGATATGGTAGACGAAAAGTTAACGTGATAGTGACGTAGCATTAATATATTATTATATTACATCATCAATCAAATGTCACATAAATTTATGTCACTATCACATTAATTTTATGTTCACCATATATAATAAAGGGATCAAATTGATACGGTATAAATATTTGAGAAACTAAATTAAAATATTTTTATATTAAAAAATTAAATTAAAATGATTTATATTTTTTAAAAATCAAATTATTAATTTACAGTTAATCTTATTTGTAAAAGATGCCATGTTCATCAAGAATTTGTTCCTAATAATCTTTTCTAATAAAACGTTTTCGCATTCCGAAATCACAGCCGTTAGATGGAGAAGGCCCCACCCGTGGCGCCATAAACTTACACAAGCTAATTGTGACACGTGGTTTTTGGGTGACGGTTCTCCCGAGAGCTCATCCTACAAGAAGTGTTTATTTTGAAAACAGCCGTGTTATTTCCACACTTCCGTGTTATTTCCACACTTTTATGTTCTATACTTCATCCACATTCTCTTCTGTTCTCTCCTCACTTTTCATGAAAGATATAAACGTGTAAAAATATAATTTCTGTTTTGAAAAAACGAAGCCTCATAAAGAGACTGCGCAAAAATATTTGATTGATGTGCGAAGCCCAACAAGTACGATCTGTAAATCTATATGTATATACAATGAAGAAAATGGGGTTAAAAATCTTGCCAACTATTAAAAAAAAGGTTTGGTTAAGCTATCTAATTTATAGTTTAATATTATTTATTTATTTATTTATTTTTTAATATTAATTAATTATTTTTATATTATATATTTTTTAAATTTTTATAAAATATTTAAAAATATTTTTTAATTATAAATAAATAGTATTAACAAAATTATGAATGAATAATATAAATAAATGTAAAAAAATTTTAAAAAAAATTCAAGAACATTTTAAAAGATTATATAATATAAAAAATAATTAATTAATTTTAAAAAATTAAAAATCAAAACATAAAAAATAAAAAAATAAAAATTTGTCTACTCTCACATTATTGTAGCGGTAACCAAGTAATCGCCATAAATCAATAGGGGTGTGTACTATTTACAAACACCAAAACAACTAAACTGGTTTGATTTAATTATTTGTAATTTTAAATTAAAAATTAAATCAAATTGTTATTTGGTTATCCTTTTGTATTTAATATATACTTAATTTGATTCGATTAAGGGTAAGTTTAAAAAATTCAAATCATTCACGAATCAAGCATTTCATGATCCTTAAATTATTCACTCAGCTAATTTTTTTCGTTGAATCAATTCAGTTTGTACGGGTTGTCAGTTCAACCCACCTAATTGTATGCCCCTAAAAAAAAGTTATTTTGTGATTATAAATTGAGTTTACTACTTAGACAGAATTCTCATTAAACACACAAGTTCCGTTTTATCCTCCAATTATTAATGTTTAATTAGCTCTTTTATTGTGGTCAGAACTCATTGGGCATTATGAGTTTGATATCCCTCTACCAATACAAGTTTTGTGCGTCAATGCACGTGCTCTCCAGCTGAAAGCATTGTTTTAGTTTCCCCCTTTTTCTATTGTTTAGATTATCTATAATATAATGGGGACTTTTACCAATCAAAACACAAACAAGCTAAATATATATATTTTAGACACTTTCAAGAGTCCAGCGTGAAACATATTCAACAATAAGGTTCAATTATAATATATACTGTTTGCATTGGGGCAAATATGTAACAACTCCAATTAGTATTCACAACTTTTGTGGGGGTATGCATATATTTTTTAATAATAGCCACAACTTGAAAGACAATTGCACTTCAACAACTCTAAATTAAATGTCTAAACAATTAATCCTGATTTTCTAAGAATTGAAGCCCTTAATTCACATAGCAAATGATTGCCACAGTCAATGTTATTTACTTCCTTAACTAAACCATCCATCTAACCCTTTGGGATAAAATTTTATCAATTTAATTATAAAATTATCAATTAATCTATTTTCTTGCTTGGAACACCTAGAAAATTGAAATTGTGTTCCAGACTTAATTATAAGTTGCGATCTCACATGTACGGCTAATCAGTCAATTTTATTTAAGTTGGGAAAAATGCTAAAGTAGACGTAGTATTTTCAAAAAACGGTGGCTTACTTCTGCAAGCTAGTTTCATATGACTTTTAATTATTCTATAGCTATATTCCACACAAGTGAAAACGATTTATAACATTCAGCTTGTAATATTTTTTTCAAAATTAACGAATATCATTGTCTACTATAGCTACAACGGCTCCATTATATTAACAAGCTAGACATGACCATAAAGTTCAGTATCTTATTGGAAATTATCAAAGGTGAATATTGCCTCTCCAAGTTACGTTGAAAAGGAATTTCAAAGTAATTAAGTTTCATAGAAATGGCTATTAATTAGTTATATAATTAATAAACTAACAACATTAACCATGTATTTGAAAGAGAGAGCTAGCGAGGACAATATTTTATAATATATATAATTTAAAGGAAGAGAGGCGAAAAAAACCAGAGAAGCCAAGGAAGTATGAAAACAAAAGTGGCTGAGTGATGATCCAATAGACAAAGCCGCCAGAGGGATCTACGTGTAAGTTTGCATGAATTGTCAATAGTAAAAGTAGAACACAGAGGAAGACTTTTTAGTCATTTCACCAATAAAAGAGAGGGCTAAAGAAGGAAGCCACAGGTGGTTTTCCATTTCACATTCTCTCTTCAACTCCAAAGTGGTTTTAATTTTCTAAATAAACAAAGACAGTTTCTCCTGTTCTTCTGTGATTTTTCTGGAGAGAGATAAACAGAGAGTTGAACAGGGTATCCCCAGAACCGCTTTATCTGAAAATTTCTTAGTTCGCAGAGAGAGATGAGAGAGAAAGAGGGAGAGTTTGTAAAAGAAAAGCCTTAATTCTCTTTTGTTTCCTTGCATTCAATTCCATTCTACCCTTTTTCTCTCTCTTACACTCTCCCAGCTATTCGATTATAACCGACTCTCTCTCAGTAGACAAAGGATATTGATTATAAATGGAACAAACAGAAGGCGGTTTCGCCATTAATGGGATTCCCAAGAGCTAATATCAGAGGACAACAAGAAGAAGAGCAAGAGACAACGCTTTCAAATTCCTCTCTCTCATGGCTTCGAGTATGAAGAGCACTCCCAACCAGACAACTGCTCAACTGGAACCACTCCCACCACCTCCACATCGTCGTCTTCATCATCAGCAACCACAACAACATCATCAAATACAAGACTACCAAATTTCTTTTGGAATGATGCAATCTTCTCCATCATCCTCTCTTCCCGGAAACTACCTGTGAGTTATAGAAATAGTCACTGTACTTTTTCTACGCAGCTGTTCGATACCCAGTTTATGTTGAACCAATTGTGTTATTGATTTTATTTATTTAATATATGTGTTTGTGTCAGCAGAAGCAAGGATTCTGGAGCTTATGATTTGGGTGAATTGGATCAAGCCCTTTTTCTCTATCTTGATGGACAAGCAGACCCCTCCAGTGTTCAAGACCAAAGACGTGAGCGTTCTCGCTCTCTCACAAACATCTCAAAATTTCTTCTTGAAATTCAAAAAGAGCAATATTTTCCCACTTGCTTTCGTTTCTGTTTGGTTGAATTCTCTGAGGAATCGGTTGTTCGGGTCACAGGAAAAGCACGCTCGGCAGCTTAGTACTTTCTTTGACCGGATCCTTGCACAGAAAAAAAAAGCTAAAAGGATAAAAAATGGAGTGGACAATTTCCGTTCTCAAAAAAAAAAAAAATTTGCTTCTCTTTATGTCTTTTTTATTATCTTTGTTTCTTGTTTGTTGTTTTGAGGTGTGAGATCATGACATGTAACAAACCAGTGTCATGATTTCCTTGCAGACTCCACATGTACTGAAAAAGGGTACGAATAGGGTATGGGTACCTCTGCCTTACTTTCCCTACTTTCCTTCTTTTTCCGTTTGGACGGCAGAGGTGCAAATGCATGAAAATTCACAGATGTGCTTTCTTTGCCTCACACCTCGCTGCCCTTGTCTTTCATTTTGGTCGTCCTGGAATCATTGTGTCTCTTGAAAAATAGACCTCTTTCAAGTCTCACTCTCTCTGTGATTGGAGCTACCAAGCTTAGATAAATTATTGATGTTGATGAATTCTGTGCATGTGTTCTTCTCAGCAGAGAACTCTTCAACAGGAATGAGGCCTCCCACTCTCAACATTTTCCCATCTCAGCCTATGCACGTAGAGCCACCATCAACCAAGGTATAATACAACTGTCGATTTATATTAGATATTCTCGATTCCTTATAGCGAGTAATATTTTATGGGTTTGTTTGAATTTGGTAGGTTAACGTGGAATTAGTTTCTCCGCAAACCAGCGGCTCCAAGAGACCCTCAGAGCCGTCCACGGAGTTGGCCAACCCACAAAACGAAGCCGCCTCTGCGCCTGAACCAGCCAAAGCTGTCAAGGTATATTTGAAAGCTGAGGTTCTGAGCTTATTTTATGTATATTTATCATTTCTTCTAATTAATCACCTACGCGGTGCATGTGGTATATATATAGCAGCGAGAGAGCAGTCGCAAGGGTCCAACGTCAAGTTCTGAACAGGAAGGACCCAAGACGCCAGATCCCAAGGTTACCTTTTTCTTTTTCTTCTCCTTCCATTCATCCTTCTTTTCCATGTTATAAATATATTTTTTTAAAAGTTTGAAAATCATGTTGAATATGTGCTTTGAAAATGCCATGCACAGATTCTCAGAAGACTTGCTCAGAATAGAGAGGCAGCTAGGAAAAGCAGGCTTAGGAAAAAAGTTGATTCCCAGATAATTATGAATTTTATCTTGATCGTGTTTCACACATTTTAGGCAAGACTTTTCGAAGGCCTCTTATTTATGAGATCTGTACCCATTTATTTGTTCTCTCAGGCATATGTTCAGCAGCTAGAGTCAAGTAGGATCAGGCTTAATCAGCTGGAACAAGAGTTACAGCGTGCTAGAGTAAGGATGAACATATCTTAATTTGGGTATCCAAGTTAATACAATATATGGAAATCACATTGATAAACTTTCAAAAGTTCAAATATTGCCAGCATTTACAAGCAATGAGTATTCTATTTTAGGGCGTATTCTTTGGCGGAGCCGGAGGTGCACTTTTGGGAGGAGAGCAAGGCCTTCCTATGGCTATGAGCAGCATTAACTCAGGTATATATTCCCAATCATAAAATAAAATCTCTAC
>JASKGM010000001.1:7013692-7038029 GCA_034509205.1 Ceratonia siliqua | reverse complement strand
GGAGAGCAAGGCCTTCCTATGGCTATGAGCAGCATTAACTCAGGTATATATTCCCAATCATAAAATAAAATCTCTACTCTTTAACATAATTTTGACGTCTGTGTTTGTACATTATAATTTCAGATGCTGCAATGTTTGACGTAGAATACGAGAGATGGCTGGAGGAGCACCATCGCATAGTGTGCGAACTAAGAGCTGCAGTTCAAGAGCACCTCCCTGAGAACGAGCTTCGGCTGTTTGTTGACAATTGCTTGGCACATTTTGACCAGGTAATGAACCTCAAGAGCATAGTGGCCAAAACAGACGTATTCCATCTGGTGTCTGGCATGTGGAAGACCCCAGCTGAACGTTGTTTCATGTGGATCGGTGGATTCAAGCCATCTGAACTCATCAAGGTACCAACAACTGTAACCCAACCTCAAAAATGCTATATTTATCCCACTCAACATAATGTGACAAGAAGATGACAAAGACAACCTAGAAAAGCATGAAGTTCTAAGTCCAGGACGAGAACTAGCTCGTTAGGATTAGAGTCTCAGTCTCTCTCTCTCTTGCTTTCCTTTTTCTAGTTCTTTTCTCAAAAATTTCCTATTTTTTAATTTCCAATATCAATTTTGGTGAATTTGAGATTATTGCATGGTGAGAAGGGGAAGAATTCAGATGTTATATAGTATGAATAAGATATATGATGGTATAAATGCCTGTAATCGGTTTTGTCGGTGGGGTACCGAAGAATTCCGAGGGTAATGAATTTAATGCCAATGAATCACGAAAGGTATCATGAAGGTTTACGTTAATGGGTAGAGTTAGGCTTCATTCCCATAAAGCCGTACCTTTCACTCCAATTTCTGGTTGGTAGCAGAGATTGAGAAAGGTAAAGAGAAAGAGTGGCACGGGTCTCTATCTCTCCTTGTCTTCTTCCTCCTTCTTGTTGATGGGAATAAAGTTCTCGTTTCCATTCCCATCTCTTACTTTGTACTCTAGTTAATCAATATACAAGGTGAACGTCTCACAACCAGAAAACTGTGTGATATTCTGACATGATCAAAGAGATGTACTAATCGAGAACCTAATTCCTATGTCATCTACACATTATACATTCTTTTGCGTTTAAGTAAGTTTATTTTATGTGTTTTAGATTATTGTGAGCCAAATCGAGCCCCTGACGGAGCAACAAATACTGGGTATATGTGGGTTGCAACAATCTACACAAGAGGCAGAAGATGCTCTCTCCCAAGGGCTTGAAGCTCTCAATCAATCTCTCTCAGGCACTATAACATCTGACTCTTTGAGCTGTCCTCCCAATATGTCTAACTATATGGGACAGATGGCGGTGGCCATAAATAAGCTCTCAACTCTTGAAGGTTTTGTGAGACAGGTACATTACATTATTCACTTTCGCTTAAAGCATGCTTCTAGCAGTAAAAATTTAAATGGGTGCGTATAAAGATCTTGAATGCATGTAATTGAATTTGGTTAGGAGTTTGGTTATTTGTGGTCCCCCAACACCAAGTTTCTATAACTGATCCCGTGGGGGGTATGGTAGGAACAAGAATCTGTTCCTGTTTGGGTTGGGAGACCTGCCCCAACCCATGAACTACTCCTTCCATGCATGTCTCACTCTGACGAGGTGGTTACATGGAATCTACAAACATAGATCACAAATATCTGCCTCTCATTAGATGTTGGGGGACAATTTTTATTTCTCAAAAGGACTATTGTTCGGGTCAGTTTGGTATAGCCTTATAGGTATACGTATATCTATCCCAGGGCGAAAGCTATAACAGAAATTACATAGATACACCTTAATAGTGGTAATTAAAATCTACCTGATCCACGAGTCTTCATAAACTGAAGGTGTATGCCTACTTTAGACTTTCATTTCTTAAAATCCTAGTGGATATTCATTTAATCCCAAAGGTTACAAGTGATCATGAACACGCGACACTAGGACAGAGAAGTGGTCCCTCATAAGTCATAATCATATAATCCTCGTCGATCCAAAGATGTCCCTTAAGCCCCATATCTGGATGATGTCATGGTCGTAACCGTTTGACTTGAAGACACCACATAGCCCTTCACCGTAGCTCCCTTTTGACCATTTCTTTAACCACAAAGTCACATATCCTCCACTACATTATACAAGAGACATTTTACTGGTACTATCTGAACCCAACTTCTCTAAATTTTATTCCTTCTAAATATCGACACCGTCGTTTCTTCTCTCTACTTTACCTAATTTTATAATCAATCTATAGGCGTGAACGTATTCAATTCTAAGATGTCCTAGTACATTTCATATAAAACAAAGGAAAAGGCGGTAATTAGGTGTAAACTGAGCTAAATTTCTTTGTGAAGCTTGTGGTAATTAAGTTGGTTCACCAACTTCGGTTTATTTCAATGTGTTAATGACTGATTTCACAAGGCACTGAAGAATACACTCTCTTATATATGCTCTAAGTAACCATCAAAACAATAGGAAACAGAAACTAGAGGAGTTTTAGGTAGGCAACATTAATCATAATCATTATTAGTTTTGACCCAAGTAAGCTCATCATCTAGTCGTAATTTGATCGATTTCTAGAATTTGTGCTACCGTGAAATTCGTCGTGTCATATAATGGACGGTCTGGGTTTACCATGGTCATTATTATTGTTGTTGCTATTTTGGATTCAGAAAAGTAATGGTTTGAAAATTTTGTCATTATGTTGAATAATAAACCACTCTTTAAAAACGTTTCTACCTCTTATTAAGTCCCCTTAAAAATTGATCACCGTCTAGTTTTTTTATTCTTGGGGTGCGCCTTCAGTGTCTTTTTTTTATTGATAAAAGAGGACCCAAACACACGTTTTTCTTAAAATTCTGGTTATATTTCTGATATAATATTAGAAGCAATTGACAATGGAAACATCATAATCAAGAAGTCAGTGGAGGGGTTGCAAGTCCTATTCTTGTTTCAAAGTTGGACTGATAAGACACTGTTTAATTAGTTTCCCCTCCAGTTAACCCTTTCAAATCTGTCTGCTCATATGTTCCCATGATGCATGTAATATTATGGGTGATTATAATAATCAATTTTTAGCTGAAGCTACATGCATGTATTATGTAATATATATGAGGTTGATGTTCTATTTTATAGCATTTTCTACTGACAATAATTAAAATTTAAAAAATAATAATATGATAAAATTGAAAACTTACAGGCAGATAATCTGAGGCAGCAGACCATTCACCGTCTGCGTCAGATCCTAACGACGGGTCAAGCAGCGAGGTGTATGGTGGCCATCGCCGAGTACTTCCACCGTCTGCGAGCCCTGAGTTCTCTATGGTTGGCTCGCCCTCGCCAGGAATAACGACTGCTTCTCTTCTGGTACTAGCACTCCCCAACTATATAGCTTTAGCCTAGTACATAACTTCTTAATTTCTCTTCAATGTTCCTCTTCTCTCTGGTCCACCCTCCCTTCTTTGTTCTTTCCCGCTAGACCTGTGCCGATGGACAGTGAATTAATATAGAATTAAATATAACCCTTTCTCTCTCTAGCCTTATTTCACAGCAGAATAATTATCTGAGAGACTAAATTCTCCAAATTTTTTTTCTGACTTTGAAAGAAAAGAGAAAAATGAATACATTAACTTAAAATAGAAATGGAAATAAATATATAAGGTTGGGTGCAAACAGTCAATTCTCAGAAACAAAATTCATTTTTTCAAAAATGTATTTTCTTAACCCATAATTTATATTTACATTTTACGTCAGACAAATCTGATGTATATCATAACTAAAATATATTAGCAGTAATGAATTATAAAAAATATTTTGGCCAAGGAATGCATGTGGACAATCACACACATACATACTTTTTTTTATATTAATTTAAACATTTGAGGGAATATAATTGTTAAGCTCAATTATTGTTGATCGTAATTAATTTATCAATTATTCAACAGTAAATTGCACATAAAAAAACTGGGGATACCACAGATAAAAGGATATCTGAAGTTCAAAAGTCTCAGCCAAACGGCGAAAGTGGGATGGGTGTGGCCAATTTTCTTCATGTTTTAAATCCCTAATAATTGTACAGAAAACATAAAAGTAATTCAAATTAGGCCATGATTATCCTACTCTGAAATATTCTCACAAAATCAACAGATTTTTTTTACTTTTTTTGCTTTCTTATTTTATTTTTTGAATTAACTTATTTTTTAAAATAAAAATTATAAAAAAAATTAAAATTAAAAACCCAGTCATGAGTATTGCTCAATACTTAGGAATAGGCCAAGGTAGTCATTGCCTTCAAACTAATTTAGAATTAACAAGAAATAAGATCAATCATGCAAATATCTGAATTATTTTTAAAAGATTTATTTTTTATTAATTTTAAAGACATTGTATTATAAAACAACAGTATATGATATTTCACTCTACGCTCTATATTATACACGAAACACATTTATGTAACGCTTTCTAAAATAATTTGTACACATAAATAAAATTATCTAATGATTTGTGCTTAATCAACGCAGTAGATGTCAATTCCGTGAGATGACAACTAAGTTTACTATATCGATTACTAATAAAAAAAAAATTGATATGCTATACAATAATGGTAATATGAAATCACTTTTCCTATTCTTTTCCTCTCGTGATTAAGAGATATGTTCACTTCTTAAAATATCCCATATACAACATAGGTGGGAGCAGGAGAAGGGGTCAGATTTATCCGGGAGCCAAAGTAATAATAATATTTATAATGCTACATAGGAAATCATAGGAAAAGAAAAAGGGGATATGAAATAGGGGTTTCTAACCTACCCCTGAGTATTGCTATTTAGGGGTAGGTTTTTTATTTTTAAATTTAAAATTTTAATTGTTTTATAATTTTTATTTTAAAAGATAAGTTAGAGAATTCTTAAAAAAATTTAAAAAAAAAATAAAAAACAAGTAAAAAAAACTTTAAAAAATTTCATAACATAATACTTAAAAAAAATTCAAAAAATAAAATAAGAAAACAAAAAAAATTTTTAAAAAAATCTTTTCATTTTTTTTTATTTTTTTATATATTTTTTAAATTGATTATACTTATTTCTTAAAATAAAAAATATAAAAAAATTTTAAATTTTAAATTTAAAAAATTAAAAATGCTACTTCTGAATATTGCTACTCAGGAGTAGCATAGTAATCACCTATGAAATAACTATAAGTGGAGGCATCGGATGCAGTCGATAACGGTGAAAATAATGAAATATAAGGCAAAAAGAGCTAAACTCAACAGCAAACCATGTTATTTAATGCCATTTCTGAATCTCAACTTTCATGAAAAAATAAATAGTATTCTAAATTCTTTTGTGATGAAATTGTTGTCACTCGATTTTTTTTTTGGGGTTCAACTTTCCACTTCGATGTTGAATTTAATTGAATTTCCATCGTACTTTTTTGTTTGGATCAGAGATGCTACAATTTTTTAAAACCAATTAGGGGTCAGACTTTTGTTTTTGGGTCCAAATTAGTGGTCATACTTAAGAGCTAAAAAGTTAAACTAACCTAATCGAACTACTCAGGGCCTAAAAGCAGTATGGTCAATTCTACCTGGGCCATCTAGAGGAGATTTCATTTACAGCCCAATGCCTACCCACCTCAAATTAAAAAAAGAAGAAGCATTCCCCTTGAGATGTATATTGGACATGCAAACAGAAAGGTTCTTGACTTGACACTGGTTTAGGCAGATTGGTTATAAGAAAATGTTGCAGAGAGAATTTCTTCTCAGCTTTATGTTCGGATATCTGAGCGCAAAGGATAACAAGAAAACCCATGATGATAATTGTGGATGATTTCTTCAGCCTTAAAGCATGGTATCAGCACGAGACGGCAATCTCCTGAAGAAATTGCTGGGGATTGAGGGTAGCTTGCTTCTGAACCTTGGATGCCGCAGCCAGAAAATGCCCATGACTAAAGCAATTATCCTGAAAGGTGTAATGTAAAGCGCCACAGCTGCAACTAGGCACAAAATCACAAAGAGGCTGCTTGCTCTTGGGTCTCTCCAACTGAGCAGAGCATGGAATCTCTCACCCTGAGTTGCAATGTCTCCCACCACTGTTTGTATTCTTCCTGCTACACTCCTAAGCTTATCATACCTCATTTTTACCACGTCCTGTGGTTTAGACGTAGGGAAAGTATCAAACTCTTCATCGAGTTCATCTGGTTGTGCTGCTTCTGCCCATGACAATTTTGTATCCATGTGGGGAGGATGCCTTGGTCTGAACCGGAAATTCCATATTCCGATCACAAACATATATAGGAACATAGTTGGGAGGATCAATTCCGGGTACAAGATATATATGAAAAACAGAACATGAACTAGAATTGATGTCACTGGGTTCTTCCAGCGGCGAACCTCGCCAAGCCAACTGCTCGTAGATATTATGCATGAAAATATTGACACAATTCGAAAGAAATTAGCTTTGCTTCTTCTTAAACTCCATATATGAGAGTCCACATCCAACATATACTCCACAACCTCTTTCCTCAGGGGTGGCTCTGCTCTCCCAAGCCTTCCTGCTACAATTCTAATAGCTTGGTATCTTAAACTGTCTACTTGATTCACAGTGAGTGGAAGTAAATAATGCATTTTTGGTAGTAGTGGGTGCTCATAAAGGTAAATTATATTAGCTAAGGAAAGACAAGTAAAGCGAACAGCTAATTGAAGTTCCCCCATCTTCTTCAAGCCAGATGGGCGTAGAAGAAGTAGTGGGTACGAGTTAGTGTAAATACGATTCATTTCGAGGGTTGATAGACGAATTCTTATCTTTCCAATTCTGGAGTCAATTTTAGCTCCACTTCCAGAAGTTGGGTTCTCGTTTCCACCTAAATGGCAGTTGTCAAAAACTCCCAAAGTTATCACAGTGCAAGGGTCATACACTTCCCATATGTATTGCTCATTCCACTTAGGATTAAAGCTCCCAGTGATTGTTCTTGTTCGGACCCATTTCAGTCCGTACTTGGCTACACAATAAGCATCCGTCGTCCCCTTGCCATCCTTTGTCTTCATTGGGCTGAGCCCTTGAGCACTCAATATTCCCACTTCTATAATGCCAATTGGCTGCTTCCATAGCTGCCTAGAAGTTGGTCGTGTATCACTTATGTACAGTGTGGATTCATCCAGCACGTGATAGGCACCTTCAAGACTTACTCTCAGATGAATTCTACTGGAAAATTTGAGTTCGTTCCTCTTGTCTCCCTCCAGAACGCCAAAACCAAATCTTTCAAGATTGAACCAGCGGGAGTGGACCGGGCGGGGATGGTGATCCAAACGCCTCTCAAAGATGTTGAGTGGTAAGATTATCCTACCCACAACTTCATCTTTTGCAGAGGTCAGTTTGTTTTCCACTGTGAGAACCAGCCGTTCTTCAAAAGGCTCTGCTGCTACGAACATCAGATCTTCGTTCCACAGTGGATTGGGGGTGCTCGTTGGGCATGACTTAGTTTTAAGTACCTGATTTCCAACTTGAGCCTTTACAAACACTTGGGGCGACTGGCTTTTATCATGTGGCTCTACGTCCTGAGCTTCAATCACATTAACTCTGAGATACCACATTTTTGGTGAAACATAAACCTTTGATCGGATAGTATAAAGTCCTTCTCCCTTAACTGCAGCAGCATCTGAATTCCAAGCATATGGAAATGCTTCGTCAGCTTGTGTTCCCATCCAAACTGCAAGCATCACTACTCCTTTCACCTTGGTATCCCCCCACCGGTCCTGTAGTCTATACCACTGAGGAGCCAAAGGGCTATCTGGGGGAACTCTGGTTGGCACTTCATGCATGTCAAAGACCACCTTGCCAATATAATCGTCTCTGGACACCACCTCCTTGTCTCTCACATAGACTTCAAGAACTGAAGACTGTATCTTGTCCTTTGAAAACGCAAAAACCTGATTCCATTCAGGGTTAGTCTTCTTCTCAAAGCGTTTTGTTTTCCCCTTGTAGTTTCCGACCTTCACTTCTACATATGGGTCAATAGTTCCTGTGACAGGATTTACTGGTAGGTATTTGGCTTTACTAACTCGAACATAGAGATAGGACATCTGTTCCACGAGGTCGTAAGTGCTTGTAGCCCTTTCTCTTAAAATCCAGCCAGTACCACCACGCTGTCCTCCATGTGGCCAACGTTCTCCAAGAGCAGGCTTTGTGTCTTTCAACTTGTAATCGTCTGAAGCAGCTTGAGAACTCATCGAATCGCTTTTTCGGAAGCTTCACCTTTCAAATATGCTCTTACTGCACAAACTTTGTTTTCAAGTGTGTTGTGCTGAGATGGTCTTTGATGCTTCAAGTTCTTCAATATCTTTCCCTTTCTGTTTCGACAAATTAACGCGCCAGTGAAATAAATCACCGCTGGAGCATAGAACAAACAAAAGTATTTATCACAGCTATTGTTGCTTTAGCACCAGAAATAGGAACATTGATTGAGATAGAAAATAAACTTTCTCACATTTGAGGCTTTGACATGGACGGAAGTCTTATTTACAAGACGAAATTATCATCTTCACTCCTTTGTAGGTTGTTTGTCTGCATTTTAAATTTGAAAACGTGTATCTTTATTTCCCCACTAAGACAGCATTAGTTCTTTCGATCCTCTCCATGTCATGGTCTCGGTGGGAGGTTGGATTGGCGCTCCTGGTTCCAAGCGTGTTTAAGGCTCGGCCTCCCTCTCTCTTTACTCGTTTTACTTTCTGTTATTATTTTGGGTACTGCGGTGAAAGTCTTTGGAGGCTTAGAAACAATTTCCTCTGATAGACAAAAGCATACTGATTTGATTTTTAGAACAGTTGAGGAACTAACCATGAAGATGTTGATTTGGGGAATAATATTGGCTTGCTTTCTGTTGAGGAACATTGGTACTGAGAGCATTTGCTTTATTTAAATGCATTAATTCAGGCCAATACCTTGTTGCCTAGCACGAAAGTAGTGATAACCGAAGCCACTAGTTTAAATTCCATAGTTTTTGTGGTGCCCCATTTGAGAGGACAAAGATAGTCTTTTAGAATAAAATACAGGTAGTCTTACAACCACGTTTGAAATATTCTGATAATTATCTTTCAGCTGCAGCAATTAGGTTAAAGCAGAATGGAGAATTTCCTACTGTTTGCAGCACAGCTAATGAAGAAGTTGAAAGAGATAAAGTTATGGGTTGAGCTCAAGGAAAAGGAGAAGCATCACAGAAAGCTTATGCTTATGAGGTGACTCTCCAAAAGATGCTTTAGAACATAATTCTCCCATCTTTATTCTCCTTTAATTATTTTTTTTTCTAAACTTTGGAAATTTTGCTAGGTGGGTGGGATCACAAATTTAACTCAATGCTTTCACCCCTGCCCTGTCTTTTCTTGGGAGTGACATTTCAACTTAGGATTTTTTAGCAAGAACGTTCATAGAATAATGCTTTGGTCAATATTTTGGATTTAGGATTACGTTCCATACAATGAGGCCGCCCATGAATAAAACAACTTGGTTGATCCTATCAATTATGTGGTCAGTCACAGTCACAGTGAAAACGGCACTTTATCATAAGAGAAAAAAGGAAAAAGTAAGAAAAAAAATTATTCAAGAAAGGGGCCTATTAGACAATTAGAGGAACCCGGTACCTGGGTTATTTTTGGTATAGTAAGGGGCCTGGGTCCAACAACAACAAACAAACCTTGGCGTTGGCTGTCCAAAAAGGCTTCAAGTCTGGTAATCTAGATCAATGTTTCTCAGATTAATTACCGATTAAAATTTGTCAGACTGAAAACAACCATTAAAATAAGAGTATGTTGTGGTGAACTTGGTTCACTATAAATTCTATACATGATAACTTTTCATAATAAAAAATCAATTTCATACTTAATAAAAAAGCATGACTTTAAATATATTTTAAAGGAAGTTTGTTTAAAAAATTATTGTATATAAATCAAGATTAACCTGAAATCATGAAATTGTTACTCTTAAAACAATTCATTTCCAAATGTCCCCTAATTTTCATCCTTTATGTGGTGGAGGGTTATGACTTATGCAGGGTATCAGACCAGTAGTACCTCTCTCTCTCTCTCTCTCTCTCTCTCTCTCTCTCTCTCTATATATATATATATATATATATAAATAATAAAAAATATAAAATACAATATTTGAATGATAACTCAATACTGTGAGTAATGCGGGGAAGAGGGCAAAGATTTGACATTTAAGCAAGAGCTTGATAGAAGTCAAGTGTTTGGTCATTGGTGGCGTGGTAACGGCTGCCATATCCGAAACCACATTTATTTTTTATCTCAAGGGATGGGTGCCCCTGATTTTAACCTGCTGAAATTTAAAATCCAGCTGTTTTAGGTTTCAGACACATCTTATTTTGGCACTTGATCAACCTCGATTTTGTTCTTTTGTAAAGAAAGTAACGAATTTTGATTTGAGAGGAATATAATTGCGCAAAAAGAGTCTCTATTCAGTTTCGCTTATTGGTTAATACGTGGGGAAGGGTTATGTGGTGATGGGTTTATGAGAGCAATGACTTTGACCGTTGAACCGCACTCTGATTTAACTCAAAACTGTCGGTAGTGGATCCCTCCTCTATCATCCATTTCCATGAGCCTTCTAGTGTGATAAGAACTCAGTAAAAGAATATCAATATGTTCGACTAAGACACAATCCTAATATCCTATCCTAGTTTTACAAAATAATATAAAGCTTTGGCCTGTCTGTGATGAACTTGGAAACTTTACCAGACTTGGATAATTGTTTGTTTAGACTTTAGATATACAAGTTAAGCCAAAGCGCATATAACTAGAAAGCCCATAATTTCATATTTATCAGTTATCACCTTTGACGAGTGTAATTTGACAGTTACATATGCAATAGGCAGAGAGGATTGTTTGGGAGAAGAAGGAGGAGGCGTGTCTTAATTATACAAGCAACGTGATTTTTTTTAACATAATGTTCTCAACCACAACTCAAAAATTTGAAATCTCATTCATAAATGAGCTGTCTTTAATTAGACAGACGCTACCCTCACTTCACACATCACATTATTTCTATTCTAAGTAGCCACCAACCATGCACTCTATCTTATCTTTACTCTTTTCTATATAAATATCATATCCAAACAAACCCTTTCTCTCAAGTCTCAACCCAATACTAATATGGCAACCATGTTTCGTCTATGTTTCCTTCTCATACTGCTCTCTCCTGCTCTTTCTGAGCTTTGCAACCCAACTGACAAGAAGGTCCTCCTCCAGATCAAGAAAGACCTCAACAATCCTTACCTCCTTGCCTCATGGAACCCTGATACTGATTGTTGCGACTGGTACACTGTCACTTGCGATCCCATAACTCATCGCATCAACTCTCTCACCATTTTATCTTCCGTCCCTGATACTAATTTCTCTGCTCAAATCCCACCCTCCATTGGTGATCTAACTTACCTCAAGACCCTCGAATTCCACAAGCTCCCCAAACTCACCGGCCCACTCCAGCCTGCTATCGCCAAGCTCAGCCACCTCACATCCCTCCGTATCTTTTGGACCAACCTATCAGGACCAGTGCCCAGCTTCCTGGCCCAACTCAAGAACCTCACTTTCCTCGACCTCTCCTTCAACAACCTTTCTGGCACAATCCCACCCTCGCTGTCCCAGTTGCCCAACCTCGACGCCCTTCACTTGGACCGCAACCACCTCACCGGCCCAATCCCCGACTCCTTCGGATACTTCAAGAAAGCACCAGCTCTTTACCTCTCGCACAACCAGCTCTCCGGCCAAATCCCAGTGTCCCTAGCCAACTTGGATTTCGATACCATCGACTTGTCCCGGAACAACCTAGAAGGCGACGCCACCGTGCTCTTTGGGTCCAACAGAACGGCGCAGTCAATTGACGTTTCGAGGAACCAGTTGGCGTTTGATCTGACCAATGTGCAGTTCCCAAAGAGCCTGACATCGTTGGATTTGAATCACAATAAAATATACGGGAGCCTTCCAGTGGGATTGACCTCACTGGAGTTGCAGTTGTTCAATGTGAGCTATAATAGGCTGTGTGGTGAGATTCCGGTAGGGGGCAAGTTGCAGAGCTTCGACATTTATTCCTACTTTCATAACAAGTGCTTGTGCGGGTCCCCGCTTCCAAGCTGCAAATGATTTGCTCTAAACGACGACGTAATATTCATACGCATAAGATAATGGTTTGGCAATGAAAGCGGCACCAGCACGAGCTCGTAGATATTGATGTTTATGTCTACAAGGCTGTAGAATAAGAGTCGTTTGTAAGTTAATGTTGCACCAACAAGCTTGCTAAATTGCTTTACTCACCGAATTACAATAAAAGTGCGATAAAATATATAGTCATATAAAATAAGCCTACTTTGGATTCTTTTCTCAAAGATTTTTCCAGTAAGATGTCGACATTTTTCTGTTTTTGAAAAAAAAAACCTCATATTTGACTTCAATAAGTTTTAGCTGTAAAATATAGGCATATAAAATAAGTCAACTTTGGTTCCTTTTCTGTTTTTGAAAAAAAAAAAACTCAAATTTTCAAAAAATAAAAAAGGGCGGTCGGCCAGCCACCCCAGCATAGCAAACACCTTCCTTTTAAATAAGTAAGACAAAGTATTCAGCCAGCATAGCAGGAGGAATGGACAGAGGAGTGAACAAAGCAGCAACATCTGCCATAGTGAGCTGAATATAGCGAAAAGCATGCCAGAACAGGTGGCTGTATGAGGGGGGTAGGTGCTGTGACAGAGCATGTGTGATACGTTCCCCCAAGAGCGCGATATGGTCTGCTGGAGGTGAACATGAAGGATCAGCAGATAACACGTAAGTTTCCTGCTCTAAGAATTTGGTTATGTTGACCATATTTATCACGATACAACAGGAACTCTAGCACCGCATATAATTCAGCAAAGAAAAAGGCGAACACGAACAAAGGAAGAAAGCTAAGTAACAGAGTTAATTGACTGCATGGTAATTGAAAATCCAACGCCTCGTCTTCAATCATAGTTTGTAGCTGACAATAAGAATCAGCATGACAAGGAAGGAAATGGAACGAGTCTAGGCATTGGGATACATATCAGGGGTTGAGCTCTTGCAAGTGTTACTGCATGTCCCTCTTTCATGTCAACGCTGCCATTCCCACCATCTCTTGCCTTCCATTCAAAGCACTCTGCAAGGCTGGTCTGAACAACATTCAGTGCTATCGAAACTCCAGGACATCCTCTTCTTCCACTTCCAAACGGCAAAAGTTGATAATGCTGTCCCCTCACTTCCAATTGCTCTTCTTCCCACTTTCATCTTTGCTAAGAAACCTTTCTGGTTGGAACTGAAGCGGGTTATCCCAGTGCTTTGGATCCCCGCCAATAGCCCACGCAGTGTTTGCTGGAATGTCATAACCAGCAATGGTGCAGTTTTCAGTTGACTCTCTCGTGATAAATGGAGATGGAGGGTGAAGCATCAGTGTCTACGGCTTGGAGGTAAGGTAGATTAGCAATATCCGATTCCATTACTATTCTGTCCTTCCCAATCACAGAATCAATCTCCTTCCTTGCTTTCTCCAAAATAGTTGGATGGTTAATTAGTTCTGCCAGCGACCATTCTATAGTGACAGCACTTGTATCTGTCCCAACTGAAAATATATCCTAGAAAAATGATAAGGAGAAGTTGTTACTTTGCTTCGTTTGTTACAAAATCAGAAACTCTGTAATTGTTCTTAATTGTGAAAGGATCATTACCGTCAAAAAGGCTTTGATGTTCTCTCTGGTAATTCTGACCTCTGAGCTTTCCTCTTATGATATAGTTAGAAGAACATCGAGTATATCCTTTGCTGCATCCTTTCTGGTCAATTTATTTCTTGCCTCTTCGTGCTCCTGGATAATACTTTCTAAAAAGCGTCGAACCTATGATGAACCTCCTTTAGCCTCTTCCCAATTCCTTAGAGATCCAATTTCTTACAAAACCAAAAATGGTCTGACAAGTTAAACATTAGACTTAACTTGGCTGACTCCTTCACCCACTCCGTCACCTCACGAGCTTCAACTTCGGTGTGAAAAAAGCTTTTGCTTATTGCCATTCTCATTATTATACTGTTTGTCAGCCGTAAAAGCTCACCTCCAACGTTGACAACCTCACCCACTTCTGCTTTCTTTTGTATCATCAGCAAAAACATTGTTATCTCTTGTTGCCTAATCGGAAGGAGTTGATCAAGCATCCGACCATTAAGAAGTTCTGAGATAATGGTTCCATAATGGTTTGAGAGCTTCTGCAGAGCACTATGCATAGGTGTTTGTAATAGGTGGAATTCTCACTTATAACTTTGCTGATTTAGCATTCGCTCCTTATGGGACCTACTAGAAGTTCATGAAGAAGCTTTGTATGTCTGAACTTCTTAACGGTCGCATGCTTGATCAACTCATTCCGATTAGGCAACAAGAGATAACGATGTTTTTGCAGATGATACAAAAGAAAGCAGAAGTGGGTGAGGTTGTCAATGTTGGAGGTGAGCTTTTACGGCTGATAAACAGTATAATAATGAGAATGGCAATAAGCAAAAGTTTTTTTCACACCGAAGATGAAGCTCGTAAGGTGACAAAATGGGTGAAGAAGTCAGCCAAGTTAAGTCTAATGTACTTGTCAGACTACTTTTGGTTTTGTAAAAAATTGGATCTCCGAGGAAATAGGAAGAAGTTAAAGGAGGTTCATGAAGAGGCAAGAAATAAATCTATCAGAAAGGATGCAGCAAAGGATATACTTGATCTTCTTAGAAGAGGAAAGCTCAAAGATTAGAGTTACAAGAGAGAACATCAAAGCCTTTCTGATGGTAATGATCCTTTCACAATTGTAAACTTTTAGCAGAGAAAATAGTTTTAGACTTTTGAGAAAATATAGCTCAGAGAGATGGAGCATAAACATATTATTGATTCATTCAAACGGAACACATTACATAGTTAACCATACATTGGCACTTAGTCCAAAAACATAAGAAAAAATGCACACACAACAAACATATAAGGCTGCAGCATAAGTATTAATATACTACAGGCATACAGAGAAATAGACATTTTTCAGAAAACAGAGCACATAACGTGCAAGTTACAAGTTTTCCTTTTACTAAAGTCAACCTAGCTAACATAGAGTTCACGTGACTAGAAGGTCTCACATAGTCTAACACTCCTCCTTGAGTACTTTACTAGCCAATCCCAAAAGTTTTAAGAAAGTCTCGAATATGCCTTTAGAAAGAGACTTAGTGAAGATATCTACAACACTTCTTCTTTTCTTTCATCATCCCTAACAACATGAAACTTGATCAACAGGTGTTCAGTTTTTCCATGATGCACAAGATTTTCTACCTTGGCTATAGCATATTTATTGTCACACCAGATAGTTGTAGGAGTTTGTTGTTCCATGTTCAGATCCTTGAGGATTTTCCTAAGCCAAATGGCTTGATTTACAGCTGCTGTAGCTGTTATATATTTAGCCTCTGCAATAGATTGTGCAATGACTTCTTGCTTCTTTGAATTCCAACAAAACACACCTGAACTCAAAGAAAAATCATACCCACTGGTACTTTTCATATCATCAGTGCTGCCTACCCAGTCACTATCTACATATTCAATCAAACTTCCATTCTGAATTGAATTAAACCAAACTCCATACTTAATGGTTTCTTTAAGATACCTTAAAACTCTTTTAACAGTTGAGTAATGTAAGACACTAAGATTATGCATGAATCTGCAAAGATAACTAGCAACAAACATTATATCAGGTCTAGATGCTGTTAAATATAGTAAACTTCCTATAATGCTTCTGTAAATTAAAGAGTCTACTTTCTCTGCATTATCTTCCTTACAGAGTTTTAGATTTTGCATTAAGGGAGTTGATTTAGGCTTGCAATTCTGCATTTTGAATTTCTTGAGAAGTTCCAGAAAATATCTGTATTGGCATGGGGAGATTCCTTGATTGCACTGCTTCAATTCAAGTCCTAGAAAAAATTTCATTTCACCTAGATCAGTCATTTCAAAATTTCTTTCCATTTTTAGCTTGAATTTTTCCAGCTCTTCAACCACACTTCCTGTCACCAACAAGTCATCTATATAGAGAGAAATTATAAGGGAGTTGCCACTACCAAGATCTTTCACATATAGTGTTGCTTCACTTTCACTCCTTTTGAAATTTTGAGAACATATGTAATCATCAACCCTATTGCACCAGGCTCTAGGGGCCTACTTGAGACCATAAAGGGCCTTGAATAATTTGTAAACCTTTTGTTCACTTCCTTGTCTAATGAAACTTTCAGGCTGACATACATAAATGTCCTCATTTAGATACCCATTTAAGAAAGCAGATTTTACATCAAGGTGCTAGATTTTTCACTTCATTTAAGCAGCAATTGCAATGAGAATTTTGATAGTGTTAAATCTTACAACTGGTGCGTAAGTATAAAAATAATCAATCCCATGCTTTTGGGAATAACCTTTGGCCATTAATATGGCCTTGTGCTTACTGACTTTTCCTTGGGAATCTAATTTAAGTTTGTACACCCATTTAACACCAATAATCTTTTTTCCAATTGGTTTTTCAACAAGTGTCTAAGTCTTAGCCCTATCTATGATGTTTAATTCTTGTTTCATGGTTTGAACCCACACTTCACTATCTTTGGCTTTATTATAATTTTCTGGTTCCACCAAAGCTTTGTTGCATCTGTGATATATATCAGTTATAGATCTTGTGCCCCTAACTGTATAGTCATCTTCAAAGTCAGAATCAAAAGCTTTTATTGTTAGTTCACAAAAGTTCAATGGTGATGAGTATTTATGTGTTTTGTCCAGTATGCTTTCCCAATTAACCACTGCACCTTCATCCACCTTCAAATCCCTGCTCACTGTTATCTGTTAATTGGTAGGATCAAACACCCTATAACCTTTGCTGACTGAACTATATCCCACCAGAATACCTTTCCTTGCTTTAACTTCTAACTTGTTTCTTTTAACTGCTGGAACTAGACTATAACAGAGGGCTCCAAAAATTTTTATATGTCACACAGAAGGTTTAATGTCACTCCATTCTTCAATTGGAGTTTTCCCATCTACTGCCTTTGTGGGTAATCTATTTTGAAGATAAGTGGCTGTATTTACCACTTCTGTCCAAAGAAACTTAGGGAATATCTTTTCAAATAACATATATCTTGCCATCTCTACTAAATACCTATTCTTTCTCTCAGCCACTTTATTTTACTGAGGGGAATAGCTAACAGTAAATTAGTGTTCAAGTCCATGCTCCTCACAAAAATTTGTAAATTCAAGTGAACAAAACTCTCCTTCATTGTTTGTTCTCAGCTTTTGAATTTTCTTCCCACATTGGTTTTCCACAATAATTTTAAATCTTGTGAAGGTAGTAAACACCTCAAATTTCTGCTTGAGAAAATATGTCTAGCACATCTTGGAAAAATCATTTATAAATAATATAAAATATCTGCTACCATTTAATGAGGTAACATGCATAGGACCACACACATATGAATGAACAAGGTTTAATTCTTCTTTTTGCAGCCTTGGATTTCTTGTCTGTTTTCCTAATTGGCATCCTTCACACAAATCAGAATATGATTCAATGATAGGAAAACCATGAACCAAATTTAATTTATAAGCATCCTAGATAGATTTCAAGTTACTGTGACCTAATCTTTTATGTCACAGTTTGCTTTGTTCATCATTTCTAGCAGCATGACAGCAATGATCATCAAAGGTACTCATATTTACTGGAAAACATCTCTTCCTCATCCTTACTTCAAATAATTTCCTTCCAGTTTTTTCATATACAGTACATAAATCATCTTTAAAATTGATACTACATCCCTTTTGAAGTATTTGGCCTATACTAAGAAGATTATGATCCAGTTTAAGCACAAATAAGACTTCAGTAATAAATTTAATACCTGTTGGTGTATGTAATTTCAAAGTGCCTTTACCAGCAATTGTTACTTTCTCACCATTTCCCATTCTTACTGTCCCACTAACTGGTTCAAGTTTAGTAAAGAGATATGGGTTGCTTGTCATGTGCTGAGTGCATCCACTATCCAGAAACCAGCTACTTCCTTGGCTTCTTCAATATACTCCTTATTTCTAGCCATGAAAAGTAATTTCTCTTCATCCTCTGCCTCAGTGATGTTTGCCTTCTGAGGTTCGGATTCTTCTTGGTGCTTTTGTTTAAGTCTGCATGCCTTCTCCAAGTGACCAATTCTTTCACAATATCTGCACTTTAGAATAGGCTTATCTTTGTGCCAGCAGTCAGTGTCTTTGTGGTTTATCCTCTTACAGTAGGTACAAGGAGGAAATTTTTCTGTTTTCTTTCCTTGCCTACTTGAGTTTGAACCCTTGTCTCTACTGGAACCTTCTCCATTGCTCTTCTTCCCCTCATTTTTCTTTTTTTGTTTCTCTTTGTGCTTCACTAGTAAGGTTTTTTCCCCATTTTCTTTTTGTTTAAAGCTTCTTCTTTGCTCTTGTGCTTGTAGAGCATTTACTAGCTCAAATAATGTAAATCTGGACAAGTCTTTGGAATATTCCAAAGAGAATATTTTTTATTCAAACCTCTCTGGAAGAGTGACCAAGACTTTTTCTACAACTCTTTGTTCACTCAATTCTTCCCCCATGAGTCTAATCTTATTTACAGTGTTGAGGACCATAGCTGAGTTGTCCTTCACTGTCTCTACCTTTTTCATCCGCAGCATCTCAAACTCTCTCCTTAGATTCAATCCTTGCATTGATCTTGTACGCTCATTGCCATGAAATTCATCTTTCAAGGTGTCTCATGCCTTATTGGCTGTCTCACAAGACATTATTCTCACGAAGATGTCTTTTGTGACTGCTTGGTGTATGCTTGATAAAGCTTTGAAACCCTTCGCAACCTCTTCTTCATGGTGTTTGATCTGGTTGAGAATAGGATTTGCTGGAAAATGTACTGGATTTATGCCAGTATCTACTACTTCCCAAAGACCAAATGCTTGTAGGTGGGTCTTCATCTTCACTTCCCAGAAAGGATAGTTCTCTCATGAGAAGATTGGTGGTGGATAAGAGGAGCCGCTGGAAGCCATAGATATTTTCCTTCAGATCTCGTAAGATCAAGAAAGCTCTAATACCAGTATGTAAACTTTTAGCAGAAAGAATAATTTTAGACTTTTGAGAAAATAGAGCTCAGAGAGATTGAGCATAAACATACTACTGATTCATTCAAACGGAACACATTACATAGTCAACCATACATTGGCACTTGGTCCAAAAACATAAGAAAAAATGCACACACAACAGACATATAAGGCTGCAGCATAAGTACTGATATACTGCAGGTATACAGAAAAATAGACATTTTTCAAAAAACAGAGCATATAACGTGCAAGTTACTCGTTTTCCTTTTACTAAAATCAACTTAGCTAACATAGAGTTCACATGACTAGAAGGTCACATAGCCTAACAACAATTAAGAACAATTACAGAGATTCTGATTTTGTAACAAACGAAGCTAAGTAACAACTTCTCCTTATCATTTTTCTCAGGATATATTTTCAGGTAGGACAGATACAAGTGCTGTCACTATAGAATGGTCGCTGGCAGAACTAACCATCCAACTGTTTTGGAGAAAGCAAGGAAGGAGATTGATTCTGTGATTGGGAAGGATAGAATAGTAATGTGTTAGAAAATATGTATGAGACACCCAAGAAGGGGGGTTGAATTGGGTGTTGAAAACTAATGCTTTTTACTTGAAAAATAGCTAGAAAAATTTTGAAGTGAATAAACAGAAACTTAAGCCCTTAAACAAGATGTAAATCAGATACTAACACAAATTTTCAAATGCCTGAAAGTGACAATATTTCAACCTTAGAAAAAGAATCGTTTCAATAAAGAGTTTTCACACTACAGAATGTAAACGATAAGTCAGATCAGTAAACGATCAGGCAGAGAACAAAACTCAGAAAATAAGAGTTTAAGGATGAGAAAAATCAACACCACAATATATAGTGGTTCGGATCTATAAAACAGATCCTACATCCACTCCCCAAGCACAAAGCAAGGGTATTTCACTAAAATGGGCAATCACCAAGAACATACAAGGTTCAAGCTACAAAAGCCTTTTACAACCTTCCCCGATTAACCTTTCAACAAACAAGGCTAAAGCCACTAAGGCCTTTTACTACCAATCCCAGGTAAACCTTACACACTAAGTTTTTCCCTCAAGAACTTAGTCAAACTTTTCCTTGGTGAAATGCACTCAACAAGATTTTACAGAATGAAACTCTCTTACAGATAGAGTGGATATGCCAGAGTAAGCTCAAAGAATGAGTAGAAGCAAGTGAACTCTTTCCCTTTTTGTATCAGTAGTATTGCGCAGTAAGCTCTTCTTCTTCTTCTTCACGAATGCTTTGTTTTATATCATAGGCAAGTATCCGTTGGAAGCTTTCAGGATTCCTCAGAAAAAGTGTCTCCAACGTTCAACTTAGGAGCCTCTGTTTCAGAAGATATGGCAGAGGATGATGTCTGAATATTAGCCAAGATCTTTTCTTCTTTCAAATAGATATGCCAGGATTTTAACTTTTGTAAAATACCTTCCCAATGCATCCGTAGGTAGTCTTATGGCAGAGTAGGTGTCCAAAGCATTTTTCTATAATAAGACACAAAGGCCAAGATGAGTATTGACTTTCCAATCAAAAAGCAATTCAGGACAAAAAGACAAAATATTACCTTTTTACTTTCCAATATAAAAATTGTTAATATCATCAAAATAAAGTTTTCTTTATAAGCCTTGGGCAACATAATGGAATGGGATATTACTAATCTTCCTTACCTCCAAGCCGTAGTGAAGGAGACACTGAGGCTTCACCCTCCAGGCCCATTGATCATGAGAGAATCAATTGAAAACCGCACCATTGCTGGTTATGACATTCCAGCAAACACTCTGGTGTTCGTTAATGCGTGGGCTATCAGCAGGGATCCAAAGCACTGGGATAACCCACTTCAGTTCCAACCAGAAAGGTTTCTTAACAAATATGAAAGTGGGAAGAAGAGCTAATTGGAAGTGAGGGGACAGCATTATCAACTTTTGCCGTTTGGAATTGGAAGAAGAGGATGTCTTAGAGCTTCGCTAGCACTGAATGTTGTTCAGACCAGCCTTGCTGCTATGATTCAGTGCTTTGAATGGAAGGCAGGAGATGGTGGGAATGGCAGGTTGACATGAAAGAGGGACCTGCAATAACACTTGCAAGAGCTCAACCCCTGATAAGTATCCCAATACCTAGACTCGTTCCATTTCCTTCCTTGTCATGCTGATTGTTATTGTCAGCTGCAGACTATGATTGAAGACGAGGCGTTGGATTTTCAATTACCATGCAATCAATTAATCCTGTTACTTAGCTTTCTTGCTTTGTTCGTGTTCGACTTGTTCTTTGCTGAATTACTTCCTTTTTTTCTTCTTCGAAGAAACAAAGATAACTCTTGAGTGTTTCTAAAATTTTGGAATTATACCTGGAAAGATTACCATAGGAGTTCTTGATGAACAATTCATTTTGTTTGAAATTAACGCGAGTGGTTATTTTTTACGAATTAAATGTTATTTTTCACCTAAGGTTCGTAAATGTAACTTTCCATCATACATTCATCCTCCTTCATGGCTTTTTACTGTATATACTTTCTATTATTTAATCTTTATAACCGGTGTTTTAAAAATTCCATAATTTTTAAACTTTTGGAACAAAAATATAGGTTTTACCGAGAATAAATTATTTTTTGTCTCTATAAAAATATTAAAATTTATAACTATATGATATTTTACTTTTTTCTTCTTTGTTATTATAAGAACTAATTTGAAATTGTTTAAAATATTAAAAATAAAAATTATATGATATTATTATAAAATATAATATCTCGATAAATCACTTTATGAAATGACTCTTTTATCAAATTGTGGCATGAAACAGAATGATATGGGATCTTAATTTGAAAAGAGAAATGTTTAAAAAATTTATTATCACGTCTTTCCTTCCAATCAAAAGGCGCAACTGAGTAATATTCATTCATAATTAAGTAGACTAATTTAATTATGAATGAATATGCAAATATGTATACACATTTTTTAATAAAATTCACGTATAACATATTTATATATATTTTATTTATAATTAAATTAGCTAGTCTAACTATATTATATAAATCAGGTCCACCCGAATAATTTTTGCCCGTGCTCTTCGGAGTTTGGTAAAAAAGGCATAACTGAGTTTGCTTTTTCACTGTCATGTCTATAGAGAGCTGATTGGCATATTTGAGAATTAATCTGACCCGGGACTAAAGGCGTTTCATGACTTTTTGTTTGTGTAAAATATCCTGAATCAAAACTCGCAAACATGAAGCATGAGAGTTTTAAAAGATTTCGGAAGATTAATTAAAAAAATTTTAAAAACGTTATTATAAAAATTAAATATGAGATATATAATATATTAACAACGTTACCTTAATTATGATACATTAATAAAAAGTAAAAAATTTCATATTTAAATATCCTTAAAATATCTGTTCTTTCTTCATCAAAAAGAAAACAACAAAACAAAATACAAGTTCTGTCCAAAACCCCACGAAAGGAGGTTCCCCTTGTAAAATATAATAGCTCTCGCTATCTGTCTCTTTCACTTTTTGTCTATCTAAGATTTTTTTTAGGAGGGTTAGATATTATATCATCAGTCTTCTAGTCCAAGGAAATGCTCCCACTCATTCCAGCCTTCAGAAATTTCATATTTTGGGGGATTCTTTTTCTATAAAATATTCCGTAAGTCTTCGTTTCTATTGACATTTTCTCCATCAAAACCAAAGATCTATCTTTTATCACCATGTTTATAGGCATTAGGTGAAAGCTCATTTTCCCCCTCTTGAAAGGTGAAAGCTCATTTCCCCCCTTATAAGCCACCCTATAATCAACATATTCCACATTTCCTTTGGGGAACATCACGTATGGCTGAGTTCCAAGGCTACATCCAACTTTTCCTGATATGCGTGGTCTCCACCATTCTGGTTCGAGCCATACTCACCAGAAATCAGACCAAGGCTCGTCGTCCACCCAGCCCACCAGCGCTACCCATCATCGGACACCTCCACCTTCTTGCTCCATTACCTCACCGAGCTTTTCACAAGCTCTCCCTCCGCCATGGACCCTTAATGCAACTTTTCCTTGGCTCTGTCCCTTGTGTCATAGCTTCCACTCCAGAAACCGCCAAAGAGTTCCTCAAAGCTCATGAAAATTGTTTCTCCAACAGGGCTATAAATGCCGCGGTTCACCACTTATCATATGGTTCCAAGGGCTTCTTATTTGCACCTTATGGACCCTATTGGAAGTTCATGAAGAAGATATGCATGTCTGAGCTTCTCGGTGGCCGGACCCTCCACCAACTACTTCCTGTGAGGAGAGAAGAGACGTTGAGGTTTCTGAGACTTATGCTGAAGAAAGGGAAGGCGGGCCAGGCCGTTGATATTGGTGGCGAGCTCCTGACGTTAACTAATAGTGTAATATCAAGAATGACTATGAGCCGAACGTGTTCGGAAAATGATAATGAAGCCGAAGACATCAGGAAGATGGTGACGGACGCCGCGGAGCTTGCAGGGGACTTCACTATATCTGACTATATTTGGTTCTGTAAAAGCTTCAGTTTGCAGAGACTCAACAAAAGGGTCAAGGAAATTCGGGACAGGTTTGACTCCATGATGGAGAGGGTGATAAAGGAGCATGTAGAGGAAAGGAGGAAGAGGAAGGAAATGGGTGAAGGCGATCAAATTAGGGATCTACTTGATATTTTACTGCATATACATGAAGATGAGAGCTCTGAGATTAATTTGACCAGAGACAACATCAAGGCTTTTATCTTGGTAAGTAAGTTTAATTACTAATTCAATTCCCTGTTTTGTTCACTATCTCTGAGTTTTTTGGCAAATATATTGAACACGAAAACAACTCTCGATTTCTTAGCCAATACGACGTTACTTTGGAATATGTTTGGATTGAAGATGGGGAAGTGATCAAGTGATGGTTGGATTGAAAGGTGATTTTGTACTTTTTCACCCTAATCTTTAGTTGATATTGCAATCTCCTCCCTAATCTATTAATTTTAGCACATTGCACTCTAAACTATAATAATTTAATCAAATTACCCCCACCGTTTAATTAAGTATTAAAATTAATAATTTTAGTTAATATGAATTATTTATATAATTAAAAAAACTTGATAGAAATAAGAAATAATAAATTTATTATGTAAAATAATATAAATATCCTAAAAATAAATGATATAAAATCTCTAATTAACTTTT
>JASKGM010000001.1:6965230-7008349 GCA_034509205.1 Ceratonia siliqua | reverse complement strand
CCCTTGCTCTGAAAAACAAAAATACTTACCACTATACTGCAAGGAGATTTATATTTTAGTTGTGTTTCCAATTTGGAAGGCTTTCAAATTGAGGCTTTGTTGCCGAGGTTTGGAGTTCAACATTGGTTACGCACCAACAGGTTTTCTAAGATGGTGACTTTAATGCCATGTAAAAAAACCATTTTAAGGGAAGAAGTAACCTAAGTTTTCTTTGAGAGTGTGTGGAAGATGTTTGGCTTCCCTAGCCCATCATCTTATATCGTGATAGTATATTCCTAAGTAATTTATAATGTTTTACATGGACCAAAATGGATATACTAAGCTCAAACGAAGTATGGCTTTCTAACCCCAAACCAGTGGATAAATGAAGTTGGTGAACCGAACAATGATATACTGCAAGGGTATAATGCTCGACATCCAAAAACTTAGGATGAAAGTCTGCCATATTTACAACTTCTAATTATCCATACTATACACTGTTCAACTAACAGGACACTAGTTGAAGTTTGTTTTCGGTTCCTTCCTCGAAGCCCATTTAATCTAGAGTTCAAGGAGAATACAAAGACAATGGACAAAGAAGATAATGAAAATATGCGATTACAGAGGTTCATAGTTCGAATTCAAAAGGTACAATAGGAGGTTGAAATGCAATCAATGAAAACTCAGCAAAAATATAAATGAAGACATGATCAGCATCGAGTATAAAGGAAAATTCCAAAAAGGTGATATGGTATGGTTGCATTTAGAAAAAGAAAGGTTAAGAGGTGAAGGCAAGAAGTTGAAGCCAATTCGATATGGCCATTTAAAATTCTGAGCAAAGTTGGGGACAATGCCTACCAACTGGAACTACCAGCTTACATGGAAATGTATTCAGTAGTCAACGGGGAAAAGTTGAAGCTTTTTGAACCCTCGATGCTTGACGATGATTAACAAGAAGTGCTACCTATAGTAGATCTAGTGATTGAATAGGAGACTCCACTCACAGAAGATGCTATCTATAGAACAAAAGTCAAAGAACACAAGGCGTAGAGTTATACAGTCCTTTAGAACTAGTACAAAGGGACAAAATCCACAAAGTGCTAAATGGTTCACTGCAGAGGATGCTTAGGTTCTTTTTCCTCATGGATAGCTCAAAGAACCAGCAAGAGCTAGCCCTACTTGAAGGGGAAAGTCATGATCTAAAATCGTGGCACGCTATGGGGCACATTAGCATGCTTAAAGACACATTAGTAAGACATGGACCAAGTCTTTAGTACTAGCTCCCTATGTAGACTATGAGGAGAATATGCTTCTGACTCAACCACCCACAATTGTGGAGAATGAGGGAAAACGGGTAGTTTAGTTTTATGTGCCTACTAGGACCCATGTGGACCTTTTATAAATGTTAGAATTCGAAATTGGGTGAGGTAGAGAGAATTCATAACCTATTGTAAATTGTTTCTTTTTGTTAATGAAAGTACAAAGTCATTTTCCCTCTGAAAACCTCATTTGAGTAATAGAAAGAAAATGGAAAGAAAATGGTGTAGGTCCCTTGGAAACTTAATGCAATTCTCTGAGTTTGAGGGATCACACAATACAAGGCTCTACCTTCAAATAAAACATAATCAAATCCATAGTGCTCAACCATCCTAAGACGATTATATTGGATCTAGTTATTTATCCTAAGTATTTACTATACAAGCATAGGTTTTTAAAAATTTTAAAACATTCAAGCTTGCAAACAGGTGGAAACAAAACACATTGGCAAATAACTCACAACTAGAAGAGAAGTAAAATAGATAAGAATTTTACATATCTCTTATAGTCACTTTAATCTTGTAATATACTTCCCAACCAAGACTGACCTTTTATTCTTTGGGAAGTATCAATCCACGAAACCTATGGTGAATAGGCTTAGTGATTGAAATAAAAACAAAGATAAAAGAAATAATTGATAGCTTTCAAAGTAAATTATAAAGCCTTTACTTTCCCTTCAAGTATAGAGTGTAGAAACCTATGAAGCCACTCAAAAACAAAACTCACTTTTCTCTTGGTGTTTTTCTCTTAAAACTTGAGGCACTCTCAATGTACTTTTCCTCTCAAAATTTTGACAACAAGAGCTCTCTCTTCTCTCAACAATGTCGGACAGCTAGGCGAGTTTAAGTGTAATCACCTAACCTTAGGTCATATGAATGTATTTGAGTGTAATTTAAAAAAAAAATCCTTCCCAAAAACTTAGGGATTCCACATGCCTACTAAGGATTAGATAATCGAATTATCTAATTAATTTATCAATTAATAATTCTATTATTCAATTGATAAAGTTATATTTTATTTAACTCTTAAATAAAACATGTGAGGCTTTCTAATTAGTCATACTTGAATACAAAATTCAAATAAATAATTTTATTTAATTAAATCCCTTTGACTTAATTAATCTCCTAGTGAATGTAGGTTACTTAAAAAATTAAAACTCTTTTAATTTTAATCCTTTATTCACTAGGATAATTAGGAAGGAATCAATTTCCCTCCTTTATAGGCATGCTCCTCTCCATCACATGGGGAGGAGGTTGTCTTGCGAGTTTGAACAATTCAAACTTTACAACAATATTAGGATAATTAATTAAATTAATTTTATCCTAATAAAATGATATAACCAAAAATCTTAATTAAATGGGGATTTGATTTTTATTTTAATCAACTTCTTTAAATTAATTAATTTGAACATTTCAAATATTAATTTAAAGTAGTCTAATTAACATAATTACTTAAGATAAATGTTATCTAAATTGAGATAAAACTTGTTTTAATTCAAACAAACATTTGTCTTAAAGTTCTATTGTCTAATTAAAACAAACTTGTTTAAATTAGACAATTAGTGTGAGAATTATTTTTGTCTCTTTGGTGACAAAAATGTTTTTCACATTTTCAAGCATGATTAGGATAACATTTGTCCTAAAATAATTTTTTCTCTAAATTAAGACTATTTTTATCTTAATAAAGACATTAGCTAAAATATTATCAATTATTTTTATTTTAAATTTATTCCAACTTAATGTAGATTAAATTCTTCAAAGCTAGGTGGGGTATCCGTTTGGATATAGGAATATCAAGCCCAATAAATTTGAAATTATTTTAATCTCATTAAAATAATTTAAGTTTAATAATTATAAAGTCACTTCACTAAAGACTCATGATTGCACTCATGATAATTCCTAAAATTACGAGAAGTCAATATTGAACATTGATTTGTCCAATTTGTAAACGAAGTGTTTGTGAACCCTCGTAACTATCCACTAACACAAGGTAAAATTATCGTTTTATCTTTTATGTTAATTGTATCCCATAGTCTCATATTTCATTTGATAAGTGACAAGATGATCTTTTAAAATTTTTATAAAATTATCTCGAAATGATGAGTAGCCGATTCATCATTTCACTGGGCCCAGATATGTCACTTGTTTCCTTGAAATCACTAGAAGTGATGTAACGCTACAAACTCTATTTCTTAGATTTATGTTCCCGAATGTTCACTTCCACTATGATCCCAACATGCAGAATATTGACCAATGTCACACAATGTTGTGCCTATAGTATATCAAAAATCACAATGGTCATGGATGCGAGTTCATAATCCATCAAAATTTTGATTCTTCAATTAGTGGATGCAATGTGTATGAGTTTAAGTTCAAAGTAACGGTATAACTTGAATTTGATATCTCACTTGATTCTAATTCATTTAATAGTGTTATTACCTGAAGTCTACTACTTCAATAATTTGATATTCATTATTCCCTTAGAAAAGAATCTCATTCCCTTATAAAAGAATCTCATTCTTTCTATGGAGGTAATATAGATACTACCGTCTTAATTGAACAGAGTGACTGACTTTATTCAGTGACTGTGAATATTATTTTAGATTTATCCAAAAATACATATCTCCTTTTGTATAACTCATATGCAAATGTATCTTGGTTTATTAGAATATAGGAATCTTAATAACTAGAAAATAAAATTTACATAAATAAAATTTTTATTTATTAATATTAAAAATGTATTTACATCAAAATGAGGAATACAACTTACTTTCCAAAGCAACATATTCCCAACAAAACATGCCATCAACCTTCTCCAAATACCAGTTTCTCCTTGAACTTGAAATAGCATAGGGAGATGCAATAAGTTAGCCGATTCAATTGTTCATTCAATATGTAATTAATCTCATATATGAGACTCTAAAAATACATTGCTTAACTTGTTTAAAAATAGCATCTTGGTAATTAAAAAGTTATTACATTAGTGTTTGAGATTTTAGGAAAGACCTTTAACGAAAACCTAATTTGAATAAATTCTCCATGAAAGCCTAATTTGTATAAATTCTCCATGGGACCATTTCAAACCTATATAAGTGAACTAGTGAATTATGAAACAACCATCAAAGTTTTAGTGGCTTCGATCGATTTGGTGTGACTTGTAGGTGAAGAATAATGTCCTTCTTTGCCCATTGGAAGTTGAATGCCTCGCTCATAAACTAGTCACAGGGCTTTGGTCGATTTGGGATGACTTGCAGGAAAAATCACGTGCGATTATGGCAAATGTAACAAGAAGGAGGAGAAGGAGAAGAGGTGTTCATGACGGAGAAGGAAGAGATGTCCAAAATGGCATCGTTATGTGGTACAAAGGAGAAAGCATCAACTTAACAAAATGGAGTCATTTTGGAATTGCTATGTAAGCATGTGACGTAATAATTAAATGTCAATATTGGCAATTAACTTGTCACATTGGCAATAACTCAGCTTTTTTCGTTAAAAATGTTAATAAAGTTAATGATAAGGATAAATTTAGAATTATTATGTAAACTATGAGACATTAATAAAATAAAAAGATTAAGGGATAAACTTAAAATTTAGTAAAAACTTGAGGATTAAAATTAAATTTTAACCTTATTCGGAACTTAAATTTTATACAACCCACGGTTCACATTCCTAAAAAGAGGAGCAGCATTTTTTATGGATGCGCCCCAGTTCTGCTGTAATATTTATGAGGAAACGGGGTGTGACCGTGTGAGGATCCCTGTTCTGTTGCTTTGGAATCCGCATTTTGGAGCCTTTTTATCACAAAGAAGAAGAAGAAAATAATAAAGAAAAAGGAAAAATAAATAAGGAAATACTTGGCATTATATACTGTACGGATCGTACTCTTGTAACGGCTACACCACGTTACTTGTACTAATCAGTCTATTACTTCTTTCAAAATTTGTAAATTATTTGATAAACTCAAGGTATAATTTAAAAAATAAGAGAAAATAATTATTAATAAAAATAATTTTATTTTAATGTTAGACTTGTATTTTAAATCTTGAGTGTATTAAATAATTCATGTAATTTAATTTAAATAAAATGATACATTACATTATATATATATATATATATATATATATATATATATATATATATATACACTTGTTATAATCAAATCATAAAATAATTTTTTTGTGGAAATTTTGTAATAATTCTCTCAATAATTTTTGAAAAAGATGTTTCATAAAAAAATTATTTAGTGATGCTCATCACGTCACTAAATTTTTACATGATGTTTTACTGGTAGGTTCATATTTGGGGTTGTAGGGTAAAGATGAGTGTGTCGTTTTTTTTTTTTTTTGATTTTTTAATATTAATTAATTATTGATGTCATATTATTTTTTAAATGTTTTGAAATAATTTTTATACTATTTATTCACAATTTTTTTAATACTATTCATTTATAAATAAATAATTTTTTTAAAAAATTTGAAAATTTTTTATAAATTTTTAAAAAAATTATATAACATAACAAATAATTAACTAATTTAAAAAAAATAAATTAAATTAAAAATTAAAAAATTAAAAAAAAAGGTATGCTACCATCATAGTTTTGTGACTGTAGAAGAGTTTTAAGATTTTTTTTTAAAGGCTTTTTAATATATTTTTTAATTTTTTTTATTTTATAAAATTAATTAATTATATATTTATATAATGTATTTTTATTAGAATTTTTTGATATGTTTTTGTATTTTTTTAAAATCTTTTAAGTTACAAATGAATAATAGAAAAAATTATAAATGAATAGTAAAAAAATTCAAGAAAAAATTCAAAAACATCCTAAAAAATTTTGAAAAAAATATATAAGATAAAAAATATTTAATTAATTTTAAAAAGGCAAAAAAATTAAAAAAACATAAAAAATAAAAAAAGTAAAAAAAGAAAAAAGGGGTGGGATGTAGGATAGTATTTCCCTATTTCTATATAATCTAAGGTACTATTTATCTTCTTTTCTTTTCTTTTTTCTATATCTTTGATAAAAAAATAATTATTTTTATAAAAAATAGTTATTTAATTATAAGAGAATAATTTTTTTTACAAAAGATGAAAAGAGAAAAAAATTAAGAATACCTTAAAATCATATAAAAATATAATAATAAAATAAAAAATATTATTTGTATACTATTTTTTTAATATCATTCTTACACCTCTCTTTATTTTTATTATTTTATTATTATTTATTATTTATTATTATTATTTTATAATATTCAATAATTAAAAATAAGGGCTAAGAAAAATATAAAAAATAAATTGTACACAACATTTTTACCAGATAAATATCTGCATTTGGCGCCCATTCCACAGCAATGAATAATTTTCATTGTTAAAAAAAATTAAAAAAAAAATGGCCGTATATCTGCATTTATTAATTATTGCTCTCCATTTGATTTCTATTTGCATTATGGGCTGGCAGTCTCGTGGCGATTGAAGTTTGAATCCATGATGATGTAGCAAACTCTGAAGGCCGAAGGTTTCCCCCCAAAATCTATGTAATTCCAAAGCATGCTTCGAACAAGACATATATTATCTTCCATTCAAGAAACCTTAACCGGTCAACTACCCCTTGTAATATACACGCCAAATTCACGACTCCTTAAAACTCTGAGCTGTAACGGTCATCTTCAAGAAGCCCTGCTACAAATGGCCCTTCGGGGCCCTCACATGAAGTTTGAAGGCTATGATGCACTCTTGAATGAGTGTGTGGACCAAAGGGCCATTAGAGAAGGGCAGAGAGTCCATGCTCACATGGTTAAAACTGATTATGCCCCCCCTCTATACCTCAGAACAAGGTTGATCGTCTTGTATACAAAGTGTGAGTCATTGGATGATGCGCGGCGAGTATTTGATGAAATGCCTGAACGAAATGTGGTCTCCTGGACGGCTATGATTTCTGCTTATTCTCAGAGGGGATATGCCTCCCTGGCCGTGACTCTCTTTCTACAGATGTTAAGATCAGGTATGCTTGGTTTGCAGAAGTTTACAAGAGTGAGTCAACGAAATTATCATAAAAACTGATCGTGGAATTATTCTGATATGTTTGTTATCCATTTTTTTTGTCAAGTGTCATTTTTATGTGGGAGTACTGGTGTCACTGTCTAATGTATTTTAGAAATTTTACGGAATGTTATGGTTATATCTTACCTTTGTTCCCAAGTTGATTGCCTAGAATCCTAAATCATATGATTTGTTTCAAAAAAGAATTATTGACAAATATAAGGACAAGCTCCTTTTGCTAAATTTAAAAACTTATTATCCTTATGTGCTAAGGAGATATCAGAAGCTTATGTTAACAAAAAAAAAATTTTTGTCATACCACAAGTTTTTTTTTTCCTTATTGCTGTTATCTCAATGATTTCCCAGCGCTGACGGTTACTGTACCCTTTGGCAGGAACAGAACCTAATGAGTTCACTTTTGCAACTGTACTTACTTCATGCACAGGCACTCCTGGTTTTGTCTTAGGAAGGCAAATCCACTCCCTTATTATAAAATCAAATTACGAATCCCATGTCTATGTTGGAAGCTCACTTCTTGACATGTATGCCAAAGCCGGTAGAATTCATGAAGCTCAAAATGTATTTGAATGCATACCAGAAAGGGATGTAGTTTCTTGTACTGCTATAATCTCTGGGTATGCTCAACTGGGTTTTGATGAAGAGGCATTGGAGCTATTTCGCCAGTTGCAAAAGAAAGGAATGCGTTCAAATTATGTTACTTATGCTAGTGTTTTAACTGCACTGTCTGGGCTTTCTGCCTTAGATCATGGTAAGCAAGTGCATAACCATGTTCTTCGCTTTGAAGTTCCCTCATATGTGGTCCTTCAGAACTCTTTGATTGACATGTACTCAAAATGTGGAAACCTCACTTACTCAAGATCGATCTTTAATACCATGCCTGATAGAACTGTTATATCTTGGAATGCAATGCTTGTGGGGTATAGCAAACACGGAATGGGAAGAGAAGTGCTTGAGCTTTTCACTTTAATGAGAGAAGAAAATAAGGTTAAGCCTGACAGTGTCACAATTTTGGCTGTGTTATCTGGTTGCAGTCATGGAGGACTGGAAGACAGGGGTCTGGATATCTTTTGTGATATGGCCAGTGGAAAAATTGGGGTTGAGCCAGAGATTGAACATTATGGGTGTGTAGTTGATTTACTTGGTCGTGCTGGTCGAGTAGAAGAGGCTTTCAAGTTCATCAACAAAATGCCTTTTGAGCCAACAGCTGCTATATGGGGTTCGCTTTTAGGTGCTTGTAGGGTTCATTCATATGTTGACATTGGTGAATTTGTGGGTCGTCGGCTTCTAGAGGTTGAGCCTGGAAATGCTGGGAATTATGTTATTCTATCTAATCTATATGCTTCGGCGGGAAGATGGGAAGATGTAAGATCAGTGAGGGAACTGATGTTGAAGAAGGCTGTAAGAAAAGAGCCTGGAAGAAGCTGGATTGAGATTGATCAAATACTTCACACTTTCCATGCAGGTGATCGTTCCCATCCAAGAAGAGAAGAGGTATTTGCAAAGGTGAAGGAGTTATCAATAAAGTTTAAAGAAGCTGGTTATGTTCCTGATTTGAGTTGTGTTCTACATGATGTGGATGAGGAGCAGAAGGAGAAGATACTTGTAGGCCATAGTGAAAAATTGGCTTTGACTTTTGGGCTAATTGCTACTCCTGAGGGTGGGATAATCCGTGTTATAAAAAACCTCCGCATTTGTGTGGATTGCCACAATTTTGCTAAATTTATCTCAAAGGTTTATGGAAGAGAAGTGTCTCTAAGGGACAAAAACCGGTTTCATCGAATTGTTGGAGGAATATGTTCTTGTGGGGATTATTGGTGAGAAGATCTTGAGCAGTGTTCAATTAACATGAGAAAAGAGGCTCTTATGTCTTCTGCTCTGAGTTCAATAATAATACTGAAATTTGGCTCTGAATTTATTGATGAAATGAATTTCTACCAAGTAGGGAAACAAAGGAAAATTAACAAAGAAGGAAATATAGACCGAGCAAGATTACAGGTTAAAGTTTTAGAAGTGAAAAATTAGTTAACAATAAGCACAAAGTTGGTTGTAAATTGGTGTTATGAGAAAATCAGGTAGTGACTTGAACACATGGAATTAATGGGGGGAATTTATATAAAGATTTCCGTATCGATTTTTTGTACTTGTTTGGAGATAATTTATATAGGATTTATAGTAGAGAAAAATTATATGGATGGAGAAAAGTACTGGGGTGAAAGCAGGATATACTCTTTTGGTAAGAATAAGGTTTCATGACAACTCCAGTACCATTTGTCTTGAATTTGTATTATATTATTTAACATTTCAACTCAAGAGTATGAACAGTTATGGAAGAACTCAAGCTGTGATAGAGGCGTGAGATCTAAGTTCCTCTGATCCTATTATGACTTGCCATTCAATTTTTTAGTACTGCAGATGGGTAGTTTAAGTGAAGGGCCTTGGCACACAGTTGGCTTCATACATTAAGCAATGGAGATAAAAGTTTGAAAGACTGCTGTGGTAAATCCATTAAGCCTCATCATTTGCAAACATATTGTCTGGTGGTGTAGTTGAATTCTGACAAGATATGTTAATATGAAACTTTATCTTGAAATCTATTTCTTGATTTTGTTTCTACTATGGAGACTGATGTCATGTTTGCAATCTGTCGAGAATTTTAATTAGCAAAAAGCACCTATTCTCTGTTCATACTTACGTGGTTGTTCGTTTGAATCTACACAATAGTCATCATACTTTATTTCTCTATTTCTAATCCTGTTTGGATTTCTCCAGTTAGTTAAGATCTAAGCCCCTGCTTCATTACTGTTGATTGAAAATTCACTTGTAAAGAAGACAACTCCTATTCTATCTATCCTTTCATTGAACTGTCACTTGCATTGATAAAATTTACTCGTTCAAATGACAGAATTGTAAGACAAATCAGTCACAATTGTTAAGTGGGTATTACATTATTAGACTCTAGCAAGCTTATGATCAACTGATTGTGATAGAGTATATTTCTACACAGAAATGATGTTCTTGACTTGCCTGGGTGGTTACTCTTCTTCTTTTATCATGTTCAGAAAATTTCTATGGTATCAGGATGTGTTTATTATTACACTCTAACTGGACTTAGTTCAACTAAAACTAGTTCCTTTATTTTTGGAAGATGCAAGTCTTACACCTACCAACTCAAAAAAAAGTGATGATATTTTATTTCTAGATTGCCAGTCATTTTAGGAACTTTTCTAATCCTAAATTATACTGGAAAGGACGAGAACATAACTGACACAGTCGATGGATGTCAAATTACTACGGCCAATACATCTTTGCTGTTTCTTCTATAATATTGTCCTTCTACTATGGGATGAAACTAAAGATCCTGATTTGAAACTTATCTAGGAACATCACATTAGTGGTCTTACTTTTGCGCCGCTGTGTAGCATCAGATCATGCTTTGTAGCAGAATCTTTGTCAACCATTAATTCCCCACCTTATCTTGTGCAATATTTATGCAGTGATTATTAGGAGTCACATTTTGACATAATCAATTACATGTTCACTGATAATTTCAAAAACGTATAATTCTTTAGCTGACATCTGTGGCTCTTCATGGAGGGCCTCCATTTTGTTTTTCTGCCTACTTTTCATCTAGCAATGGTGAGGCACTAAAATGCATGTTAACTATCTGTGCTGAATACTTTCTCCCTTCTGTTATATATCTGTATGTTCAATTCATCTTTTATTTACTGCTGAACTTTTATTATTTTCTACGTTCTATATGAGGTCTCAATTATATATTTCATTTTTTTTTTCTATCTGAGATTCAATGTGATGTCCCATGAATTACTAGAATTTGTGTGCTACGTGAACTTTGTGCTCTTGTCATCTTTCTGGTTTCCTTGATTGGCATGCGCTGCATCCACTAGTTAGTTAAGGCAGCATGTGCTGGTACTCGCTATTATGAAAGCTATTCAATCATTCTTCTCCATATTTGATATAACTTGTGGAATGGCTCAAATGCTTGTGCCTCTCTACATCCTGTCTCTGCATTATTTTCCCTTTTGCAATGTCGGCCAGTTAATTTATCACTCCATAAAGTGCATTAACTATTTTTCTTATTCTATTTTTTTGTTAAATTCAAAATACAACTGGGGCTAAACAAGTCTCTCGTTGATGAAGAGGTGCAATTGCAGTTAGAACATATTTGTTTTTCAGTTTCTGGAAAAACAGCCAAGAGAGGTTCTGTGTGCACTTCTATGGTGGTGGAGGCACAATCCTGGGAAGTAAATATGGTTACATACTTTTGGAATTGAGAACTACCTTCTGCTTAAGGAGCTTGCTAAGGTTAGTTAATTGTACCTTTTTTTCTTGTCTCAGCTTCTTCATCTAGTTGATAAGGGATTTGAAAGCATGACAGAAATTGAGAAGATAAAACTTCAAAGAATAGTCAGACAAAGGTTTCTAGAACAACTGACGGGAGAGAGAATAAATTGCATCAAAATAATTCATCCAAAACATTAAATGTAAAAGAAATCGAATCTTAGATACCCCAGGGGACCAACTGCAAACAATTTTGTAAGTGAATCAAATACGGCCTCAGGGCCCTCAGAAACTTATGAAAACAAGGTTATACATTATGTGGATGATGTTAACAGGTCTGAAGAGGCACCTGTCGAGATGGAAATTAATGAAATGGTTGCCAAAGAAAATAAGAATGAAGTACTTGATGATCATTCTATTCATTTGGGCAAAAAGAAGGGAATGAAAAAGTATCAGATACCAAGATAGTAAAGGTTTCAGTATCATCACAAGGTGATTCTTTCACAGTTGAAGGATGAGAAAGTGGAAAAAGCTTCAACCTTCAAGAGATCCTAAAAGTAAGGTAAAAGTGAATAAATGGCAGGCTGGACAAACTTAAACCCAACCCACCTCATGTTTAGGGTTGAATAGGCTAATCCGACGATCCTAACGTATTTTAACAGCTCTACATATAAGGATATTTTAATAATTTTATTTAAATGACACAATAAATGTAAGGGCATTTAAGACAATTGTAAGGGCATTTAAAACAATTGTATTATGAGAAAAAGACAAAAATACCATTACATTTATTATGTCCTTCACTTCTATCTTAGCTTATGAAAATACAAAACAATTTTAAAAACAAAATGCAGCTTCACAGTATGTTTGGAACACTCAAAAAATAAAAATGTAATTAATTTAAATTCTTTTTTTGATTTTTTTTCCTCAAAGGTAGGAATTTCATTCTTTGATGAAGGGAGGAGAAAACTCCAATTACATAAAGAAAAGGGTTCTGTTGAGATAAGTGAGGGATTGATACTCAAAGAAAAGTTTCTTTGTATTTTATAGTAGCGTTGTAGAAAGTTTTTGGTACGACTATCGCACCCGTGTGACGATCATTACGATTGTACCACGTGATATTTTTTAACAAAATGTCCAAGAAAAATGTCACATAGTGCGATTATAATGACCGTTAATTATACCGAATTTATTTTCCAAGTGAGGGACTAAGTGGCTTTCGTTAGTGGACATGAGTAGAAAGTGTGTTGTAATGCCTCCTAAGGAGAAAACGGATTTCATGAAGTATATGACGCACCATATTTAATGAGAGTCATTGAATAAAGTGCAAGTAGAAACGGATCGATACTGGTAAGAACTAGTAATCATTGAATGCAACATGATCGTACATAAGAAAATCCGGATCCTTGTAAGGGTAATCACAATTGGGGCATTGAGAATTTCTCATAACATTTAAAATTAAAATAGTTGTTAAAAACAATTCTTCAAAAATCAATTGATGATAATTTATCTTCTAAGTTCACGTAATACCAAATTGTCAACTTGAAGGCGGAGAGCAGGACGAAACAGTTGCCCTCAACTGTTTTTTTTTTTAATTCATTTGTTATCCATTTACAGGACCTACATAAACATATACCATTAAGATTCTTTGCTTCATTCATTAATTAAAGAGGAAATTATTTATTAGTGTTTAATGGGCATAATATTTTATGGATACTAAATTTTATTTGGTGTCATACATTTTTTTATAAAAAATATTTATCTAACTATAAAAAGTTTTATAATGAGTAAAAAAAATAAACAAGTATGACTTTATCACTAAAAGATAATTTTTTCTTAATTAAATATACTTATAAGAACATATAAATACATCTATATTCTTAAATAAGAAAAATAAAATTGCACCAAAATGAAATAAACTAAGTTGATAAAATATATAAATTAAATTACTTATAAATATATTAAATTTAAATTTAAAATTATATATTTACTTATTTATTTATAATTCTCCATCTAATCTCAATCAATGACATTTTCCTAATCATATTAAATTACTAAAAAGTCAATGAGATGGTACATCACGCTGTCGAGATTTGAAATTTTTATTATTATTATAAATAATGAATCTAATCTTAAAAGCAGACCACAGTGAGTACAAAGCCAGAAATGGCGAAATCGTTCTTCCTCTTCCCTATCATCCTATTCCACCTCATCCAATCACACCTCGCCACTTCACACACCCTAAATCCAATCCCCATTACAGTATCCGTCACGGACTTCGGAGCCGCCGGCGACGGCCTCCGCTACGACACCCAAGCCATCCAATCGGCCATTAACTCCTGTCCCACCGGCGATCGCTGCCACGTCACCTTCCCGGCTCCTGGGAAGTACCTGACGGCGACCGTGTTCCTGAAATCGGGGGTGGTACTGAATGTGGAATCCGGAGCGACTATCCTGGGGGGAACAAAACTGGAAGATTACCCTCGGGATCCGTCGCGGTGGTACGTGGTGGTGGCGGAGAACGCGACGGACGTCGGGATCAGCGGCGGTGGAGTGGTGGATGGACAAGCGATGAAGTACGTGGTGAGAAAAGATCGGAGGAAGAACATAATGGTGAGCTGGAACCAGACTGGTGCTTGCTCAGGGGACGAATGTAGGCCTAGACTGGTTGGCTTCCTCGGTAGCAGAAACATTAGAGTCTCGAACATTACCCTCCATGAGCCGGCTTACTGGTGGTGCGTATATCATTATTATGGCTTTGTGGCTATATTTTATATTTTTAATATTTTTATAATTTTTATTGTAAAAAATAATTTAAAATAGTTTAAAAAATAAATTTTTTTACAACCAAGTATTTAAAATAAAAAAATATTTTAATATTTTAATTTGATTTTAATATTTTTTAAAATAAAATGAGCCCATTATTATCTCTTTCATTTTACATATTACTCTTTTAGTCCCATTATTATTTCTTTCATTTTACTTATTACTCTTTTAATCTTTTTTCTAGTTCTTTTATTTATTAGGATGTTTTAAATTTACAAATTTAACATTACTCGTGGTGCGTATATAATTATTTTCTTTCATTTGGACTTTTTAAAAGATATAATAACAAGTCTTTATCTTTTCAATTGTTTTTAAATATTTTTAAGATTTGATGCTGAATAAATATGATTTTATTTTATTTTTGTCCTTATAATTTTTTTAAATTAAAATTTTAGTCTACTAATTTTATCAAAATTACATTTTTAATCCATCAGTTAATTTTGTATTCATTTTTTGACAGTCATTATTAACATGAACAATAAAAGTCACGTAAATACAAAAAATTTACACGTCATTAATAACTTTTCCTTCTCAGTCTTCACAAAAGAGAAAAGATGAAAAATTTGGGGGTGATTATGAATCTTCTAATCTGACATGGAGGTTGAGAAAGTAAAATTATTTGGTGACGGGTACATTTTTTGTATCCATATGACTTTTGCTATCCACGTCAGCAGATAACAATAGTTGGATGAAAAATTAACTGGGAGACCAAAATTATAACTTTAATAAAATTAGAGGGACCATATTATTTATGATGAAATTAGGAGATAAAAATACAATTAAGCAAATAAATATAAACAACTTCTTTAGATAATTTGACGAAAATCTTATTTTATTAGTCTAAATATAGGTTGGTATCAATTAATTTCTTCAAAGAATTTTTTTTATTAATTGACTCCCCTAAATATTGATATTTGTATCAATTAACTCTTTAAATTGGAATGAACATAATTTAAAATGAGTCTTTGAGAAAACTAACCTATACAATTTTTTTTTTTTGAATGAGTTAATTAATAGTTGAGAGGAGCAAAATAAGATTTTTGTTCATAATATTTCTAAAATTTTTAAGACTTAATATTAAATAAATATAAACTACTTTTGAAAACATAACATAAAAAAAACCCTAACTCCTTTTCTCACAATCTCAATAAACAATGGTGCATCGTACAAATATGAGTTTAATTTCTATGTCAAGATTAATGTTTCAATGTATATATAGGAGACTTAATTGTATTTTTAGTTATTCTAATTTGTTAAAATTATAATTTTGATTCTTTTAATTTCATCTTTAACAATATGATTCTTTTAGTTTCATCAAAATTATAATTTTAGTCCCTTAAATTGAATATAAAGCTGTTAAAATAGGACGGGTCCATCGGGTTAGCCTAACCCGTTTTGAAAAATGGGCGGGGTGGGCTATGAAAAACCAGCTCGCCAAAATGGGAGGGCGGCCAACCCGTCCCACTTGGAGGCGGGCTGGTGGCGAGACGGGGCGAGTTAGGAGCAGGTTAGCTCGCCTCTTTATTTATTTTTTTTACTCTTAACATTAATTTTATATATTTTTTCTTAAATCAAAAGTTCAAATTTTATTGTTTAAAAATCGGTTCCATTTATATCTTGAGTAATTTTATAGTATTTTACAACTACTACTTGAATTAAATTAACTGTTTGAATTTTCTAATGTTGTTTTGATCTTGATAATGATCCCAAAATATTATAAAATTGTTCAAATTATAAGTAAAACAAACTTTTAAGAAAAAAATTGTTTATCATTTTAGTTTTTATATGATTATTTAAGTGATGACAGAATAAATTTGAGGAGAAAGAGGGAGGAAATTTTGCAAACACAAAGGATTGATTTATGATAGTCTGTAAAATTCTTTTTATTGATGCATTCAAATGCATACAAAGTACAACTGGGGCTTTGCAATTTATAGGAAAATGCAATTGTAGATATTAAGTGTTGAAAAATATCATTCTTTATCCCATTTATGAAGTTATATTTGGGAGTTGGTAAAGGGTGAAGAAAAGAAAATCAAAGACAAAGGAAAGTGAAGGGAGAAGAGATGGTTAAATCACAAATTTTCCTTGTTTTATTTGAATATTTAAAATAAAAATGTGAATGAGAAAAAAAAACTTAATTAAAAAATAATTAATTTATGATATATTTTTATAAATGTTTTTCTTAAAATAATTAATTATAATAAGACTTTATAAGAAAAAGATTTAGAGAAACATTATTTAATAAAGAATTGAGATAAAAGTATTTATGAAAAAATAATTATATTTTAATTTTTTAATTTTTGGGTGAGATGACATCTTAACCTACCTAGTGGCAGCCTTGTCAATTCACCCCTTGGCGGGCCCACCCACCCCATCCCCCATAAAGATGAGTTGTGGCTAGGCTAGCCCTGATAGTCCTAATTAAAGATAAAAAATTATAATTATAATTTTATTATAATTTTAATGAAATTAAAAAATTATATTGTTCATAATGAAATTAAGAAGATAAAAATATACTGTTAATAAATTAAAGGATAAAAAATATAATTAAGCTTATATAGAATATGTTAAAATTTGTTATTCTTGATTAGATTTTTTTATAGGATATGGACAAATTTCTATAAAGAAAATCAATAGAGATTTTTATTAAAAGAGAATTGGTCTCACTTGGCAACTTGAGAGTGAATGGGTGAATCAGGTGATGGGCACTAACTAGTGGGTAGCATTTAAATATGAATTATTTCAATCACAAACTCAAGTTGTCAAGTAAGATTTTTGAAAAATTGTTAATAGTTTATTTATAAAAAAAATGTGGAAATTAAATTCAATTATAAATAAATATATTCATATATTAGTGGTGGGTTCTAATGAGTCACATTTTTAATATATTTATATATTTATTTAAAAAATATAAACTAATTCTATATAAAAACTTTGTATGATTTTCATTAAAAAAATAAGAAGTTTGTCGTAGGAAGATAAGAGCATATGGCTGTGGGCGGTTTTGAGCAGAGGTTATCCGCACGCAAACCAAAGCCAACCACACTCCTCCAATCATAGATCGAATTTATTTAATAAATCTTCATAAATTAAAACAAATATCTCAAAATTTATCAATAAATTTAATTTATGAATTATATTAGTTAAATTAATATTATTGAAAAATTATTAACGTATTTATATATATATTCATAATTAACTATATTTAGATATATTTTTTAGATTTAATTTTTAAGAAAATTTTGTCTATGTTCAAAATTTTCTTAGGTTTCATAAGACGTGATTTATCGGTCTTAGTCCTTTTGCAGGAGTAAATATAATTTTGATTCTTATATTACTATTGTTGCATAAGTTTTAATTTGATCTTTTTATTTTTATTTTAGATGATAATTTTTTTATATTTAAATATATTTTAATTAAGTTTATTCGTCATATTTTTATTCATTTATAATCAAAATATGATGACATTATAATTAATTAATATATGTAGATTTGTTGTCGTTTATGAGGTGACTACTTGATAAATTAATAAGTGAAATCATGCTACAAGCATAAAAGAAGGAGAGAAAAATGTAAAATTACATATATTCAGTGTTTTTATATTTGATAATTTATTAAATAATTATTTTATATAAATAATAATAAAACTATTTATGTTAATTAATTATAAAATTATTATTTTATGAACAAAAATATGATACATTAATTTAAAAAAAATTATTTAAAATTAAAAAAAAGGGAACAAATTATGTTTCAAAAGCAACCAAACTTTAAACTACACTAAATGTTTGTGGATTTTGGACTAATTTTAACTTCTTATTCAAATAAGGCTTTTTGGACAAAACTTAGGTGCTACGATAATACTATATTATTCCAGCTTGGATCACATTATATGATATTTTTTTAGTAAAAATTATCATGTAGCATGATTGAAACTAAAATAATACAATACTATGATAGTAACGTACATTTTCTCACAATGGACTAAACAAAAAGGTTTAGAATAAAAATAAAGCTAACAATTAGACATCACTAAATAAAATGTTTAGGTATATTCTCTCTCTTTTTTTTCACTATTATTTTAACGTGTGTATAAATTTAACAAACAGAATTATTATTTGCAGCTTACACTTAGTACGCAGTGAGAATATATTAATTGAGGATATTTCAATTTATGGAGACTTCAATATACCAAACAACGATGGGATAGATATCGAAGATTCAAATAACACAATAATCAGAAGATGCCACATTGACACCGGGGACGATGCAATATGTCCCAAGTCATCAACGGGCCCCGTTTACAACCTGATGGCTACTGACTGTTGGATCCGAACAAAGTCTTCTGCAATCAAATTTGGCAGTGCTAGTTGGTTTGATTTCAAAAACTTTGTGTTTGATAATATCACCATTGTAGATTCTCATAGAGGCTTGGGATTCCAGATACGTGATGGAGGTAAGCAACTTCTAAATTCTTCTCTTTTGCACCAACATAGAAAAAATGTGTCTCTAAATTATGATCTTCTAGTAAACACTTCCTTCAATTATAGAACTCGAAAAATTGAATCTAAATTTTTAATTTGTTGGATTTAACCCTTTTTGGCCAAATGCATGATTCTACAAATGTAAAAAATGATGGTTCATGCACAATGTTTAGATTTGCATTAAATTCTAAATTTAGGTGTATATTGAATTTTGAGTTTGGACCTTGGTGGTTTTGCACCATTTCAGTTTGGACGGAATGAGGTATCCAACAAGCTCAAAGTTTAGGATTCGATTTTTTGAATTTTATAGTTAAGAGATTTTGTAAAAAAGGACAAAATTTAAGGGTGTTTATATATTTTTCCTAAAGTAGGTGCATAATTAGAAGAATGTGGTGCTTGGATCTTGGTTTGGGAATATGACTTTTGCTTCTTTTTATTTTTCATACAAAATTTATGGCAAATTTTACAATACATTTAAAATATGGTGCCTTCAATTATGTAAATTGAGTGAAATAAATACTAATAAATGGTTGATAAAATTGTGAACAAATTACTATTTTTTTCTTGAAAAATATTTTAATTACAAGATATTTCTTTTATTATGAAAATATATACAGACGTTTATTAAAAGTAAAAAAATGCTAAAATTTAATCTAATTTTGAATTTAAATTTAGTTAAATTATTTATATGTCTAAAATATTCATTGAAAACCTTTAAATTTATCTATTATTAATTGTAAAAAAATTTTAAAAATTATTTAATGTGTTTGAACATTTAAATTTGCCTATTTTTTATTGTAAAAAAGTTTTTTAAAAAATTATTCAATATGTTTTTTTTAATTTTCTTACACCAAAATTACTAAGAAAAAAAAATAAATAAATTATTTGAGTTTCACAAGCTTTTTTTGTTTTTATTTTTTACAAATGATATTTTAGATATATAAATAATTTAACAATGGTTAAATTCAAAATTAGTTAAGTTGTAATATTTTTTTTAACTTTTAAATGAGGTATGTGTATTTTTTTATAATAAAAGAGAAAATCGGCATCTCTTATAAGAGAAGAAAGTAATTTACACTAAAATTTTTGTAAGATTTATGAAAATATTATTTATATAAGATTAGGGTTTCTTGTTGTGCAGGAAATGTAAGTCACATTGTATTCTCAAACATAAATATCAGCACAAGATACTACGACCCATCATGGTGGGGAAGAGCTGAGCCTATTTATGTGACAAGTTGCCCACGAGACTCAAGCTCAAAGGAAGGTTCAATCTCAAATATACTTTTCATTAACATAACTGCAAATTCAGAAAATGGTGTGTTCCTATCAGGTTCAAAAGGAGGGCTCTTAAGAAATTTGAGATTCATCAACGTGAATCTCACTTACAGAAGGTTTACCAATTATGCTGATGGTTTCCTTGACTATAGACCAGGATGCCAGGAATTGGTTAAACACAGGACCGCAGGCATTATGATGGAGCACATTCAAGGTCTTGAGGTTAAAAATGTGGAAATGAGATGGTCAGATGACCATTTGAAGCAGTGGAATAATCCTTTGGAGTTCAGGCCTTCCACCGTCAATAACATCTCTTTCCTTAATTTTAACTCGGGTTTGATTACAAACATTAAATAAAGTCACGAGAAATTTTTTAGGATGATCAAGTCTATAAAAGATGTGTATACTAAGTCAATTATGAAAAATATATATACATGTCAAATGTGAGTCTTAGATATTAAAAAAACTCAAGTGCTATGGTAGTATCGTATAACCGTCTCTCGAATTGTACCACGTGGCATTTCTTTTGTATCGTTTCCTAAAACCGTCACGTGGTACAATCTGAACGATGAGCGCACAGTATTACTATAACACCATACATTTACTTCTTAGATAGACTTGGTCTATTAAAAATATGTTGATCAAATCAATCATAAATGAATAGATAAGCATGTTAGGTTTTACTTCTGACTTGCTTATATATTCATTTATGATTGGTTTGGTTTACAAAAAAAAAAGAAATTGTACACTAGGTGTACATGAGAATTTTATGTGAATTTTAATAAGACTCACCTTTAACATATTTATATGTTCATTTATAATTGGCTTAATTTTTAAATTTTTTATAGGCTTGTTGTACTTAAAACTTTTTCATAAATTTAGTGGCTTCATCTTGAATAACAAGATGATAAAGCAAGAAATCAGAAATCAAAAGCCCTTGGGATGCTTCCGTTTGACATATCTTCAAAGGTGAGGGGGGAATAGGTAGGAGAGATGGAAATGGCAATTTCTCAGATTTAAAATTGTGTGATTGAAAGACATGCAACTGTGATTTACTTGTTCTTGCAACTATGATATTTATATATTTAAAATTGGAATACTATGATACAATTGTTTTTAAGATTTTCTGCTGGATCATGTGCATCAATAAAGTGGGTAATTAATTTGTAATTGAATATATTCTTAACAAAATTCTATCAATAATAAACAAATTAAAAAGCATGGACAAAATTTGTATTCAAACAAAAATACTTGGAAATGAGTTCCGTTATGGTGACTTGGTTCAAATTGGCAAAAGAGGAAAACTCATGAGTATGGTTAGATTTGCCATCCCACGAGTCTTATAAATAACACTATTATATCGCGCGTCTTGGACAAAGTTATTGGGGGCGATCACCTTGAACCAAGATCCGTTATTATTTTTTATTATTATGTTATTTTAAGATTAATTTATTAATTTTAAAATAATTTAATTATCTAAAAATAATTCACAACAATATAAACAAATGAGGCTTAATCTCAAATCAAGGATAAGCTACATAAAAATATTAACTATAAGTTATTATGTTGATGATGTTCGTTTAATAACAGATAATTATATTATTGATTCTATTTCAAATTAAATTCATATAAGTTATTAAGGGTGCATTTGGCAAATGCTTTTTTATATAATATTTTCAGTAATTTTACATGCACAAAAGCGTTTTTATATTTTTACATCTAAACGCAATAAATATGTTTTTTCAATAAGATCACTTTTATATAACTACATACAAATACTAAATACTTGCTTCTTTTTTTAAATTAATATTTCTATTTGAAACACCTGTTAAAAAGTATAAGGTCATCCAAACACTTCCTAAGTTAGCTTGGCATTTCAAATAGACACAAATGAGAATGATAAGAAAAATAGAAAAGAAATAAAAGTTCCCTTCAAAAATTATATCATATTATTATTTGCAAAAGCAAAGAATATATGAGATTGCCATAATAAGAAGTAAGAACCTAGAATACTATGCAAAAATTAACCACTAAAGATTAAGCATGAACAATTGAAGGTTAAAATATTTACAAACTAATTTGAATATAACATGGATTTATCCAATGTGTTTAGAAATTACAATATATCAAGAGAAATATATAGATAATCCAAATACCCAATGATAAAAATCATTCAATGTATCAAACCCACAATCTAAATTTTCTTAATTATTAATGAAGATGTCTGATACTATTTAAGTATTTATACAAATTTTACTCTTAGAAATGTGCATAAATAAGAAAACAAAAAGTTGAGTAAATGACTTGTTAATTAAACTGTTAGTTTCTACATATTTATAAGGATAAAGTTTGAAACTTTGCATAAATAAAGTTACTCAAATAAAATCACACTGTTAGATTCTATAGATTTATAAGGAAAAAATCTTAGATAATATAGACGTAATAGCAATTTTATGAAATAATATAAATTTATGAGGAAAAAGTCATTCAAATAAGATCACATTGTTAATTTCTATATATCCTTCTTTTATTTTCTTTTTATGCAAAAAATAATATAGACTTAATGACAATTTTAAGGACTAATTTGAATGTAAATATTTTGAGTGAACTATATTTAATTTTTTTTTAAATTTGAGGGGAAAATTAAAAATATAATTACATAGCAAAATTTTTATGGGAACAAATAAATTTTTTTAAAAATAAATTATATATATATAGTTTTGGGACAGTCACCCCTATGTAGGGGTGTTTATGAACTGGGTTAATTTAGATTTAGACTTAACCCAAATCCAACCCAATAATTTTTTTATACTCTACAATTCAAACCAACTCGAATCACAAAACTTATGACCCGACCAACCTAACCCATAAAAATTTGGATTGGGTTGGGTTGGTTTCTCGGTTTGAGACAAATTTATTTAAAAACTCTCAAAATAAGAATATTACAAAATTTTAAATAGCAAAAACAAATATGAATAAGTTTATACTTCTAAAAGAAATAAAAAAACATATGACAATAAAAATTTCAATTACAATAACATTAAAAAATGTTCAACAGCAAACTAATTATTTACCATTTCTTGTACCAAAAAGAAACATCAATTATTTCACTAAAAAAAAGTACTAAATGGTCATTTGACATGTAATTATTTATTATTTCTTGTACTAAAAAGAAGCATAAATTGTTTCACTAAAAAAAATGGACTAAATGATCATTTGACGTGTAAACTCCAAAAATTCATCTAATGAATTCGTTCAATTATATGTATTAATAAACCAGAAAAATAAACTTATATTAGTTATAAATTCTAATTTTATGTGATATATTTCATATATAATATATATTTAAATAAATAATAAATAAATGAGTTGGGTTGGGTTGGGTTAGATTGATTTATTATTTTTATTAACCCAAACCCAACCTAACCCATATAAAAATTTAAACCAGCATAACTCATCGATTTTGTTTAGGCTATTCGGTTTGATCAGGTTGGTTTGGGTTTGAACAGCCCTACCCTTATGTTCCTTAGAAGATCTGCACTTAATTATATGTCTCTTCACATGATTATTTTACCACATGAAAATACCCATAAATTTTTTTTTTATTTTTGCATCAACTTGATTTGTTTTGAAAAATAATATCACATTTTAATATAAAATATAGAAATTATTTTTTCAAATTATTAAAATAAAAAATGTTATTTTGTCGTATCCTCTACTTTTAGATTTACTCAATATAAACTAAAACTTGATGTTCTAGTAGATACGGGTGCTACAGCAAACGCTAGTTGGTAGAGCAAATGGAAAAGACTATAATAAAAGGCGGTTGTTAAGCTAGGTTGGTAGGACTACCACCCACCATCTTTTTCATTTTTTTAACATGTATTTTGTAATTTGTAATTTTTTTTAATTTTATTTAAGAAATAATTTTAAAAATATAAACAAAGAAAAGGTAAAACAAATTTGTTTAACTTCTTTGATTTATTTTTGAATATTTGTGTCAATTTTTTTTAATTCTTTAAAATTATTATTTTAAAAAAGTATAACAAAATAAAAAAGTGGTGGGATAGAATCTACCATAATAGAATATAAAACTTTGGTTAGGGAATAAAAGATTCTATATACCAATTTTTTTTTTTCCTTTTATGAATGGAGACAACATTTATCTTAATAATAAAGGATCAAAGAACAGTGATTCCTCTTATAAAAAAATTATAAATATAAATGTGACAAATAGTTTTATCCTATGGTGAAGAAGGAAAAGATACGTGAACTTCACACAGAACATTGGATCAACTCATTGTTAAAAGAAACTTTTAGTGAAGATTGTAAACACCTAATTTTGTCCAGTATTTTTTTTAGAAATTTGTTTTATACAAAAGCTAAAAAAAAACAAACAACACAGCCCCATGCCTTTGTTTTTGAAACCCAACAAACACAATTTCTTCTCTTTTTAGCCCACCAAAGCCACCAACACATTTTAGTCCAGCCCATTGTCCTCTGACCCGATCCAACCACTCCACAGGAACTGACCAATGACTTGTTTACCTCTTTCAACCTAATGAACCTTTCTCATTTTTATCAGTAGCCACCAACCACCCTCTGCACACGCCCTTCTCTTCTGCACTGTCCAACTACTCTCCACCCACTTGGCACCCATCGCCTTCTCTCTGCAACCCATCCCTGAAGCATTCACCATCGTCCAACCACCTTATGCCCCCCTCTCCTTCACGCCATTGTAGTCACAAGGCCACAGGGAGAAGGCGTGGCGTTGCCCAACTATAAAGGAAGGCAAAGATCGACGAAATAGAGAAGAGAAAAAAGTTGAGATCAAAATCAAAAGATCACGAGATCGATAAAAGGCAGAGGGAGACCGAGAATGAAAAAGACTAAATCAAAAAAATCTAATGAGAGCCCAAAAATCGAAACCCGAGAGGAAGAATGGTCTGTGCGAGGTAAGTACTCTGTTATTCTTCTTCCATGGGCCTTGACAACTTGGATTTCATAAATGACAATGGCAGAATTGATGTTTAAGTTTCAATATGCAGTGCAATCCCTTATTTGGACTCAAAATCATGTGATATCATTTTGATTTCTAAATTCTAAAGTGAATTTGTTCAATTTCAGGAGGCGTTTGAATTTTGTTTCAATTTGTGATTTGATTTAATGTTGGGGTGGTATTATGATTTAGGGTTTCATCTCTAAACCTTTATGGTTTAATTCATTTGTTAATCTAAGTTTGTCTGCATCTCTGATTCAAATTTGATTACAAGATTGTGCTAAAATACTCCCTTAATTAGCAGGTCATATTTGGTAGAGTCTTCATTTTACTCTGCTGACATTTTGTTCTACCCCTTTCTGATTTAAAATTGTCAATGTCCCTGACTCAACTTGGTTCTGTTTAAATAAGGCTTCAATCTGCAAAATTAAAAGGGCGATTCAATCTAGACTTTAATCACTCTAGAGTTTGAGGTTTTATCTATCTTCCTATGCATTATTTTTGTCATGTTTATGAGGTGTTTTACTTTGCGATATTGAATAGATCATCATGCCTCCCATATATATTTTGATTAACATGTTGCGAAAATATTTGTGGCATGTTCCTAGAAACTGAAAATGCCAGCCTATTTACAAAGAAAAATAGGGGATGACATCGTTCTCATTTCAAAACTGGGGTGTGCTAGAGTAATTGATCTTACAGGTAAAGTGACTAGGGCTCTATTCCTAGGTGGGGAGATTTGAATTTCTGATACCATGATAAATCGATAATCTGGAACAAATCCCACGTTTGGCTCAAAATTTGATCATGATGTGGGTTTAAATCTAAATTGTCATTTCTAGACTGTTATGTCATTAGTCTGTACTTAAAACCCATGCCTTCAAATTTTATGGGTTTAACATACTATTTGATTTGCTACTTTAAAACATGTCCCTTTTGATTTTGGGGTAATTGTTGTAGATCAAAACATGCCGCTTTAAATTTTGTTATATGGGTATACTATCTCAATTTCAATTTGGAGTGTTGTTTCAATTTCTGTTTGCAGCATACTAGATAGCTAGTTTGGGTTGAATGCTAATTCAATTTTGGGCTCTTTGAGTTGATTTGATAATCTGTAATCTGGATATGCCTCATGTGGCAAATTCACACATTGGTCCTAGTTATGGTCCCTTGGCATGTTGGTATCAACCTTGGTTTCTCCTGGGACTCAAAGTACATTTTTTGAGCTGGGTTCATCATTTCTCAATTATTTCGTTAGGATGTAAGAATTCATTTGATAATATCTTGTTTGGCTGTATCTTTTTTTTCTTCCTCGTAAGGCTTATGCCATTTCTTTTTTATTCCCTCCATTTTGTTGGTTTATTTTTTTCTTATGTTTCCATTTATTTAGCTAGTTAGATGGCTGCCTTGAGCATCTTCAGGACCCTAAGAGCCCTTTTTATAACTGGAAGTTTGGGCCCATTTATTGGTAATTTTGGAAAAGGGGTCCAAAGGCCTATAATTTTTGAGAAAAAAGAGGTCCAAGGACCAGAGCTCCTTTTGATAGAAAATCTCAACTTTAATGTTTAAATGAAACCCATGAAATTAAAGTTTTAAGTGTAACATTCTAAAAAATGAGATTGGGATCCAAAGGTCCAAAAGGCATCCCTTTAGAATAAGAATTTTCACAATGAGGCTTCAAGGGCCTAATTGATTTAAAAAGGGGTTCAAGGCTCAATTCTCTTCTAAATGGCTCCAACGGCCCTATATCAAATATTTTCAAAATAAAATTTAAATATTGTTATCAATTATTTTGACTAAAAATGAATTTTACAATCTTATTTTGACCTCATATTTTTAGAAATTTAATTTTAGCCCCTATACTTTAAATAATTTCATTTTGAACCACACATTTTCATAAATGACCTTTTGACCCCAATACTCTCATGAATCTCAATGACCCAACATTTTCATAAATCTAATTTTGACCCAATTTTTTCACAAATCTCATTTTGGTCCAACATTTTCACAAATTACATTTTGGCCCCACTATTTTTGTAAATCATGTTTTTGCCCCATTACATTTGTAAATTTCATTCTTGCCTCAATGGCCCAATATCCAAGGGACTTTCAGTAGGAGTTTATCTTCTCTAAAGTCTTAATCTATGTAGGCATTCAGTGGAGTTATATACTCCCTAATGCCCCAATTTTTACAATCTTTCAGTGGAAGTTCATATTCCCCGGAGTCTTAACCCTTTTTTTTTCTAGACTTTTAGTGAAATTTGACATTTCCCAACGTCTCAACTTTTCTAGGCTTTAAGTAGAGGTTTGTCTTCTCTAAATGTCCTAACTTCTTTTCAAGGCTTTAAGTGAAAATTTAATTTCCCCAATGCCCTAACATCATTCCTAATCAATATTAACCAAAATATTTTTGAACTATGTTGACTTTGATCCCTTTTGGGGTACATAGGCACTTACTTGGTAAGGTAGGTCTAGTTATTTCTTTCTCTATCTTTGTTCTTTATCATCATATTAAAGAATGGAGTAATTAAAATATATTAAAATTTTTAAGCACAAACAATTTAGGGTAACCTTCCTTAGGGATAGACGTTGTGGAGTGCCTAACAACTTCCCCACAAGTAATTAGACTCCTGAACCCTTCCTCTGGTTCCAAAGGCTAGTTTTTCTTTCTTTTTTAGGATCCTAATTATCATTCTAATTAATTTGTGGCGAATCCATTTTTTTCTCTGCTTTTCCCCTTACGCACCTAAAAGTCATAAAATGATGACTTTTCAACGGCCGTCACGTTGTGACAAAGACCCTTTAAAATTATGGTCTAGAAATCCTATATACTATAATAAAAGGCTAAAAGACTCTAATAAAATAGTTAGAGTTAAACCAATGGTTTATACTAAAGAAGATATAGATGAATTTAAAATCAATATTCAGGAATTATTAGAAAAATGACTGATAGAACCAATAAATAGCCCATATTCTAGTCCTGCATTTATGGTAAGAAACCATGTAGAAATAAAATGAAGAAAAGCAAGAATGGTCATAAATTTAAAAAAAAATCAAAATTTAGAATTCGATGGATATTTTATTCTTAGAAAAGATGTTTTGGTTAATCACGCCAAGCAAGCAAATTTTTTTAATAAATTTGGTTGTAAATCAAGATAATATTACATAAAATTTACAAAGAATCAAAATCCTTGATTGTTTTTAGTGTTCTGTATAGATTTGGACCTGCTCACCGGTCATGTTCTTGCCATTGTAGTTGTTTATGCACTTTTTAAGAAAAAAAATGAGCTCTCCATTGTAGCCATCCAAAGTACATATACAACTACAATTTAAGGAGATGACCAATCATGATCGGATCCGAATCCATACAGTATGGACATTACTAATGGACATTCATGCTTTTGATTTATGCATAGTTCCACAAATTTTTCAAATATGTATAAACAGAATCTTTAAAAGACCTAAACGGGGCATTTGGTACCAGGAATGTTTTAAGTCTTGAAAAGTTATATTCCAGGAATGTTTTATTCCTGGAATGAGATTTTAGGAAAATTCAGAAAATATGTTTGGTTACCACCCAATTTTTCTAGGAATGGAATGCAACATTCCTATTCCTATATTTGTTTCATGTAACATATTTTCAAGAATGTAAGTAAATTTTACAAAAATATCCTTTGATTGAGTTAAAAGAAATTAAGTAAAATAACATATGTACCAAGATAATTCTAGCATTATAAATAATTATATTAGTATAAATATTTTATTATAATAATTTTACATTCTCATGTTAATTAATTTTAATAAATTACATTTATTAAATATAAAATTATTATAAGTAATTCTATCATTATAAATATTTTATAATAATAATTTTATATTCTCATATTAATTAACTTTAATAAATTACATTTAATAAAACAATAAGCATGAAGATGTAGGGTGATGTTAACAAAATAATAAATGAAATCAGAAAATCGGGGGTCCTTCTTTTTATTATGATTAATATTTATAATATTCAGAGTTGAACGGGAGATATAGGCATAGCATCATGATTGATATAATATGTAGATTTACAAACACAATAGCATAACTAGGTATGTAAGAAAAGCAATAATGGCCAAGTCTAAAGAAACAGAAAGGAAACCCATTTAATCAAAGCAACTAAACTAAACAAAAGAAAACACATTTAATCAAAGCAACTAAGAATTACCTGATGTGGACATATCTGAGTAAAAAAGATCACAGTGCAGGTGTGACACGAGGAGTTGCAGCGCGAGGATGGAGAAGCACGACAGTGGCTATCGGTGAGAGGAGGTGACGAGAGGATGGAGAAGCTCAACCGTGGCTGTCGGCGAGAGTAGGTGTAAAGCAAGGATGGAGAACCACAGTGGTTGTCGGCGAGATGACTTTGTTCTGATTTTGGGGTTTTCTACTAACAAGTAATGACTTTGATCCTTTTTCTGATTTAGGAGTATTATCATAAGGGTATTTGGGTAATAAAACATCCCCAAATTTTCTATTTCCTCCCAAAATATTTCTAACCCATGTGTTTTGAAAGGAATGTTTCATTTGTAAATTTTGAAGAAAGTGAATTCCAGGGAAAAGTTATATTCCGGGAATTTTTTTTTCAAACCTTCTACCAAACAAAGGAAAGTTTTTTTCCAATTGAACTTTCCTAGGAATGTGAAAACATTCCGGGTACCAAACGCCCCAAAGAGTAAAGAGTTTTGTGTAGTATATTGATGATATTTTAGTTTTCTCTAAAGCACAGGAAGAGCACAAAAAACATCTTCAAATAGCATGTGAAAATTTGTTTAAAAATGAATTGTTTTGAATCCTAAAAAGATTGAAGTCTAGAAAACTGATATAGAATTTTTAGGATTAAACCTAAGCTAATAAGGTATAAAATTTACAAGAACACATAATATAAAAAGTAAAACTTTCCAAATGACCTAGCAGATTAAGAAAAAAAAAAAACAACTACAAAGTATTTTAATGGACAAATGAGCTAGGAATTTTAAACTGTGGAAGGAATTTTATAAAATATCTTTCTGAAAAAGAAAAACCTTTATTAGAAAAACTCAAAAAGAACAAACCATTTTCTTGGACAAATTTTGATACATAAAAAAATTAAAGAAATAAAGAAGGAAGTAGAAAATATTCCTACTGTTTATTTCCCTAAAGAAGAAGATGAATTGATATTAGAAACAAATGCTAGTAATGACTACTGGGGTGTAGTTATTAAAGCTAACAAAAGATACAGAAGATTTAGTATATGGGTATAATTCAAAAAAATTCAAACTGAGTGAGTTAAATTATTTAATTTATGAAAAAGAATTTTTAGCCATAAAAAATGGTATAAATTTATTTAGCACCAAAAATATTTATTATTAGAATTGATAATCAAGTGGTTAAGGATTTCCTCAAAAACAAAAGAAATCAAGAAAATCCTAGAAGACTTAGATGGTATAAATTTATCTCCCAATATTCTTTTTATATTGAACATATTAAAGGATCTAATAATTTTCTTGCAGATCATCTGAATAGATATCTAAACCATGGATTAAGGGAAAATGCCAATAAATAAAGGATGGATTTCGATAAATAAACCTCCTAAGAAAGGGGAAAACCTAGCAGCTCCAACCTAGTTTCACATGCCATATGTAAATCCTAAACTAGTAATGTTAGAAGTCCCACATCAATGCATAGGTTGGTTAAGTGTTAGATTAAGTGTGAGGTAGTCCTCACCTTATAAGTTGATTTTTTAGGATGAGTTAGGCCTAAACACTTTTATCATTGTGAGGGGAAATGTTAAAAGTTCCACATCGAAGGCGTAGGTACAAGTTTCACCCCAAGCCTTTTATTCTTCATTAGCCTTCCAATATTTACCAACTCCCATCCAAGAAATTTGGACTCCATACTCTCAAAACTCTTGGGAAACTTAGAATTCTCAATTATATAGCCAAATCCTACAAAAGCTAGAACAAGTAGTTATCCCTTCCCAAAGACAAGACACTAAATAGGTAGCAGATTTCTATAATCCCAAGTTACCATCATATATGTATGACCACATCAATGGGATATGGAAAACCCACATCGAAAAGGGAAAGGTTCAATTCAGAAAAAATCCAACGAATCTTACTAAAAGTTTTTAGCAGAAAAAGTAATAAGACTTTGTTGAATCATAACTGGAAATCACAAGAGATGTTTATAGCCAAAATGATTCCCATAGAAATCTCACCTCACCTACCAGATTCCACAAAAATAGGGAATGCATAAAAATATGAGCTACTAACAGATTCTCCTAACCAATTTATTTGAATTATAATTCAAATTTATTAGAAACAGAAAAACCACTTCTAAATATTTGACAGTCGCCCTCAAGTTGGTGCATAGATATCTATCATGCCCAACTTACTGATGAGAAGCTTAAAGTTTGATATGAACAATCCTTTGGTAAGAATGTCAGCTATTTGTTGTGAAACAAACGGCATACAAATAGCACCTTCCTCCAGTTTCTCTCATATGAAGTGTCTGTCAATCTCAACATGTTTAGTTTTATCATGTTGTATGGGTTATGAGCAATCCATTAACAAATTCTCACCATATTTTTTATATTATGTGTTCTTGTATTGGGTTAGTGAGTCATATTTTATATTATCTGTAATTGAACTTGCCCAATCCACGTATGTGTATGGTACAATAGTCTTCTACTCACTTTTCTTGAAGAAATGTCCTTTGCCTAGAGTACTTTTCAAATATCTTAGGATTCGGTACACTGCCTCAAGATGTTCTTCATAAGGTGAGTGCATAAGTTGACTTACCACTCTAAACGCAAATGCAATAGCTAGTCAGGTATGGGAAAGATAAATCAGTTTTCCTACCAACTTTTGATACCGAGTTGTATTGATAGGATTTCCATCCTTGGTACTTTTAGCTTCTGATTAGGATCCATTGGAGTATTGACAGGTCTACATCCATTAATTCATGTTTCTTTAAGGAGATCAAGAATGTATTTCCTCTGTGAGACAACAATTCCTCTTTTTGAACAAGCAACTTCCATGCCAAGGAAATATCTTAGAGACCCTAAATCTTTAATTTTGAATTCCGAAGCTAGACTTTGCTTCAAACGATCCATTTCAATAACATTATCTCCAATAAGAATAACATCATCCACATGGATGGAACCAGAAAAATCGTCAAGGGGGCAAAATAGTTTCCCCTATTTTGTTGTTTTATTTATTTTAGTAGGATTTTTTGTCCTCCAATGTACTTACCTCTATCAATATATAATGCTTTATAAATTAAAACTCAGAGAAAATAGAGATTGCTAAATGAATAACACTAACAACTATAATAACAACAATTAAAGGTGTCCATGGTATTGGTAGGATTGAAAATGGGAAGACTGAAAAATGAGGAGTAAAATTAACCAAGTATTCGAATTTTAGACATAATATAAATTTAGATAATTCCTCATTTTTATGCCCCACTTTTTACTTACCTCTACATACTCAATCCTACCAAGCATATCATAAAACTAAAGAGCTAACTTGATAGATAGAATCTTTAAAGTAAATAACACACATTAGTGTACAATAATTCATCAAGATAACAAAAAAGAAGCAGAAGCCTATAAGACGTTCATTGAAATTTTTAGTATAATAAAAATATATCATCACAAGGCTTATTGTGAGGAAAATCTTAAACCTTTATACAAATTTTGAGATGCTCACGGGTCCAAAGTTAGAATCGCATAATTAACATAAAATCTGAAATAGGGCTGCAAACAAAAACAATCAAAGAAAAGAATGATACAATAAAATAGATCAAGAATTGACGAGATTGATGAAGAAAGAAGCAATAAACAAGTTGAAAGGAACACACACAAAATAGTAAATGGGTAAAATAGCATGTATTTATATATGAATAATATATTTCTAAAATTGAGTGATGCATATATAAAATAGAATGGGTAATATAAAAATTTTAGGGGGGATAATTACATCATATATACATACATATATAACAACTTTTGGGGGAGGGCAACTGCCCCTAATGCTTTAAACGTGGGTATGTCCTTGATCATCCACTTATACTATCAAAATTATAATCTTACCATCATCAGAGTGCTTCATGAACATGCTATGATCACATTGAGCTTGGACATATCCTTAATTTTTTATGGATCTAGTGAATCGTTCAAACCAAGCTCTTGGAGATTGCTTAAGCCCATACAGTGACTTCTTCAGATTACACACCTTAGTTCTAAAGTGCTAATCAAATCTAGGTGGTGGATCCATACAAAATTCCTCCTCCAAATCTCCATTTAGAAACACATTCTTCTCATCTAACTGTTGCAGTGACCAATTAAGATTTTTTGCCGTACTCTTATAGTTTTCAACTTTACTACTGGAGCAAAGGTCTCGAGATAATCAATACCATGGTTTAAGTAAAACCTTTAACCACCAACCGTGTTTTATATCTTTCAAGAGATCCATCTAAATTATACTTTATGGTGAATACCCATTTGCAACCCATTGTTTCTTTCCTCCCAGTAGATCCATCACTTCCCATGTATGATTTTTTTTTTAAGTGTCCTCATATCTTCAGAATTAGCCTTCCTCCACTCAGGAACCTGTAAATGAAAAAAAAAAAGTTGTTGGGAATTTCCACATAAGAGAAATTTGAAGTAAATGCAAAGAGAGAGAGAGAGAGAGAGAGAGAGAGAGAGAGAGAGAGAGAGAGAGAAAGATTTTATAGGAAAAATAGTTAGACATAGGATGTTTGGTGCAAAACCGTACACCCTTACGAGTAGCAATGAGAGCATTAAGATCATTAAAGGACTCGGGATTAGAAGTAGAATAATTAGATTGAGAGGAATCAATTTGATTATTACATGGACACTAGGATGAGTTTGGTTCTTCTGTCAGTTTGAACTCATAGCCTTGTAGAGAATTGAGATTTCTTTGTTTTGAAATTTGTTTCCTTCTCTAGTAGACCAAGAGTTCTAAATTTGTAGTACTTGTTTTATTCCCATTGTCTATGCTTTGTGATCTTGATTATAAGATGGTAGTGGAGATGAGTTACCCAATTTTTCAAAATGTTCAATATTCAAAACACCAATTTTTTCATCCAAAAATTCAGCATTTTTTTGCCCTTATTCTCAAGTTTTCAAAAAACAAATCAAAGGTTGTTATATTCAATCATGTAGCTTCAATATTCATGAAAACAAACTTATTTGAATTTGTTGGTTCGGGCAAATTGTTTGGTATTTTTTCTATGTCAAGAAATTCATGAAATTCAAATTTTCTTTAATCTTTACTTGACCTCTCCCCTTGAAGATAAGTTGTAAAAAATGGTTTGAATTCCAAAAAGGTTACATCCATGGTGACAAACAATTTTTTTGAAATCGGATCAAAACATTTATATCCTTTTTGAGTAGGTGTCCTAAAAAGACACATTTTCTAATTAAGTTTTCCCCGATTATGGTCAAGAATATGGACAAAGGCAGTGCACACAAAATTTTTTAAAGGAAGTGTAGATGATAGCCTAGATGTAGGATTACAGTTTGTGAACACCTGTAAAGGCATTTTGAAATTTAAGATCCTAGTAGGCATTATGTTTATGAGATAGGTAGACGTGAGAATAGCTTCACCCCAAAGGTATTTGGGAACTTTATTTATGAAACATAAAGCCCTAGCCACTCCTAAAAGGTCTTTATTTTTTCATTCAGATATTCCATTTTGTTAAGGAGTTTCATTACAAGAACTTTGGTAAACTATGCCTTTTTTTAAGAAAAATTTCCTAAAACTGTTGAAATACTATTTTCTATCGTCGCTACAAAAAATTTGAATTTGTGTTTTAAATTGTGTCAGTAACATGGTGTAAAAAGTTTTAAAAGCTTTCTCCACTTCTGATTTTTCTCTTAGTAAGTAAACCGAACTTACCCTTGTGTGGTTATCTAGAAAGGTGACAAACCATTTTTTTCCAAAAAGTGTTAAGGTTTTTAAAGGCCCCCATACATCACTATGTATAGATGAAAAAGGTTTCGAAGCTTTGTATGGTTGTAACGAAAATGATGTGCGATGATGTTTGGCTAAATCACAAAATTCACATTGAAATGAAGACGAATTTTTATTTCTAAACAAACTTGGAAACAAGTGTTTTAAATATTGAAAATTTGGGTGGCCTAGTCTATAGTACCACAACATTATTTCATCACTACTAGCAATAGAAATAGATTCAATGCAAGTACTTTGTACTAGTTTTCTAAATTTGGATCCATCTTCAAAGAAATAAAGTCCTCTAATCTTTCTAGCATTGCCAATCGTCTTCCCTGAGGTTAGTTCCTGAAACTCACAAATAAGAGGAATAAAAGTTAGCTTGATATTGATGATCATGAGTTATTTTACTGATGGACAATAAATTACAAGATAAATTGGGAACATGGAGAACGTTATGAAGTGTGAGACAAGGAGAAATGATGAATGATCTTGTTCCAACTATAGTAAAAAGAGATCCATATGCAATCTTGATCTTTTTGTTTCTTGCACATAGTTTATAGGAAGAGAATAGTTTTAAAGAACTAGTCATGTGATTAATGGCTCAAGAGTCAATGATCCATGGACAAGATAAATTTTCTTTTACACTAGAGAAAGCTACAATGAGATAATTACGCTTTTGAACTAAAGAATAAGAAGAATTTGAGAATTATGGAGATTAGAAAAGTTTGTATAGATAGTATGATTGTTCCTTTGTGAAAAAAGGAATCTCTGAATTGATTTGTTGCCCTTGAGAATGTTCAATCACTGTTTGAAATGCTCTGCCACCATCTCCATTCTTTTTTTAAAAGTTTTAGGGCTTACCATGGATTTTCCAGCATGTCTCTTTTGTATGCCATGGTTTTTTGCCGTGATCACACCACAGTTTCTTCCTCCTATCTTCATCTGAATCAAATCCTTTAGAAACCAGAGATGAGATTTCAATTTCTGTGTTAAACTTGGGTCCTAGATTTGTCAACATCACATTTTTCCTAGCCTCCTCCCTCCTAACTTTTGGAAAAACTTTTCTAATGGATAGTAGAGGTTTTTTACCCATGATTCAACCTCTTACCTAATCCAATTCTTGTTTGAGTCCTATGAGAAATACAAAAACTCGATCATTTTTATCTCTTTTCCTGTGCCTTACACTATCATTTAGCTAGTCTTGTTCATCTTCATAACTCAGATCTAACTTTTGCCATAATGTCACCATCTCGTTGTAGTATGCCATAACTTCCTAATCTCCTTGCCTTGATTGCCACATCTTTGATTTTAAATCAAAAATTTGTGACGAATTTGATCTTCAGATTTAAGTACATCACGTACGACCTCCACAAATCTTTAGTAGTTGGTAAAAAAATATGTGGTTTCCCAATAGTTGGCTTTATTAAGTTGATGAGCCAAGTAATTACCAATGGGTTCTCTGACTTTCATGTTCTTAGATTTGTGTCATTTGCTATTGGTTTGCTTACTTCTCCTATTAAATGGTCGAGCTTACCTCTACCATTAATTGCTAGTTTCATGGATTAGGCCCATTCCAGGTAATTCTTACCATTCAATTTGTGAATGGTAAGTTGAAGGGAATAATGTGCTGTAGAAAGATTTGTACCACTGTTTACAGCAGTAGTTTTAGATTGCTCACTTTTTATAGTAATTCTTGAGGGAGATGAAGTCTTACATCCCCTAGTCATGGTAGTTTTTGCCATTAAAGTGTAATGATAAAGAGCCGAGCCTCTGATACCATGAAATTGTTTAGAGGAAAAAGTAAGCAGACTTTATTGAATCATAACCAAAAATCACAAGATATGTTTATAGCCAAAGTGGTTCCCATAGAAATCTCACTTAATATACCAGATTCCACAAAAATAGAGAATACATAAAAATAGGACTCACTAACAGATTCTCCTAACCAATTTATTAGAAATAGAAAAACTACTTCTCCTAAATCTTCAACACTTATCAATAAAGTTTTCAAAGAATTTTAAAAGGAAAAGAAATTAAAAAAGTTGATTTTGAGAAATGTCATAAAAAGTAATTATGATTACACAAACTTCGATCACATATAGAATCTACCATGGAGTTAATCAATCTTTTGGATAATCAAGATGATAATCCAATTTTTGATGAGATTAGAAAATTTTTGTGTACTCAAATAATGAGATACATTGAGCGTGATCAAGATTTTCGAATTAAGGAAAAGCTTAAACAAAGTATCTCTCTTGTTACTTTTAGCAACTATGAACTTCCAAAATTACATATCTTCATCAACCATGACCAATGGGACATATTAGATATTGAATGGAGCCTTGTAGAAAGAATCACTTTTCAAAACCAATCTTCGGAACAACTCAAAGATTTTCTTGCCTTTATAAAAGTCATGTGGTATCATATCATAAACCGTGACAAGTTCATGAAATACTATACTATTATCATCACCAGTACTACGGGAGAAAGGATAAGAGAAAAACTTTACCAACGTATCAAACATGGTACTTAAGAGAATCAAGTAGGTTAGATTTTGAAGATTTCAAAAATTGGCAAAATGTGAAAAATGCAATAGACCTGTTTTAGTCAAGGAAAAAAAATTTTTGTTGTTTCTTTCAAAACGATCAAAATTTTTTGGTTCCCAAATCCACCAAAATGAAATAACATATGCATAATGAAATTCCACCATTTGGTGGAAATCTCGAAGAATCATTGAGTTTTGGTGGAAATGGTGGTGTTTTGAATGAAGCAAATGAAACGGTTGATTTGAGGTTTTATTTCTTTTGAACAATTAAACAATTCAAAGTTTCAAACTAAACTTTTCAATAATAGAGATTCCTTAAACTTTGCAAATCAAAAGTTGTAAAACACCAAAAAGCCTAAATGATAAAACCATCCGAAATTTAGAATCTAAAATCTAAGCTATCAAGTAAGTTGAAATTGAAAAACCAAAACTTACCTTCAATTCTTTGTTCTTCAACCATCCATTATCCAACCATTCTTTGTTCTTTAACCATCCATTATCCAACCACCCAGTGGCGAAGCTAGAGTGTTTTGATTGGAGGGACTAAAAAGGAAAAAAAACTAAGCACATCAAGAAAAATATATTAATCATATGTAACCATTAAAAACTCAAAATAGACAAATATAATGCATAATATACAAACCAAAAGGAATTATTAATTATAGAGAATTACTTACATTCATTCTCTAAGAAAGTTGCGCTCGACGCTTTTTCATTTATTCAAATTCAGCTATTATGGAGTTTGTGCTAAAAGCAGTGGCAATTTTTTTCTTTATGTAAACACTAAATTATCTGCAAGAAACTCATCATCCATTTTACTTCAGCATCTTGTTTTGACATTTTTCATTGCTAAAAAAGCTCTTTTTATAGTTGTTGTAAATATCAGAAAAGTTAAAATAAGGCGAATCAATCGATCAATTAAGTGGTAAGTTTTCTACTTTCCTATTTCCATCAATCTCTGACATAAATGAAAAAGTGTAAGAATGCCATGAAAATATGGATAATTACATACATCAAGCTTATAGTGACACAATATTACTAAGAGCTTGAGATTAGAAGCTCCATTGTTTGCTCTTTGAATCTATTATTCAACTTTTATAATTGGGAGTCTATTGCTACTAGGAATATTTCTATTAGAAAATGATGCTCTATAGTTACATTTGATCGACAAGATCGACCTCTGCTTAAGATATACTGTGAACCCATATCCAGGATCTCAATCTTATGTTTTCTACAAAATTCTTTCACATTCTCAAGTAAATTAAACCATCAATCATCTCTTAATTGTTGAAGAATTAATTTTGTTGTAGAAACAAGATGCACTGCATTCAAAACATATTAAGAGTGTTGTTATAATACTTGGCAAAGATCATTAGTGATTCCCATGATTCCATGCATTAAGTGCAATGTGAGAATAAACTCAAATGATAGTAATACTTTACTAATAGCATAAGCATCACTTCTTTGTGCATAAGTGGCCCCTTCATTAATAATATTATTGACAACCGTGCAAGTTGCAAAAAACATTCTCATTAAGCTACAAATAGAAGTAAAGTGAAAGCCTCATCGAGTATCTCCAGCTTTTTGTAAAGTCCTAACTTCATTTGCTCATCTACATGTTTCAAGTTCATCAAATGCAATCATTTTTGCAATTTCAATTGCTTGAGCTTCTTGTAATTTATCATGATGTTTGCAAGATTCACCAACAATATTTACAATATAAGTCTATTGTGTGAAAAATTCATGAAATTGTACAACTTCTCTTGGAGCAGCAACTAAGGCTAATTGCAACCTATAAGCAAAACAATGAACATAATATGCATATGGAAAATAATCAAGAATCAAAGCTTGTAACCCATTCTATTCACCTTGCATATTGCTAGCATCAGCATATCATTAACCTCGAATATTTTCAAGTTGGAGATTGTGGAGAAAAAGGATAGACACCAACTCTTTCTTCAAAATCATTGAACTAGTGTCACTAACATGTACAAGATCAAAGAAAACTATCCCTTGTAATAAATCTCAAAACCATAGCCATTTTCTATTTCTTATATTTATCTCGAGCTTCATCAATAAGGATACAAAATTTAGCATTTCCTACCTCTTTCTAATTGAATTTCTCACATTATTTGCAATAATATGGAGAATATCTTTTTGAATGTCCCATGATGTATACTTTACAACCCTTGGAGCATTCTCTAAAATAACCTTTTGAACACTGTCATTGTAAGATCCTTAAAGCTTTAACATTTCAATAAAATTTCCTCGATTTTTTGAGCTTTGACTTTCATCATGACCCCTATATGCACAAGCTTGAAATGTCAACTATTTGATACAATCAACTGAAGCTTTGAGTCTAAGTCGATTATTCTCAATTTCTTCTGTAACTTGCCTTTTGATAAGCATATCAATATGTTGTGATTGCTTCATCAAATCATCACAACTTTTCACAGCATTATAATGAGGTGAATTAGCACTTTTGCCAATGTAATTCAAAAGAGGACATTCTATTCCACTATTTACTTTCTTCCAATTTTTGAAACCATGCTCAATGATTGCATTTAAACCTAGGTGGCCTAAAGATGGCTTACCAAAAATGTAGCATGGCAAACAATATACAGCATCACGTTCTATAGAATACTCCAACCAAGAGGGATATAATTCAAACCAAGAAGATTGAAACCGACGACGTTGATTCTCACCACTAGAAAATGGATATTGTCCAAGCATTGGTTGATTTGACCCAGCTTTAAGATAGGCTTGACGAATTTCATCTCTTTCGTTTGTATGAAATTCCCAAATTTATAGACATAATCCAGGATTTCTTTCTAAATGATAAGAATCCATTTGTGTAAGTTGTGTAGGATTGAGTCATGATGTATGGAACTACCAACTATTTTAGTACTTGAAGGATTAATATTTGAAGACTCAACAGTTGGATGACTTAGGTCTGATGGAAGAGTTGTAGAAACATCTTGATTTTTTTCATCTTTTGGTTTAAAGAATGAATCAATCGTTTTCAGCTTTTCCTAATGAATCAAAACTCCACTAATTTATAAAATATTTAAACAAAAAAACCTACAATCAACGTAATACCTGTTATCTAAACAAATAATAATTTAGCACATTGTATGTTGTTCAACTTGTTTTTTAAAGAAAAATAATAATTTAGTACATTGTATATCTAATACTAAATTCTTAGTGATTCAATCTAGCACATTGACAATTTGAACAGTAGTAACAAATGATTCAAATATAAAATATTCAATGAACCAAATTAGACCCATTAACGGATTCACCCACCCGGCCACCAAGGCATTAAGCAAAACGGAAAAGGGAAGCTTTGAGTTACAATTTACCTTTGTTCCTTGTGAAGCCGAAGCCATCTTTGCACAACTTTACAGCCTATTCTCCTCACAAAGTTACAAACTAACGTAGTTGCAAACTTGCAACAATGACCAACAACTCAACGAGCAGATGAAGCAAAGTTATAGAAGACGCGCAGATCAAGCAGGGAGTAGTGGCACTAGAGCATTGGCACTGTGGCAGTATCACTATCTCAGAGGAAGTTAGGAAGTAACCAAGTAGAAACTATGGAAGTTTGGAACTGTCAAAGGTGAACTGAAAGTCTGGAATTGAAGAACAGAGCCACTGAGGAAATACTTGCTCACTTGCATCGGTTGTGTGTAAAGGAAGATTGCATGTAAAAAAGTCAAGACTGAGGTGTACTAATGTAATTGTAAAGTCCTTAAAGTGAAGTCTTGGACCAAAGGTTTATAGAGGTAATGGGTCTGTGTTTTACTTTTGGAACGAAGTATTTATTTTATTATTTTGTTTATTTAAAATTATTATTATTATTTTGTGTATTTTATTTTAATATAATATGAAGTTAAAAAAAAAAGTTGTTCTCATATTTTAGGGAAGTCCTCTTTAAAAAAAACAATTTGGGGAGACTACATTATCATATTTGGGTATTTAAATAACAAAATACTATATCATATTAAAAACAATTACAACTTTGAGGGGGCCCACAACACAACGACCCTTCGCCCCCGCAACCAACACAAGCAAGAACTACAACTATAAGGAGCAACGGTAATGGAAAATGTTGTGAAGAATTGAGGAGACAATTGAGCATCCTGGACTTTAGAGCAACGCGAAGGACTGGCTGAAGCAGACAATGGCAAGGCAAAGCAACAAAGGAGAGAGACGACTAAGAGGCGAGAGGTTTTGCATTTGGAACCTTTACCTTCTCATTTAATTTTTCATGCCATAATCCATATATTCGCAATTTCTTTATTTAAATAAAATACTGGAACCTTCTCATCAATTTATCATATGGCATGCCATTGTCGCCTTCAAATAATAAACATATTCACAATTTCCTTATTTAAATAAAATACTGAAAATATTTTTAATGCTCTTCTATTTATGATATTCATATGGTTGAAGTTTTGACATAGTTATCCTTATCCCATTTTCAATTTTTCAAAAAAGATAAATTACATTTATTGGTATCTTATTTAATTTGTTTAAATGATAAAAATATATATAATTTATTTATTTCAATTTTTACATTAAATGACAAAATATATACAATAATTAATCTTATTTCATATTTATTTTAAACTTTTACTTATTTATTTTTATGAGCATTGATTATTTTAATGTTTTTTGAAGGAGAATGTAATTATTTAACACTATGTTATCTAATTTTATATATATACACACACACACACACACACACACACACTAGGCAGAACTTACATGCAATGCACGTTTGCTTAGTTTTAATTTTTTTTAAGAATTAATTTTTTTATTAAAAATTGATTTATGATAAATAATGAAGTAATGCTTTTGGGTAAGTAAATTTAATTTTTAACTTAAATTTAATGGTTACTCATATATATAAAAGAAGAGCATTAATAAAAACAATAACATAATCCCATAAATAAACATCCTCATAGTTTTATGAAACTTGTTTGAGATCATTTTGATTGTAAGATTATTCTAGGATGATGATCCATCATTTCCCTCATCTTGCATTGCTTCAATAGAGAGAACATTAAAATGCCTATTTTTTATATTATTATATAAAATATTATTATATAAGGTATTATCATATTATTTTCATATTCAATATAGATGAGAACTAATATGATAATTGAATAAAAATAAAAATAAATTAACTTTTATAACAAAATCAAATAGTATTTCAAAAATAAAAAATATTATATTAGCGGACTGAATAAAAATGCAAGGGGAATGATTATGATTGTTAGTAATTTGAAAAAATTGCAGGCCATGTGACTTTATCAAG
>JASKGM010000001.1:6942117-6965130 GCA_034509205.1 Ceratonia siliqua | reverse complement strand
TAATCTTACCCAATAACCACTTCCCAATGAGCTCATACAAGTAGAGTTTCGTTTTCAATGAGATATTGCTTAGATTTTGATGACTCGCTAAAATTGGATTTCACCAACCATTTGATTTTGACGGAATTACGTACCTGTTAATTCCACGCTTCATAGCCAAATTTACCTTATTTTGCTTCTTAAGTTGAATACACATGTCACCTTGGCTTTGAATAAGGATTAAGAAAGCATGGTAGTGACAATGAGTTCTCAGTTTATTGGTCAGAGTCAATGGAATGTCTCCCTAGATTCCTCACATTTTGTTACAATAACCAAGTAACCAGGACTGGAGGAGGCAGAAGGGAAAAAGAAACTACAACTACAAATATTCGTTTTATTTTGTAATAATATAGATTTCATGAATGATGGATGCAACAACATACACCCTTTCCCTCCAATGGGTCCTTGTTTTCCATATAACAACACAACCTCATTTCAGCATTTATAAATTATAGCTTCAAAAAGCAAAAAAGCAACGCAACATTTGAAAATTTCACCTTTCCTTTTATACACTGATATATTTTATGTAAAGGGGATTCTAGTTTATTTATGACGTTTAGTTACTAGTTACATATGTCTACCCAATTTGATTAGTGTTATTTATTGATCTTTTATTATATAATTCGTCAGACATTTAATTTATAACTAGGTTAACGCATTTAACAAATTCAATAATCATGGGAACAAGAGTGTCAATCAATTTTTATTTAAAATAGACGAGAAACCAAAACCTTATAAAAAGAAAGAAGAAAGCAATAGTTAAGTGGGCATGATTGGTTTGGAGCCGTTGAATGATGATTTGCAGAGGGGGCAGGTCAGCAGCACAGGCACTGACTCAGCACTCCGATCAGGTCCTGTTTGGAATCGTTTTTAAAAATAATTTTTTTATTTTTTTGTTTTGCAAGAATAAAAAAATTCGTTTGGGTAACTGTTTTCGTCAGTTGTTTTTAAAAACTGTTTTCCGAAAACAGTAACTAGAAAACAAAAAAACAAAAACAATTTTTTTGTGTTTTGGCTTGTTTTTGTCATCTGTTTTCTAAAAAACACGAAAAAACACTGATGATAAATATTTTTATCTAAACAAATTTTTTGTTTTTTTGTTCTCAAAAACTATTTTTTAGAACTGTTTTCAAAAACTATTATTAAAAACAATAAAACAAAAATCGTTTCAAACAACCCCTCAGGTTCCAGAACAACCTCGCATTATTCCTCGTCACGGAATCGGATATGCTCCCTTCCCTTCCCTTCCCTGAACCGGCTTTCACATTAATTCATTTTTGTTATGTTTCAAATTTTACGAGGAAATAAAACGACATACCACAAACATGTTTCAATGGGATGAAATCAAAATATACTGCCAAATGTTAACAAATATCAAATTTAATTTATTAAATTTGAATTCAACGAGTCACAGATGGAGAACATAGAAAAAGTGGAATAGAAAAGGGCAAGGGCATGGCTCATTGTGAAATGACCACAGTATCCTTGGGCTATTGTCATAGTCTCACGCCTCATTTGCAGGTCATCCCCCCCCCCGCAAAGTCCAAACTCCACAGACCCCACCGCCCCTCACTAACTCTCGCTCGTGTCTATATGCTTTCATTTTCATCAAACCCCCCTTAGTCGCCCATCCACACGCGCAACCACCACTCACTCACACTCTCTTTCCCTTCCCCTTTCCCTTTCGGCCCCCAAACTCAAAATCCCACCGTGCTCCTCTACTCCTCTCCTCTCCTCTCCACCAAAGCTCCCAAAAACAACAATTATTAATTATTAATTATTAATTAATAAAAAATTATAAAACAAACCAACTAGCCATAGAATTGAGATCCATTTCCATTTGTTTCCAAAGAGCTCTCACTTTCCCCTTCACAAGTCATAGCAGAATAGAACAGGGATACCAGCACAGACCCACATCTCTCGCTTTCTCCTCTTTTTCTGGTGTTATTCTTCCTACAACTCCACCCCACGAATAGCATAAATAGATCGGTTTTCCAGTTTCTTATTTACCTTGCGCCAACTGAAGAGGAACCATCCACACCATCCAGAGGTCCGTAAACTTGTTTCTTTATAGAGGAAAGAGAACAATAATAATCAGAATTCAAATTGTTCTGCTTCTTCGGAGATAGATGGATGTTTGGTCTCTGATGCTACTGTCAATTTTAACAACCACCGCGATTCTGCCTTCTTTATCAGATCTAACCGACGAGGCATGCTTGACCCACCTAAGCAAGTCCTTACAAGACCCCAATAAGTCTCTCCAGAACTGGAGGGAACCAAACTTTGCCAGCCCTTGCAACGGCTCCACCTCCAATCTTCAAGGTGCCACCTGCAACAATGGTCGCATCTACAGGCTCTCCCTCACCAACCTCTCTCTTCGAGGCACCATCTCTCCCTTTCTTTCCAACTGCACCAACCTCCAAGCTCTTGACCTCTCCTCCAACTATCTAACCGGTCCCATCCCTCCTGACCTCCAATCCCTTGTCAACCTCGCTGTTTTGAACCTCTCTTCCAATCGCCTGGAAGGGGAGATTCCTCCACAGCTCGCATTGTGCGCCTATTTGAACATCATTGATCTCCATGACAACATGCTCTCTGGGCTCATTCCTCAGCAATTGGGCCTTTTAGTTCGCCTTTCTGCTTTTGACGTCTCCAACAATCGCCTCTCTGGTCCGATTCCGGCGTCCTTAGCCAACCGGAGTGGTAACTTGCCGAGGTTCAATGCCAGCTCCTTCGAAGGCAATAAGGATCTTTACGGATACCCTTTGCTGCCACTAAAGAGTAAAGGATTGTCGATCTTGGCCATTGTTGGGATCGGATTAGGAAGTGGTTTGGCAAGTTTAGTGCTCAGTTTTACTGGGGTGTGCATATGGTTGAAATTTACTGAGCGGAAGATGGCCCAAGAAGAAGGGAAAATCAGTCAGCTTATGCCTGATTATTGACCTTAATGACAGGCTTCAATGTTCCAAGGTATCTTTTGAACATGATCGTTGATGGTTCAGCTGAAAACACCAGGTACGTTTTTGATAAAAGTGAGGCGTGGGCAGCGGGCTACCCTTTTTACCCTTCTTTCTCATGGGTCATTCGGATGGTTGTCTTTTATCAATCTTGGCCTTGGGGATACATCTTTTCCTAATTTCTCAAATTTTCCCTACATTCCTCAATTGACTGTTTCGATTTTTGTTTTTCTAGGTTTTCCTTTTCTCTTTGTTCTCTTCCCTATTTCTGATTGGGTCTCTATTATAGTAATTTCCATTTATCCTCAACAATTAACAGTGTATAAATTTAAACCATGTCAGAGTTGCATCAGTAATATTGTGCAGCTTTTTTTTTCTTCTTTTAAGTTGTATCATGCCTGTGCTAGAAGTACAAGCCTACAAGGCAATGTAATATCCTTGATTTTCAATATCTATCTTTCAGAGGGTTGGGTTGGCACTGGTGGTAGGGTAGGTTGGTGGCTGTGGCCTGTGTGACTGATAGGTGAAGCGCTGCACCGCGCAAACTTGTCTGGCATTATGCTAAATTATATATTTTCTCTTTTTGCTCGTAGTTTGCTAAAATTATATACAAAAAGCTGGTGTGGAAATGTTTTGATATGCAGAAACTGCCGCGTTTGTTCACATTCTCGAAGGTCTAGTGCTTTGGTAAGTTGAGCTGGTGGGAGACCAACAACACCACATGGATAAAGCTTTGACATAATTTGGACGGTCTGCTCTTATTAGACCAACATCCATGTTCTTTGCAACCCCCCTCCTACGACCAAGCTATCCCTCTTATTTATCACTCTTCTTATTAAGCCAAACTATATTTAACAATACTTTCTTGAGTTTCTTCACGTTAGACAAAGCGTGAAAAAAAGAAAAAACAAAACTTTACAGCCATAAAGTGATGAGTGATTAACATGAATGTAGTGCTTCCCATAATTAGCTTTCTTATCCCTCTTCCTGACATTTTGTGTGTGGGTGGGCACCCTACTTTATCTAGTTGATAATTTGATTAGCCATTAGAGACTAGAGTAGGCATCTAACTTCTTTGTGTCTTCCTTTTCTTCCATAAGCTAAAATGGTCTTGGCCTTCTGGCTCAAGTTTTGGTTCCTTTCCAATCTTCGTGTTGAAACAATGGATTCTTAATGATTAGATTCCGTGGCCCCAGGGCAGGCTCCTATGATTAAATCTGAAGTATATAATAGTCTTCACTGAAACCTAGCTCACGCCTAAAATCCTGCAGTAATATATAATTAGAAGGCAAAATGAAGGAGAGAAATTGAAGTTCCTTAAATTAGACAAAAATTGGAGTTGGCAGTGACCACCCTTCGGCAGATATCCATTGTCAAAGTTGTTGTCTATTCTCATAACAAATCCTAAGGCATTGCTTAGGCCCACTCTTTGTTCCCTATCTAATAAAAAACAAAACAATTGTCCATGATATGCAGCTCTGGACTTATGACCTTGAATAATTGTAGATATTCAGCTTTCACCGAAAGTGTGAGGTGGTCAAAGTGAGTTTTTTGTGTTTGTCATGTATCGGGTGAAAGTCAAATGTGCTTTCATTCCCTTCATTAATGGGTTGTCCTAGAATGGCATCCATGTCATCATGTGGTTGGGCCCCTTTTCCCCACCCATGTTATTTGCTTTTCAGGATGCTTTCAAAAATAAAATTTATTATTTATTTATAAAAAAAGCTAAATCAACTAATAATGATAATAAAAATATTTAAATATGTCAAACATAAAATTTATTTCTTATATACAATGTGTTATTTTATAATTGACTTGGTTCTTTTTTTTTTATAGGCTTGATTTATCTTAACAACTTTTTAACAAAAAGTTGCAAAGGAAATTTTTTTAATATTTTGAATATTTTGTTTTAATTTTATTAATTAAATGAAAAAATAAAATAACACTTTTTTAAAAGTTGAGAAATAATTATTCAAGGGTAAGTCCCTGGACCATTTTCTTACTATGAAAGAAAAATAATAAATTAGAGTTTTTATCTTGAATCAAAATTAAAATTAAAATTAAAAATTTTTAAATAAAAATATTCTTATTAAAAAAGTAAAATGATTTTAACCTTGTATTTTTGTTAGTATAAAAAAATTTAATATTTAATTGAGACACTTTATATGTTTTTTTAAAAATTTTAAATATTTGTAAAAATTAGAGTTTTGGGTGATTAATATAATGAAGTTTTTACTTTTTAGGATGAACGGCCGAACTTGAATATTTTATGGATAAATTATCGTTGATAGAGGTTCAATCTTTATTTTTGAAAATATCAAAATCTTTACAGTCTTGATTAATTGTTTGGGTTATTAAATATTTATAAAAATGTTATTTAATTAAAATGGTTATAAATTTTTTTTTCATTTAATAAAAAATGGTGCAGCGCGTGGAAGAAGGGGGCTGAATAGCCTGTGCATGTTTAATATTTTTAAAATTAATAATATAATTTCTTTAATTTTATTATTATAAAAAATTATATTTCACTTTTATAAAAAGTATGTAGTATTAATATTATTAATTTTTTATAAACTTATAATAAGGAAATAATAGTATTTTTTAAATATTTTAATTTTATTAAAAATTGAGAGTTTGATTATAAACGAATAAAATATAAAAAAATTATACAAATATATGAATTATAAAAATTTCTTTAAAATATAGTTTATATTATTTTAATAATATTTTTTTTGAAAAACATACCAAATATTAATAACAAAAATACTTTTTAAATAATTGATTAAATACTTTTTTTCTTCTTATAAGGCTTTATACAACAAAGACAAATACGCACTTAGAAGGTTTCAAAGAAAAACTAATCATAATAACATAAGTAAATTACCCTAAATTTTATTGAAATTTAATGATATAATATTTGTTTTATTTTATTTTTTAAAATAATACATAATTATTTTATAAAAATATGAATTTATGAATTTAATATTATTTTTAAGTACCTATTGTATTAATATTAAAAATAAATTAGCATTTTTCATAATTTATAAAAGAATAATATTATTTTAAAATAAAATATTATATGAAATGGTTAAGATAATTTATCTTCATAACAATAAAGTTAGTCTTTTGTGCATTAATTTAAATGATATTCTTTGTATTACTAAATATTAATAATTTTAATATTAAATATTTAAATCTCGACCCATCTCATAAAATATTATTTATTAAAAAAATATCAAATATGCAATATCCCCTCCTTAATGTACTCTTACGAACTCCACGGAAGGGTAAAAAACAAACCAAAAAATAGATTGTTGAAATGTCTACTTCAACTGTGAAAAAGTTAAATGTAAAATATAAATTTAATAATTCTCTTGTTTTTACAAGTCACTTGGTATTAGTCATTTTAAGAAATCTAAAAAAAAAGAAAAAAATCATTCAAATATTTATTATTGTAATTGAAAGAATGATGTACTTATCACATCTGAAATGAGAGAAAGTGTTAAAAAATTTTACATCAAATATGTAAAAAAAATTAAATGTGAAATATAAGTACAACTTTGATAATTCTTTTTTTTACAAGTTAATTTTTAAAAGTAGAGTTAAGTCATAATTAAAATTTTAATTTTCTTATGAGATTTTTTAAAAAATATTTTTTAAGTTACATTCGAATGTATTGGTATATTCTAATACTTTTTTATTTTGTTATTTCTTTTTTAAATTATTTTTGTTTGTATTCTTTTAAATTATTTTTATAATTTTTTAATTTTTTTAAGCATTATGTTCTAATTTATTTTTTTGAATTTTCTTTTGAATTTTTTATTAAATTATTTTGATTCTTTTTTAAAATAAAATAAAAACATTAGATGTAATTTATTAAACATTTTTTTTTGAAAAAAAACTTTTAAATCTCTTTTTTGAAATAACCAAACATTTAAGAAAAAGAGAAATTATAATGCACATCACAATCTTACCAATTGATCCACCACAATCTTTCAGTCTGAAATATACACCACATTATGAATCAGCTTCAATCCTTTTAAAATTAAGATGAATTTATTATCAAGTTTGATTTCTATATGTTGCACTTTTCCTACTTCGTACTTTTCAGTCATGAATTTCTTATATAATAAAAAATATTATATTATTTGTAAATTATTTTTATTACTTAACTAAGTTTAAATTAAATAAATTATATATTTTCAAATAAAAATATACGTATTGTTTACTTTAGAGTTTAGCCTAAATTTAAAAGGAAACAAAGTGATAATTTGAGAAAACTATATTAAATTCTTGCGCCTTAGTTCTTTTTTTTTTTCACACTAATGCGTTGATTTAAAAACAAAAACCAAACACAAACACACCCATGAGGGCCCAAACGGTTCGTTTAGACTATATAAGAGTAGACTCTCAATAACGTCTTCTTCCTCCATCGTACTAGGGTTTGTTTGGGGAGTTGCAGTTTTCGTTCAGTACTTCACAATCCCCGCTCACACCAGTGGCCATGCATGGGATGCCAATATGATGCGAATTTTCGACCGATATTTCATTGTACCCTAATATCGTAATTCCTCCATATATTTGTTTCGATAACTCGTGAAATTGAAAATTTTCGACCGTCTCGTGCGAAACGGTACGATTCTTCGTTCATTGCTTGCAAGCTGTGCGCAGAACCGTCTCTCATGGCTGAAACAAGTGAAAATACAGTCAAAGAAACTATACGCGAATATGAAGAAGTGGAGGACCAAACTTTCGAAGAGCTTGGATTGGACGCTCGTCTCATTCGTGCCTTACTCAAAAAGGGAATTGAGAAATCCACTCCAATTCAGCGGGTTGCAATTCCACTCATATTGGTGAGATTCCTTCAACGTTAATTTAGTTCTTATACTTTGGAGTTGGCTGCCTCTAAATGTCTAAAGTACAAACCTTACTATTTGGTTTAATTTTATATTTCGTAGATAACCAGATGTGTAAATTAATAACTTTTTTTTTTCGGTTTGTTTTATTGACTACAGGAAGGAAAGGATGTCGTTGCTCGGGCAAAGACGGGTTCTGGCAAGACATTTGCATACCTTCTTCCGTTGCTTCAAAAATTGTTTACTAATAATGTTCAGAGAAAGAAGTTAGCACCCAATGCGTTCATTCTTGTCCCTACTCGAGAACTGTGTCAACAGGTCCATTAACTTCTTTCCAATTTGATTCCTCACATCTCGGTCTTCTTCTCCTCTCCACTTTGGGATAAGTTGTTCACCAGTTGTTTTATATTCATTTATAATGTCAGGTATATGCTGAGGTCTCATCTCTCATTGAGTTATGCAGAGTTCAACTGAAAGCTGTGCAATTAACTAGCAATATGCGAGCTTCTGATCTGGTTGGTTTGCTCTCTTTTTATTATTGTCGCTATCTTAGGAACCAAGTTCATATCTGCAACCAATACACGCATGAAAATTCTAGTACCTATTTCTTAGAATATGCATAACTGTAAAAGTTGGTGGATGACTCATTTGGTTCTAAATTGGGTTGCAGCGGACATCATTAGCTGGGCCCCCAGATGTTTTGATCTCCACACCTGCGTGCATAGCAAAGTGTTTATCCACTGGCATACTTCTAGCGGCATCCATTAAAGATTCGCTTGAAACTCTAGTTCTTGATGAGGTGAATTCAAATATACCTTATTATTACTCTCTTGATGTTTGCTACAATAACATTTGACTTGATACCCACTATATTTTTGGTTTAAAATGTTTTTTTCGTAATGAAAATATTCATTTTATTTTGTCAATGCTTGTATAAGAAGGCAATGAACGAAGTCCGTGATTATTCCACTTATTGTTTGTATCTGGTCACATAATTGATATTTAAATTCTTTCAGGCAGATCTTTTATTATCATATGGCTATGAAATTGATATAAAAGCTTTTACAGCTCACGTACCCAGAAGTTGCCAGTGTCTTCTTATGTCCGCAACATCAAGGTGTGTTTTTATTGTGTTTCTGTGACTTATTTGTCTAACAAAAGTGCTTTGTGATATCATGTAAATGTTACTTTTCTCATACTTCTTTGTTTTTGCATGTTGTTTCTGGCCTGAAAATCACTCTCCTGTGATCTTTCATACATCTTTGAGGATTATGTGCTTGCTACTATTCAAATGTGATATTTGTACCTTTTTAGTGGAAGTTTATTGCTGAGTATGATCATTCGTAGACGTTATTTTAGAATTAATCTTACATTATATTATGGCTTTTTTTTTTCCCCTTTTAAGTTTGAGCTCTTCAACCTTACTGATCTTCGTTTAATGTATTTTCATCTTCTGCAGTGCTGATGTTGACAAACTAAAGAAGTTGATTCTACACAACCCCTTTATTTTGACTTTGCCTGAAGTAGGAAATCAAAAGGACGAGGTCATCCCTAAAAACGTTCAACAGTTTTGGGTAAGATTTGCTATACAGCTATAGCATTTTCTCCCCTCATCTTCTTGGTATTAGAAAAATCTAGCTTATTTGCCAATTTCTGCCTCCTCAAATATGACTGAATTAGCTTTGAACTTTTGGCTGCCTAGTTTTGATGAAATTGTATCATCTAGTGCACGTTTTCCTTGGTCATTCATGGTTGGTCACCTTTTTCTTTCTTTATTACTGTTATTGTATTGTTTTTGGGTATTCTTCCTCTGTTAAACCTTTAAGTTTTAAGTAATGCCTATCTTGTACTTTGTATGTTAAACCTTTTATTAATTTAATCCTGCACTACAATATTATTTGCTGTTTCTGCGTCTAGTATGTATTCCCCCCGGAGGATAATTTAAGCTATCATTTTTGCATAATTGATTTTTGGCAATTTTTGTTCTCAATTAATATTTTGATAGAAACCAATGCACCAATAGATAATTGAAACAGATTATAAATATAAGATCACGGTTTTACAACAGAACAATACTCTTAAACAGGATATTGCACACTAACAGAAGCACACTAATACATAACTTACATAACAACACAGCCACACAGGCAATGATTTTACCACTTTGAGTGGCTAAGTGACTCCCAAATCCTAGTTTTCGAGACACTAGGGATCTCCCAATTCCCAATCCTTAATTTCAATTCCAGAATATCCTCCTTGACACCTTTCACTCTAATTTATGTATTTCTCCCTAACAACTTCCTACATAACTGCTACATAAATGCTATTGCAACTCCTAAATAACTACCACTATTCAAAATAACCCCATTTAATTTCCTAATTACCCTTGGTACCCAACATATTTTTTATATTCTTCTTTCATCTATGCATGTTGGCTCCTGGTTCAACAGTGTTTCTGCATATGTGAACAGCTTTTAACTGTTTTCATTGAGTATTTTGTCTCAGATCTCATGCCCTGCCAATGATAAGTTGCTTTACGTTCTTGCCCTGTTGAAGTTGGAGTTGGTCCAAAAGAAAGTTCTGATATTCACCAATAATATAGACATGAGTTTCAGATTAAAACTATTCCTGGAAAAGGTATGCTGGGCTCTTTTCATGCACCTAGTTAATTTTATCGACCTGATCTTACCTGATATATATCATACATGGTTAATTTATGTCTGATTTCTTTTCATATTGTTTTTTTAATCGTAATAGTTTAATGGCTAATAAGCCTTATTTTTATACTTCTTAAATTGTCTGCTCAAAATATCCTCCTGCTAGTATGCAGAAGAAGCTCGTCTTTTAATGCAAAATTTTCTTTACTTTTCTTTTTCCTTCCAGTTTGGGATCAAGTCTGCTGTATTAAATGCTGAGTTGCCACAGAATTCTCGTCTCCATATTCTTGAGGTCAGCAATAAGATTCGATTCATTTATTTTTTACAATAGCGATTTTTTTAGTCGAACTCAGTGCAGTGGCATTGTTCTGCCACTCAAGCGTGGTGGGAACTTTATGTTTTCTTCTATACTGGGTTAGATTATTATATTATTATTTATGGCTCTATATGTTTTCACTTTTGATAAACCTGGCTTTATCAGGAATTCAACGCTGGCCTCTTTGATTATCTAATTGCAACGGATGACAGCCACACAAAGGAGAAGGATGGAGCAATTAAAGAAAGTAATGGTGAATCACGGAAGTCCAGGAAGCATGTCAAGCAAAAATTAGATTCTGAATTTGGAGTAGTGAGGGGAATTGACTTTAAAAATGTATACACGGTATGCAAGTTCTCTCTCATATCTCTCTGCTGTTTGATATGCACATATTTGAATCACTTTTTCATAATTTACTGCTCATGTATATCCTTTTTGAAAATTGTATCTCATGGTGATTTTATTCTTCCGCTTTATATCTATTTCATGGGGAGTATGCCTTGTTCATTGGTTTCGTTTAGTTAATACTTGCTCTTGTTTATAACAGGTTATAAACTTTGAAATGCCTCAAAGTGTTGCAGGATATGTTCATCGAATAGGACGTACTGGAAGAGCATACAGTTCTGGTGCTTCTGTCTCTCTGGTGAGTTTGTCGGACAAATAAAGACCCTCTACCTCTGAAGAAATTTCAGATATATTATTAGATTTTGCTCTATAGCCTCTGTCTTGGTCAATTGGGTTTACTGGTGAGATCCATGGTATCATTGAGCAACAAATTGCTATTTAGATATTCCTTGTGAATTGTGATAAATAGTTCATGACTGTCCTTTCAATCTGATTTCTCATGTCTTTACAGGTTTGTTCTGATGAGATGGAAACTTTAAATGAAATAAGATCTTTTGTTGGGGATGATGAAAACAAGGGCACAAACTCAATCGCTGAATTTCCATTGCTCACCAAGAATGCAGTGGAATCTTTACGATATAGGGCTGAGGTGATTTATCAATTACCTTTTTTCATGGAGAAAATTTATCATAATAAAGCTATGAGAGCTTTTTTGAATGACTTGATATTTTTTGGATATATAATTTGAGAATATTTCTTCAGTATTAATTTGTGATTGAGATACTTATATTTTTAGCCAATTGCAAATTGTGTGAAAAGTGACATTATTTATCTTGTATATGCTAATACTTAAAAGTTTGTGAGCAAATACATTGAGAAACATCTTTGTCATTACAAGGTCTTTTGTCTGAGTTAAACTTGAGTATATTGACAAGCATGTTGTTGCACATCTTTTCAGCCCTTTTTCTTTTTTCCTCTGTCCTCTACCATACAGGGGCTGAATCTTCGTACTCATCTATGTTGAATAGTTTTTGCTCTATCTGCCTGGCCTTTTCTTTGATGTTGGCTGATATGCATTACATGGTCAAGTATATTTGGGCTAAATGGATGCTATAGTTAGCAAATAACAATTATGCGTGGCATTCTTTTGCAGGATGTTGCAAAGAGTGTAACAAAAATTGCTGTCCGTGAATCACGAGCCCAGGATTTGAGGAATGAAATTTTGAACTCTGAAAAGTGAGTGCCTACTATTACATTTGGTATGCCTTTGAAATGCATCTGCGATAGATAAACTTTATTCCTCTTTTCTAATATGTTCCGCCACATCTACCTTTGTCTATCCTAGGTTGAAGGCCCACTTTGAAACTAATCCAAGGGACCTAGGTAACGAAATTGGTTGATTGTATTGTTAGCACTTACTGACTTTTTTAATGCTCAGAGAAGTAAAATCTTGAAGGTTGAAATTTTATTTGTGCAGATCTATTGAAGCATGACAAAGTTCTGAGCAAGGATGCCCCTCCGCATCTACGTGATGTGCCTGATTACCTAGTAGACAAAACAACGAAAGAGGCAAGGGCAATGGTCAAGCTTGCAAGGGATGCAATGGGAAATAATAATCGCTTCCGGGGATCCAAGAGAAAATCTAGAAAAGGTGGAGACCCTCTGAAGGCTATCTCTGCTGAGGTAGTATTTTTTATTCTTTTTCCCTCCGATTTTATTTTCTTCCTAATTTGATGAGTCAATAAGGGGAAGAGAAAAGGTTTTAATATTTGTTGACGGATTTGGTTAAATTTCGTCCCAGGGATCAAAAAAAGCACGCAAAGGTTTTATGAAGACGGGTGTGAGCCATAGCAGTGACGGACATAAACGAAAGAAGAAAAGGGGAGTTTGATTAAAATGCTTTCTCCTACAAATCCTTATCACTGGTGTTAACGGACGCTCCACAATTTTGTAGCAGTTTTGGTTCCCATTGTGATGCATCAAAATAGTGTTGTAACTTGTGATTGTTCTTTTCTTATGGAATCCAGTTAGTTTTTGAAATACGTTTTGTTCTATTTGAAATCAGTTATTGCCATTTTAAAATTGAAAAATGCAATTAGAAGTTCTCCCGCACTCGTCCTTAATACCATAGAACTATAACATTCAATATTTGGTGGGCCAAACTAACTCAAATGAAATATAGAAGTTCAGAACCTTATATTGACTAAAATTCAGATCAAATATTTAGTTGTACTAACAAACCAATTTCTCAAGCTTATTTGTGAACGAATTATTTAAAGTGTATTTTTTGGGGCCAACTTGTGTAGTGTGTTTGGAGCATTTTAAAAAATAGAATTTAGTTGAATTCAATTTTCATTTTAATTAAGTTTGTCAATAATGTGAGAAGAAATAAAATTTAAGTCATGCCATAAAAATGTTCATTTTTATAATATTTAAATTTCATCAAAACGAATAGAATATTAAAATGTTAAGAATTAATTTAAAATAAAATAATAATTCTGCGTTTGCAATAATTATATATTCACAAACTTCACCGTGAACTCTCTTGCTTGCTAGTAGCGGCAAGGCCCATCTTTGTATGATGTGATAAGGGTATAACTCTTACCAGCCAAGCACGGCTCTCCCTTTTAGTCCAGGCGGTGGGAAGAAATTTTAGATCAACTAAACATGCCTGAGAGTAAACATTTTGTCCAGAATGTTTTTTTTATTTATTAAAAATGGTTACAAAAATTAAAAAAAAAAGCAACAAAATTGAAAATACAAAAAGAAGAAACAAAAGAAATACAAAAAAAAAAAAATACAATAACAAAACAAAGAAAAAAGCGGCTGTTTGAAGGATATTTATTTTATAATTTTTTAAAATAATTTTTGAGAATATTAAAATTTTTTTTATAAAACAAAACAAAAAATTTATTTGGATGAAAATAATTTTTATAAGTTTTTTTTTTATATTTTTTAGGAAATAGAAAGCAAAAACAAATAAAAACATGTCAAAATTATTTTCTATTTTATTTGTAGTCATTGTTTTGAGAAATAATTTTTAAGAAATAAATTATGAAAACATTTACTCAAACAAATCTTTTTTTATAAAAATACAAAATAAAAAATAATTTTTTTAAATTCATTCCAAAGGCAAGTCTAATTCTCTTTGAACCTAATTCTTAAAATGTGAAATCTATCTACAATGCGAGTAGGGATATTTCCAGAATAAGATTTAATTTTTTTATATTTTTTATTTTAAGAAATAATTTAAAAAAATAAAAAAATATATTTTTAAATATTTTTGTTATAAAATCTTTTTAAATTTTAATTTAATTAAAGAAATAATTTTAAAAAATTAAAAAATTAAAAAATAAATCCTATGGGAGTAGGAATACTGGCAGAACAGGGAGAATTCACCTTCTTTAAAACCATCCAACCCAATTCGCCCAAAGCCACTCTTTCCTTCTCTTTTTTTTTGGCCATCAATCCACTCCCTTTTTTTTCCATCACTCACGAATTTGGATCCCTTTTCAGGTTGTTTTTAGTCTTTTTCTTTTATAAATAATTAAATCTTTTAATATATATATATATATATATATATATTAAAAAATATAACTATATATACAACCATATAACACAGTCCTTAGGCAATCACCTCCACCCCGCTTTTTCTGATTTGGACTCATCTCCCACACACTCGAACCTCCAGCGGACGCACATCTCCCCCATCTCTAGAAACCTCACTTCCCCCTCCATTTTCTCACCTACACGAGCACCTTTCTCTCTCAACGCAAAAACGCAGCAGCGAGTACGAACAACCACCATTGGCATCTGATGGGATCCAAGGTAATATGCCAGAAACAACAACGGAAATACTTATACATATTGATAAAACACTGGCAGCAGCACTAGGAACACAAGAACTCAGAAACAATAACACTGAAATGGAAGTAGAAAATAGCAATACACAGAAAGAGTCAAACTGGACAATGAATACACACAGCTACCTCACCACAATACTCACAGGAACACGTAAAACACATAACCATAACATAACCCTAGCTATTGGGCACTAGGTATCCCCCTTTCAAACCACTAAATTTTCCATCCCCCTAATCCCCCCTTCCCCCTCTGTTTTATCCTCCCTCTTTCCCTCTACTGCATAGCAGATTCCCTTCTTTTACGGATCATTGGAATACTACCCTTAATACCCCTCCTATTCTCTAAATTATCCCCAGGTTCTATCAGCATCATTTGCGGATTTTTGCAGCAAGTAAACTCTGCTGCTGGGACGTGAGCACGGGAGCGACTAGCTTAGAGATTTTTGAAACGACTAAAATGGGGTATTCTGTGCTTCAAATCTGATATTGTTTCGTTTTGAAGTAGTGATTTTTCTTTTTGTGGTGCAAATCTGACTTTGTTTGAGTCTAAAAATGTGATGTGTTCTTCTATTCGAATCTGATTGTGTTTCATTATAAAAATGTGATGTGTTTTCTGGTGTTCAGATCTGCCTTTGTTTCTTTTTTTTTTTTTTAAATGTGATTTGTTGTTTTGTGTTCAAATATGTTTCTGATTTTGTTTTTAATCTCTTGTTCAAATCTGTTTCTGGTTGCTATTTTTAATCTGTTTTTTTAATTATTTCTGGTTGCTGTATTTTTATTTGTTGTTTTCTCAACATAGTTACATCGCTTTTATTGAAAATCTCAAGCATGTTGTTCGAGGTTTCTGACTTTTTTGTAAGCTGGACTTTCATTGTCAAACTCCACCAATACCACCTTCCTTCGTTCTCTTGCATTTTCCTGCAAATATAAGAACTGTCCACGTCCCTTCTTTCTCTTACTTTAAAAATAACCGTTCTACTAAGTAGCGTCGTCGTTTTGGTGAAGGTCCAACCCAAGCTGTATAATTTGATGATGGCGGGAACCATGCTCTCTAAGCTTCATGTCAGACAGCTAGAAAGCATGAGTTTTAGACGATCTAGCAAATGCGATTAAGCAGGAAAAAGAGTGACCAAGTACTGGTTTTTGAAACAGAGTTACATGAATTCTGTTACTAAAATCAAAGTGGAACAACTTGTTAAACTAAATCGTTTGCTTGCAGAACTCACTCGCTCAAGCCATTACTCAGACTCCCTCAAACTATTTAGCCAAATTCACTCATCCCACTCCTTGAGACCTGACCAGTATACCCTTTCCACAGCCTGCACTGCTTGTGCCCTTATTCACGATGCCACTTTCGGGAACCAGCTCCATGCATACGCCATAAGAACTGGACTCAAGGCCTGCTCTTTTGTAGCAAATTCTTTGCTTTCGCTACACGCGAAAGCTGAAGATCTCAATTCTGTATTATGGGTCTTTGGAGAAATTGAATACCCAGATGTCTATTCCTGGACAACACTGCTAGCTGCTTGTACTAGGTTTGGGCACATTGATTATGCCTTTCAACTCTTTGATCAAATGCCAAAATGTAATGTGGCGATTTGGAATGCCATAATCACTGGGTGCACAGAGAATGGGCATCAAGAAGTCGCTATCTATTTGTTCAGAGAGATGCATAGGATGGGCGTTAAGCCTGACAATTACACATTTGCGAGCATATTGAGTTTGTGCTCTATGGAGATTTTGGATTATGGAAGGCATGTCCATTCAGCAGTAATCAAAACTGGTTTTCTGGTTAGGGCTTCTGTGATTAATTCTCTGATTACTATGTATTTTAACTGTGAATGTGTTGCAGATGCTTATGACGTATTTGAGGAAGCAGAAGCTACCATGCGTGATCGTATTACATATAATGCAATGATAGATGGTCTTGTAAGCATGGAAAGAAATGCAGACGCATTTCTAATGTTCAGAAAGATGCAAGAGGCTTGTCTCAGCCCAACGGAACTGACTTTTGTGAGTGTCATGAGCTCTTGTTCATTGTTAAAAGTTGGCTGTCAGGTACAAGCCCAAACTATCAAGATGGGTTTTGTTGCTTGTACTTCTGTGAATAATGCAACAATGACCATGTATTCCAGCTGCGGGAAACTGCATGAAGCTCAAAATATTTTTGAAAGAATGGAACATAGGGATCTTGTTTCATGGAACATAATGCTTTCAACTTATTCTCAGGAGAAACTTGGCACATTAGCAATTTTGATCTACCTGGAACTCATGAGGCAAGGAATTGAACCGGACGAATTTACTTATGGAAGTCTGCTAGCTGCCTCAGACTCTTCACAAATTGTGGAAATGATCCATTCAATGTTGTCCAAAAATGGGCTTATGAAAGTTGAAGTTTCCAATGCCTTAGTTTCTGCATACTGTAGACACGGAAAGATAAAGCAGGCCTTTCAGATCTTCTCTGATCTTCCCTTTAAAAATTTGATATCCTGGAATGGTATCATATCTGGGTTCCTAATGAGTGGATCTCTGCTGCAAGGATTGGACCGATTTTCTGAGTTGCTTAATACACAGCTCAAACCAAATGTCTATACCCTCAGTCTTATTTTGAGCATTTGTTCTAGCTTTTCAGCCATGAGTCTTGGACAACAGGTTCATGGTTACATACTACGACATGGATTTTCTTCAGAAATTTCTTTGGGTAACGCCCTGATGACAATGTATGCCAAATGTGGGTATTTTGATAAATCTTTGAGAGTATTTAATGCAATGATGAAAAGAGATATAATCTCCTGGAATGCTCTAATATCTGCCTATGCGCAGCATGGGCAAGGTAAAGAAGCCGTGTGCTGTTTTGAGGCAATGCAAAATTCATTTGGAATGAAACCAGATCAGGCTACCTTTACTGCAGTTCTTTCTGCTTGTAGCCATGCAGGTTTAGTTGATGATGGTACTCGTATTTTTTATTCAATGGTGAAAAATTACGGATCTATGCCTAGTGTGGATCATTTTTCTTGTATAGTCGATCTTCTAGGTCGCAGTGGATACCTTGACGAGGCAGAGAGATTAATAAAAGGAGGGCACTTTGGAGCACATTCCAACATCTGCTGGTCATTGTTCAGTGCTTGTGCAGCTCATGGTAATTTAACACTTGGAAGGACAATTGCTGGACTTCTCCTGGAAAGAGATCAAGATAACCCGTCAGTTTATGTGCTTTTGTCAAATATCTATGCAGCAGCGGGCCAGTGGGAAGAAGCAGCTAATTTGAGAGAAATGATGAGAACAAATGGGACGACAAAGCAGCCTGGCTGCAGTTGGATCAGAGCATAAGACTTGCAAGTTAGAGGTTCTTGCAAGTGTGCCAAGGAAAAAGCCAGTAATATCAACTTATATACTGTAAATATATGGTAATCGAATACGTGGAAAGTTTATAATTGAGCTAATTTTTGACAAGAACCGTCGTTATTGTGAATTTAGTTAGCAGAAGATAACATGGCTATGAACATTTATTAATTGAATAAACTCTAATGTGAAGGATGATCCAGGAGGCAAGATATCAAAATTACCAGTGCCACGCAATACTTTATTCTCGTTCAGCACTTGGATGATTGATAATAATCAAATTGATTGCCTCTGAGGAAGGCAATTGTAAGCAATTTGTGTCTGAATGGTCAATCGGCTACCATATCAGGAGCTTAAATTGATCATTAGCAGTGCTTTTGTTAGCATTCAATTGAATCTTGTCTATTTACAAATCATTTGTCTCTGGAAATATTTGGTCATGATAATTAAATCTAAATTTGTTCTCTCATATTGATTATAATGAGCCACGCAAATGGTCAAAACTAAACTAACGTGCCTGTTTGCATTTGTATACACGTCTCCTGAATAATGTGCAGGTTTCCCAGTAGATATGTTTAATGTCCCTACAGTGATGGAAAAATGTTCAGGACAGGAAGCTCTAAGTGTTAACCGTCTATTTATGGGCACTAACATGAAATATAGATGGTATCTGGTCCTCCCTGAATCCCAGATCCTGAACAAGCCAAAGCCATGTAAGTTCTTGTCTTTTCTCCTATTACTCTTCAGTGTATTACTTAGTGGAATGAACTCTAAGAACACTTGCCTCACTCCTTCAGCATTGGCGATGGAAAATATTATCTCTTATGCACTCTCAAAAAACATCTTTAGTAAGAATAACAAAATATAATAAGGTCAATGACTCAACTTGTTTGTGGACATTAAAAGCATTACAATATTAGTGGTGCAACTTGTCATCAGAATTAATATTGAATTACCGAAATAGTCATGATATTGGACGTACTAATGTGGCTTAATTAACTAAAATTTTAAACTACTGCCTGCATTGTGCAGGTGGTAGCACTACGTTTAGCCTTTAGGACCATTGGATTCTTGATTCCATGGTGGCCGTTAGATTAATTATGGAATAAAAAAAATCTGATGATCAGCAACCGGCTTAGCAGGTGGAGAGGGATTTTTTTTTTTAAAATTTACTCTTTAATCCTTCAAGAATCATAAATTGCAGAAATGTCATTTAGGGTTTCTGTGCTCTGGCGAAAAAAGAGATCAGTCCCCGTTGGGTTACCCACCATTAGCGGCACCTTTCCTGCACCTTTCCTCGTCACCCACCAGCACCGTTCCTCGTCGCCCAAAGTAATGAGTTTGGCTTCCAGAATTTGTATCTCTTTTTTGGATGATTAGGAGGAGTCTTTTTTGGATGATTAAGAGGAGACCCGACGAAGGAGGATGGCCAGCATCAAAGGCAGGTGCATTTTGGAGGTGTGGTGGTCAACGGAGAGGAAGATCTTCAATGGTGGAGTGATTCAAATCTGTGATTCTAGATGGATGAAGAGTATGATGTTATAGTCTTGGGCACGGGTCTCAGAATACATTCTTAGTGGTTTTCTCTTCGTCGATGGCCTCGAGGTCTTCTCACCCTCGTCTCTTCTGCATTGTTCTAAATTTTTTGCACTTTTCTACACTTTTTCATTTATGTTCAATATTATGATGAGAATGATTGTAAAACACATGAAGGGATGGATGGTTCAGGTCCTTCATATGGACAGGAATGGCTATTATGGAGGAGAATCTACATCACTCAATCTTGTTCAGGTCCATTTCTTTCTTAATCCCATGAGTAATGGGTTAGATCTATCTGCAATTTTCTGTTATGTTGTTGTTTAAACTTTAATTGATTTGTCCTCAGCTTTGGAAGAGGTTTAGGGGAAATGACAAGCCTCCTGCACATTTGGGCTCTAGTAGGGACTACAATGTGGATATGATCCCTAAGGTTATTTATTCATTTATTTCTTAACCTTTCACTTTTGTTGATTTGATGCACATACTCTCACTCACTCATTTACCACACTACATGTCATTCCCATTTTGTCCGACCTTTTGTTTCTTTGGATAGTTTATGATGGCAAATGGCACTTTAGTGCATGTTCTCATTCATACAGATGTCACAAAGTATCTCTATTTTAAAGCTGTGGATGGCAGCTATGTCTATAATAAAGGAAAGCTCTGCTTGCATTTTTATCACAGTGGAGATTTTATTTTGCTTTAGATTATATATACACTATATTAGTTATGTTGCTGGTGGAAACCTCCAATGTGATAGATTCACAAGGTATGGCAACTGACATAGAGGCCTTAAAGTCCCCACTTATGGGTATATTTGAAAAACGTCGAGCACACAAGTTTTTCATTTATGTTCAAGATTATGATGAGAATGATCCTAAAACTCATGAAGGGATGGACTTGACAACAATGACTACTAGAGAACTGATTGCGTATGTATACACTTTTTTCTTGTTTGCGCATGGTCGAGTCCATTATCAATTTCATGATTTAACATTCCACAGATTGTTTGCCTTTATGCTCTGCATACACATATTGCAATTTGTTCAGGAATAATTACTTAATCTTGTTGAACATAACTTTTAAATAGTATCATATTCAATTTGCAGTCATATGAAGTTGGTAGTGCAAAATGGCATGTATATGGCAGATTGACATTTTATTACTTTACGTTAGTATTGCTTCCCCACAAGTTGGCATATTTAAAAGGCTTTCCTTAGTTGATCACGTGTGTAAGTTATAGATGAACCATTCATATGTAGAGATGTGTTTGCAATTACAAGTCGAAACTAAGTATATGCTAATTTATTGGTATTGTTGTTTTAATACTTATGCAGTTATATGTGAAATTTAATATTGAATGTCATGATGTTTATATATTTCCTTTTTCATATAGGTCATTTATCTTTATAATTACAAGGAAATTAGAACCTGTGGATGGTCACAAAGGATATTTTAAAGATCATTTTGCTTTCTTTGACCTCTACAGAAAATATAGCCTTGATGAAAACACTGCAGACTTCATTGGTCATGCTTTGGCACTTCGTAGAGATGATCGCTACTTAGGTGAGCCAGCACTGGACACTCTGAAGAGAATGAAGGTAAGAGTTCTAGGTTATTATGAATTTGGTCTTCTGTTTCAATTAGAATTATCTTAATTGACAGTTTCGTCTTTATGGTTTTTCCCTGTACACTTATATTTCCCACTTGTAGCTATATGCAGAGTCTGTTGCACGCATTCAAGGAGGATCACCTTACATATATCCCTTGTATGGATTAGAAGAGCTTCCCTAGGTCTCCCATTATCTTCTTCCAATCTCTCTCTCTCTCTCTCTCTCTCTCTCTCTCTCTCTCTCTCTCTCTCTCTCTCTCTCTCTCTCTACTCATCCGCTTCTTCTTTACTTGGGTTGTTTTAAGGGAATTTGTTTTGCTTATTATTGTTAAATTCATCTTTTCTTGTTCAGGCATTTGCACAGCTTAGTGCTGTTTATGGTGGAACATACATGTTGAATAAACCTGAGTGCAAGGTACATACCCTATTATAATTCTTGTGTGTGTTTGTGCGTGTTTGTGTATGTGTATCCAGTTGGGTGCAAGTTAATGATAATTTTTGAACTTTAGTTCATCGAATTGGTTATTTTGGTGTAAAATGTGGTTATGAACTGAACTGCAAATACTGTTGTTAACTTGCACCAAAATGGAACTGTCCACTCCCTCTTATTTTTTTATTATATTTTCCGTTGTGATTTTGATCTGTATGAGGACAATTTGATGATATTTATATTCTTAGTTTAGAAATTGATTAATTCTGTTTTTGATTGAATGCCAGGTAGAATTTAATGAGGAAGGAAAGGTTGTTGGTATCACGCCTGAAGGAGAAACTGGTAAGTCCAAAAAAGTTGTCTGTGATCCATCTTACTTGCCCAACAAGGTAATGGCAAACAACTTTCATTTTACTACTTCCAGGCAATTCTGGTGATGGTGAGAGTGTGAAAACAATGATTGGGCCTATAATCTTAGTTAAAGTTAAAGAATCATGATAAAATTAAATTATCATTTCTGTTTCTGAAGGAAACTTAGCTATACTCTTGTAGGAAAGAATAAATTATTGGTGAAAGTTGAAACTCCTTTTAACTTCTAATGTGAATCTAGATGAGAGGTTGGATCCTTATATAACAGAAAATCGTAATCATGTCAACAGGTGAGGAAGGTTGGCAGGGTTGCAAGGGCAATTACCATCATGAGCCACTTAATCCCAAACACTAGTGATTCTCATTCAGTTCAAGTTATTTTGCCACAGAAGCAGTTGGACCGGAAGTCAGATATGTAAGTTTTCAGCCAATGTTTAAAAGAATATATGTTCGATAAAGTTTTTGGACCTTATAAAATACCATCAGTTAGCATAGCTGAACATGTCAATTTCAACTGTTTTAGGCTGACTTCTTTTGGAATTTCAAAAAGCTAATTGAATTCAGTGCTTAAAGTGAGAAACTTTTCAAATGCTATAATTTCAGCGTTGAAGCATTCAGCATTTCTATATATATATATATATATATATATATATATATATATATATATATATATTAAAATTTTAGTTAT
>JASKGM010000001.1:6926790-6937700 GCA_034509205.1 Ceratonia siliqua | reverse complement strand
CCCTTACCAATTTGATGGTGGGATACCCTGGTACTACTAAGGCGAATTGGTAAGGGTTCGATCCTAGGGAGTTGCCCCCAACGCGGGGACAAATCCACAATAGCGTGGATGCTGGGGCTCATGCCTCGACAAAAAAAGCCAGCTTTTGGGAGGAACTTTATGGGCCACCTTCTTTGGCCATTTTGTTTATTTCTTCCCTTTTTAGGGAGTCGTCCTCAGGGATCGAACCGATACCATATTAAATGGTGACCAACGCCTTAGTGGTACCAAGGTCTCCTACCATCAAATTGGCAAGGGTTTGATTCCTAGAGAGCCGTTCCCAAATAAGTGCTTGCACTAACGGGACAAATCTACAATAGCGTAGATGCTGGGGCCCATGCCTCAACAGAAACCTATTGGTTTGTACAATTCAGTTCAAGTAGCAATGAGCTTTATTTAGGTGAGTGGCATCATCTTTTCATGATCAAATACTTAAGGGTAACTTTTGTGGTGTATGTGATTTATGCACATTTTATGCATCAAGTGTATTATTTTTGTTACTCATGTATGGAGTTAATGAATGAATGTCATTTTGTAACATCATAAGATCTTTAACAGGAAGTAAAGATATTGTACTGGGCTAATTTATTGCCAAGCTTTATTTTTCAAATCATACAGTACATTGCTCAGAAATCATGTGTTTGTAGAAATTTATCCACAGCAAACATTTATATTTGGCTTATTTTTAGGAGAGTTATGTCTGTTTTGAGGTCTTAGGGGTCCAGGGCATGAAGTTTCCTCAGTGGTTGTTACTTTCATAAATTAGCTAACAACTATTCCATATATTCTAATATATGCTGAAGCTGATGGGTGCCTCTGTTGTGTTCTACCCTTGGTGCTGCACCGAGTGTCTTATTCTTTTTTTTTCATCCACGCTGTAATGAATGATCAATGATGTGTTGGTTATATCCAGAAAAAAATAATGTTGTGTTGGGCAATAACCCACTGCTTAAATCGTGGTTGCTCACAGGTTCTAGGTGTGGAGAGAACAGCATCCCAACAGGAAATAAAGAAAGCATACTACAAGTTGGCATTGCGGCTCCATCCTGATAAGAACCCTGGTGATGAGGTGATTGTTTAGGGTTACCTAATTAAACCCGAATCTATTTATTAACTTTCAGGGGTCTAGTAATTTCTCATCTTCTTACAGGAAGCTAAAGAGAAATTTCAGCAATTGCAAAAAGTAATTTCAATTCTTGGGGATGAAGAGAAACGTGCCCTTTATGATCAGACCGGTTTTGTTGACGATGCTGTGAGTATCTGGATATTTGCAGCTGCAAATAAATTAATGAAGCCATGATATAATAGATTCATAATTGCCATTATCTAGATACAAAGTTTTAACTGTTATTAGAGGAAGGAAACTGTCCTCAATATAATATTTTTATAATGTAGGACCAAACAAAAATATTAGCATTGCAGGATATTTAAACCATGTCTTGGACACGTGCAACTCATTTGTCTTTTCTGATAATCAGGACCTTGCAGGGGAAGTTGTTCAGAATCTTCATGAGTTTTTCAGGACATTGTACAAGAAGGTATTTATTTTAATATATTGCTGAGTGTTTCCTGATGCCTTGTGGCATACACACTGTTTTTGGTTGGTAGTTCTATGATAGAAGAATCACAGGTCACTGAAGCTGATATTGAGGAGTTCGAAGCAAAGTATAGGGGATCTGATTCTGAGAAAAATGATTTGATTGATCTGTACAAGAAGTGCAAGGGTAATATGAACAAGTAAGGAAGCATCATGATGGGCATGAGCCATATTTTTTTATATAGGCTTTGGTTTGATATCTTAAATAACTTCCCTTTGCAGGCTTTTCTGTTCAATGCTTTGTTCAGATCCTAAATTTGACTCGCACCGTTTCAGAGATATTCTTGATGAGTCTATAGCTGCTGGTAAGAATATTACTAGCTAGGTTTTACTCTGACTAAGGATATATTGAATTTGAGTTTTCCGATCAGGCCTGCTTGTCAATCAGAGTGAGAGACCTTATAGTTTGTTTTACTTTAGCGGATAGATTGAGCATATCAAATAGGCAGTTATGCAGAGTCCATCGTATCTTGGGTTCAGCATTTACCTTGATTCTTCTTTGTTCTCTTTACTCTGTTTTCTGCAGGAGAAGTAAAAACAACTAAAGCCTACAAGAAATGGGCAAAGCAAGTATCTGAAACCAAACCACCGATTAGTCCTTTAAAGAGGAGAGCAAAGTAAGTTGAGCCTGGCAGGGTTTTCCTTATGTTGTTCATTCTGTAATTCTGGCATGATCCATGCTTAAACCTTTTATAGGTCAAATAAGCGGTCGGAAACAGATCTGCATGCAATCATATCACAACGCCGGAATGAGAGGAAAGGCCAGTTTGATTCTATGTTCTCATCTCTCGTTTCTAAATATGGAGGAGGTGATATTCCAGAGCCCACTGAAGAAGAATTCGAAGCTGCACAGAGAAAACTTGAAAGCCGAAGGCGCTCCAAAAATTCAAAGCGGAGGTAATGGGCAATCTCAATAGGGTCCTGTGTAGAGTTTTAGGTAAACAGTACTTAAATCCTTTTCTCAGTAATCAAATGATAACGGGAAATCTTTTCTTTTTAGCTGAACTACTGGGAGTTGTTATAATGTGTAACTTATTGTGACTGTTTCCTTTAAAGCTGAAACATCTATTTAACTGGTATAGAAATAGTGGGGTAAATTTTAGGGTTCCGCTTTGGATAATAGGAAAGCGATTCATATATTTTTATCAAGTTCTAAGACGGTTGTGTATCCAAGTTTGAGACTTTAGTACCAATCCTGGTTACGTTTGGGTTTAAATGAAAGGTCGGTGACATTTGTAAAGTTTCCGAGCACTCACTTATGTTTGCCGAAAATTTGTGTGTGGATTGAGATTATCACTTCATCACACGAATTCAGTTAATAAAAAACTTTAATTTTAATATAATAAGATTCTCGTATCTTACGTGATCTTTATGTTTATTATATTTTTTTGAGTGATTCATGAATGACATAATCAGTTCCATATTTGCCAAGTCATCTGTGAGAAGGGAGTAATGATAGATGCACGAACTGTGTATGATTTCTTGCACGAATCTCCATATTTTATAAGCATGCCTAAAGTTCATGCATACATTCCTCGTGAGAAAGCCCCGGTGATAGGTAGGTATATCATATTTACACAAGTTTAAATATAGGTGCTACAGCTTCAAATTAAGATTGTAGTATACTTTTATTTGTGTTAATTTATTATTATTATTATTTTTTGTGTTAATTTTTAATTTTTTGATATTAATTAATTATTTATTATATCATATAATTATTTTTTTAAAACTTTTTTAACTTATGAATAAATAATTTTAAGAAAAATTATTAATGAATAGAATAAAAATATAAAAAAATTTTAAAAATAATTAATTAATAAAAATAAAAAAGAAATGGCTGTAGCTTAGCCATTTCTTTAAATATATAAATTTTTTTATAAACTCATTTTTTTAATTGTTTTACTAACTCATTTCAATTTTTAAACTGGTGCACAAAATTTCTATGGTACTTGATAGTATTAACTTGAATGATCGTTTCAATACCACATAGCCCATTACATTTATGTCTTGACAACCAAATTAAAAAGTAATGAAGTTTAAGAATGGAATTTTGTATTTCCTGATGAATTACAGTATGACTTATAAGCATACGAGTGTCGAGAAAGATTCGCATCAAGCGTACATGCTTGTTTGTTTTTAAGTGTCAAATCATAATACTGGTAGTTGGGAGCTGACAAAGGGCTAAAAGATCCGAGTTTATTAACTAAAGTTCGTTGCCGTGTGAATTTCATACTGTATCTGAGCGTTAATCTCATGCTAATAACAATGGCATGCGTACGTGGTAGGGAAAGTGTATGGCTTAAAAAGGAAAAAGGTTTTTATTAAAAGGAGAGGAGGATGGGCCCATCTTCTCTTTTATCTAATGCAAGTGGGGTTCAACAGATAACTTCAGGATGGGCAGCCAAATTTTTGGGCCTTAAAAATGCACATGAATTAACTTGGCTATAATTATTCTTCTAATCTTTTTGAGTTTCTCGTGTATAGTAAAAGCGTAAAACCAATAGATCTTCAAGTCTACCAAAGGGACATTGGACCTCGTTCTTTGGTAAACATACTTATTAGGTTTGATTTGACATCATGGTCACCAAATTAACTGGAAATTTTGGTTGTTAAAAATATGTATACAAATAACGTTTACATTGCTTACTTCTAAATGAACCTGATTAACACCTGAATCACTGGATTACAAAAAAAATAAATGTTGACCAGACCAGGTAGCAAAACTAACATGTATTTTCTTGCCCACAATGTATAAATTAACAAAAGATGATCCCATCAATATATCAAAGACTTCAAAAAAATTAAATTATTTTCGCCTATAATCATGTTCCTGGACCAGTTCCGCACGAGCACAAACCCACTACTTAATGGAGAGTATTAGCTATTGGCTCAAATCCAAAATTTGATGATTTTTTTTTTCAAGGTGCAAGGACTATGACATCACAACTGCGTGCTAGCAACATTGCCTGTTATGAGTGATCTTCCATGCCAAGCAAGACCTTGCCTTTTTATACAGTTTCCCATTTATGTGACTTTTAAGCTCTGCCCTCTATGCTCTCTTTCCAGCCCCATTTTGTTTTAGGTGGAAGCTATAATAAGCTCACCACACTTCTTAAATAATTATAAATGGTGATAATATATTAATATGGATGCTCTCTCTACTCTCTATTGCTTTACTTGACTTTGTTGTCCTTCCTCCTCACTCTCTCTCTCTCCTCTTCTCCTCTCCCTCTACTTGAGTACTTTCTTTGGGAAAGTCATCAACCTCTCAATTTTCTTGCTAGTGCTATATTCTGCTCTAGTTATTCTCTCTCTTCTCGGAAGGTAGTTTAGTATCATAATTGTGGAATGTAGCTTTACTCATTTTTATGCCTCTTTCCATGTGAAACCCCACATAGTTGCTGGAATCAATTCAATAGGCTACAAACTCATTGTCATAAGGATATTTGCTTTGGGTTTGGGTAATTAATGCTCTCCAACCTATCGGTTGCCTTCAATTAGAGCATTTGGTGAAAACGTTGCCACTCATTTCCTGTCTGAATTGGATCCATAGCAGTTAGGATCTGTAGCTTCACTGTTTGTCTGTTAGCTTTCGGAGCTTGCCATGGAGACCGATAAAGGTGACACTAAGTCAAAGTTGGAAGACTATGAAGTGATAGAGCAAATTGGCAGAGGAGCATTCGGCGCGGCTTTTCTTGTTCTCCATAAGTCCGAGAAAAAGAAGTAAGACACTCTTTGCACAAATGATGTCCTCTGTCTTGCTATTCTGTCACTGCTAAACCATGCACAAGAACGATCGAAGATCGATTTTCAGTTAATAAATAGACAACAACCCAACAAAGAAAAGTTCAAGATTTTTGACATTTCGGTGTTTAATTGCTGGAAATGAAACCCACTCAATTCGATAGCAATTAGCTCTAACCCCTGCGTTTTAACTTAAATTATTGTTCATTTTCTTGATTTCATGTCCGGTAGGTATGTGCTGAAGAAGATTCGCTTGGCCAAGCAAACCGAGAAGTTCAAACGTACAGCGCACCAAGAGGTTGGTAACTTGGTGTAACAAACCCTTCCTTCCAGCTAATGCTTTTATTCACTGTCAACCGTAAAAAAATTTTATACTCTCTAATTATTCTATATTCTATCTTAATTGAATGGACAGGCGAACTGTCGTATTTATCTCTTTTTGCTTTATTTTTTTATTTATTGTTGTTCTTTTTGGGGGGATGTTCCTAATTTGTCCCATATGCAAGGATAAATGGTATCAATCAATCCATTTCCTACCATCTTGAGTCATACGTGGAATGAATGCTGTTTATTTGTCCTCACTATCTTCACATCTTCTATGATGATTTATATATATGCAATTGCTGGCTACACTCTGTTCTTAGTGCAAACCAGTCATCTAAATATGTAGTATATCCCAGAAGCAATATCACTATTACACAGTCCGAGACAAAGACTGAAAAAGATAACAGTTAAAGAATATTGGATTTATTTGATTCGATGTAATCTTATAGATGCTATGCAAAAGCAAGGTATCACTGTATTTTACACACTGATCAGACAATTAGAATTTAGTGAAGACAATCTTTGTTTTGTGAAATTTCTTTCCTAAGTGCTTGCAGAATACTGTAAACAACATGTGATATGGCATTTTGAGTCACTGAAGCTAGCTTTTCGAATAGTAAGAGGTTGTCTGAAGGTGGTTTTGAAAAAATAGTTTCTGCCTACTCACTTAAAAAAGACAATGTTCTGTCTCTATTTCAGATGAACCTGATTGCAAAACTAAATAACCCATATATTGTGGAGTACAAAGATGCTTGGGTGGAAAAGGTAAGCGAATAATCATTCGTGTTCTCAGTTTTACATTTATATAGAGATGAGAAAATAGGTTTGAGATTTTATATAATCATCTGATTATTTTGATGTTTATGACTCTTTATATGAATGTTTTTGAGATTCTCATGTTTTGTAGGCGGACTACATATGTATTATAACTTGCTATTGTGAAGGAGGTGACATGTAAGTAATATCTGTTAGTAACACTTATTCTTTCTTGCATGAATCAAGGATTTGACCACATTAATTTCAGTTTCTGTATAATAATTTTGTTCTTTTACAAGACTGACATTTGCCTTTCCTCCCCCCTTCCCTCATTTTAATTCTTATTTTTTTTCATTCTTCAAACAGATAACATCTACAGAAAAAGAAAACTTTTTATTAGCATTCTGCATGTAAACTGTTGACCTAAAAGCTTAAGCTACTAGGTAAGGTTCTGAGAATGGCTTTCATAACTCTAACACATCCTTACACATGAAAGCCTATTGGACTTGAAACATGGACAAATAAAATCTTCTATCTTGTGCGGAAACTGTACACAACTTTGTACTGAAATTTTAATTAATAGACTGGGGCAGCTCTTATACCATGTTAGAGAACCTCTTGACCTTAAAGTTTAAGCTGTTAGACAAGGGCCCAAGAACTGTTTTCGTGACTCTGACATCAAAATATCATGTAATTAATACATATTGTGGAAAACCTTGGAAGGAGTCCTTGTTTGTGGACATTGAATTGTTACAATAACTTTTCTAATTGAAAACAGAAACATTGAAGAAAAACATTTCTCATAATATTACTAATCTAAATAACATACTATTATTGAGATAACATACACTTGGAGTAAAGGACTTGGGATTCTGTGGGTCTCATGTAGTTTATAGAAGAGTGCAAATATTTCCTGATATATGTACACACACACAAATTTAGGGTGCGTTTGATTTGTGGAAATATTTCTTGTTTTCATTTCTTATTTTTATTTCTTAAAAATGATTTTCATTTTCAAATTTTAGAGAACATGTTTGATTTTTATTTTCATTTCTTGTTTTTAGAAAATGAAAATTATGAAAACATGTTTGGTTTGTAATGCTAAATCTTGTTTTCATAAAATAAAAACTAAATGTTATATTATTTTTCTTCTTGTCACTCATTTTTCTACTATTTCCGAAATTACCACTGCGTTTTCATTGTTTCAACTTAATTACAATATTGCCACTGTGTTTTCAAAATCTTTGTTTTCAATTTGCAAAACTTTCAACAGGAAACATTGAAAAATTTTTAGGAAATTTAAGAAACATTTTCAAGAAAACATTTCCTAAATTTCTAACAAAACACAATTTTACTCTTATTTCCTGTTTTCAATGAAAATAAAAACAGAAAATGCCCAAACCAAACGCGCCTTTAAATAGTGTTTTAAACTCCTCAAATGAAGCTGAATCATGGAACACTGAAATTTTTGTGGAGCAGGGCTGAGATGATAAAGAGAGCCCGAGGATCCTTTTTTCCTGAGGAGGTAATTAATAAGGTTTAATGTACAATGCTCTTTTATGAGTTTTCCCTACCCACTCTGCATCACTATTTTCTCTTGCAGAAGGTCTGCAAGTGGCTGACCCAATTATTACTGGCTGTGGACTACTTGCACTCCAATCGTGTACTCCATAGAGATCTTAAGGTATTTCCTACTCGCTTATTCTGGGAAAGAAATCCTTTTGATGACGTTTTCATTAATGTAACTTCATTTAATTTCAGTGTTCCAACATATTCCTCACCAAAGACAATGACATTCGGCTTGGTATGAATGCATTATGCTTTTAAAACATCATCACTTTTGGCTTCCATATATTATGTTATCTAAAGAAATATATGTATTGTATGGACCATACAGGTGACTTTGGTCTTGCAAAGCTACTTAACACAGAAGACCTTGCTTCCTCGGTATTGTATTTATCTTCAATATATTAGTAATTTTCTGATGTCTTCTCCAAGAAAATTATTTGTATTTTTTTCCTCTTGAAACAGATTATCATGCCAAGTAGTTAATGTTTTTCATCTAACAATGAATTATGCTGCTGAAATATTTCTTGCTTTGAACTTCTAATCTCTAATGTTTATGCTACTTTAATTAAGTCCATTTGTTGTTGCCTGTTTATTATTTGCTCACTTCTTCTATCTTGTGTAGGTTGTTGGAACTCCAAACTACATGTGTCCTGAGCTCCTTGCAGATATACCTTATGGGTATAAATCTGATATATGGTCGCTTGGTAAGAATCTTGTGTTCCTGATTCTAATTGACAAAGTCACATGATATCTGAGTGTAAGAATGACCTCTCTCTGTGTGAAGGTTGTTGCATGTTTGAAATTGCTGCACATCAACCAGCATTTCGTGCTCCAGTAAGAACAAACTTGAACCATCTGCAAGAATTTGATATCACTACTAGTAATGAAGTTTCCATTCTTTAACATGTATTTATAAGTAAAATAAATCGTTTAACGAATGAAGGAATGGAACAGGACATGGCAGGACTTATCAATAAAATAAATAGATCCTCCATTTCTCCACTGCCAATTGTTTATTCTTCCACACTGTAAGTAACTTCTTCGAAACCATTACCAGTCACATTGCTGTCATTCCTTTTTCTCCTGCCCTTTTTATCAATGATTTAACTTTTCCCCCCTCAATATGAATACAAATTTGAAGCCAACCAAAAATTGCCAGTAAATCTTGCACTTTATCGTTGCACAAATTTCTCCCCTTTCTTTATCCCGTTCATATTTCATTGAAATGCTAAAATTGAAACGATGACTTATGCGTGACAGGAAACAACTTATCAAGAGCATGCTGAGGAAGAACCCAGAACATAGACCAACAGTTAGTTCAACTGAGCCTATGATCTTATCTGATTAGTTTGGATTTAAGTGATTAGTTTGGATTTAAGTGTTCATTCTAATGCTGCATCTCTTTGTTGACAGGCAGCAGAATTGTTAAGGCATCCTCATTTACAACCATTTGTTCTCCGCTGTCGTAATGCATCGTCTAATGTTCTTCCAATATATCCCATAATTAACTCAAAAGATAAAACCAAAAGATCTTATAAATCTGGTGGTGGCAAAGACCATAGGGACAAAGAAGTGGGATTAGCAAATCGTTTGGAAAGGGTTCATCCATTTGAGGGAAATGGAGATGTACATCCAAGCAGTCTGCCTAACGATGGCAAGCTAGTAGTCTCGACCAGTGCAGAAGACAACCTTGAGACCAAGATGGTTGATCCCACGAGCTACATAGTGGAATCATCTACTTGTATTAGTGGATCAAAAGACGGGTCAACAACATCTGAATCAACTATTGGCAGTGTGTTCAAGGAAGCAGACTTCAAAAATAGACCTGCAAGGGAAACTGCTGACAATGAAATTACATCAAAGAGTATACCAGATTCTGAGCATGAAGAACAAGAATTGGATGCTGAACATTTTCAAAAATCAGAAAGTGTTGACTTAAATGCAGTGGCCACAAAAGTTGAAGATTCTTTTCCCAATGATGGTTTCAATAAAGCCAAGACACAGATGGAAGACACCAAACTTGAGGACTCCAAGGAATCAATAACGTCCAGTGCAGGCAGCACTGATAAAGATGGGTACTTTGTTGAGGAAAGGTTAACACCAACTATGCAGCCTATTAGGGTCGAACATGACACTGAACCTAGAAGCTGCTTAAAGAAAAGGGAAAACACTGATGCATTTGCAGAAGGATCTCACTTGGAATGTTTGTCTTCTAAGAGTAATGATACAATTCCAGGTAAAGATGAAGGCCAAGCAAAAATACTTAACATCAGTTGCTCCACGCAGAAAGAAAATGATGGTGCTTCTGTGGTTGATCAGACACCGAGTGAATTTTTGTTAAGTACACTTACTGCAATAGGTGGTGATGAAACCAAGAATTTGCTGGATAGTCCCTGCGAGCAAAGAGCTGATGCTATGGAGTCTCTGCTTGAGTTATGTGCTCAGCTACTTAAGCAGGACAAACTTGATGAGCTAGCTGGTGTGCTAAGACCATTTGGGGAAGAAGCTGTCTCATCCAGAGAAACAGCAATATGGTTGACAAAGAGCCTCATGTCTGCACAAAAATTTAATACAGAAACCTAGTTTGTGAGAGGTGGTTGCCATTAATTTTTAAATTACTGTAAGAAATGTGTATTTTAAAATGTCACATAAGTTCTTTCCTTCTGGACTGTTTCTTGATTGAATATTGGAGAGTGGAAAACGCGTCACATATTCTTTCCTGGTAAATGGTTTATAGTAAATGAAATAAATTACTTTTGAGTAGGTTGAATTTTCTTAGTGTTTTGCTGTAAGCTATAGCCATTCCATTCCATTGACTGAATGAAATATTGTCTCGTCAAGGGGGGGGGGGGGGGGGGGGGGGGGGGGGGGGGGGGGGGGG
>JASKGM010000001.1:6882197-6918182 GCA_034509205.1 Ceratonia siliqua | reverse complement strand
AAATAATTTTAATTTTAATAAAAAATAATTATACTTAATTAAATTATTTTTATTAAAATTAATTTAAATTTTTATTATTATTCTATTAAAAATAATAATAAATAATAAAAATAATTAATAAAATAATAATTAATATTTTATTAATAATATAAAAAAATAAATAATTTAAAATAAAAAAATTTTTAAAATAATAAATAATTTAAAAAGATGAGAGTATATAAAAAGCAACATATGAAGTACGGACTCCTCATAAGGGCGTTTTCGTCATTGTAAACCTGGACTTATTTGGTCCGTCAACTCACGGCATTAATATAACGTTGTTAAGCGGGAGCAAGGAAACGACGTTGGAGTGACCAGTGGTTTTTAAATATTAATTAGCATTCTCATACTGTTTAATAAGCAAAAAATATATATAAAAAAAACTCCCCGTTTCATCATCTTAGAGTACAGTACTAGTGTCTACTACAGTTTCTAGTGTTGCTATACAGCGTTCCTTTCTTGATAACATTGAATCGATTCTCATACTCTGGAATACATACAGGAATTTCAGTGCCAACCTCTTTCTCACCCATAAACAGTAAGCTGCTGAGGTTTTCATGTTTTCCCCTGTTCTTAAGATCTTTCAACACTTGTACGCCTTCTTTCGTTTTTTGGGCATGCATAGTTATTTACATAGATTTGGTATTTCATCAGCTTATCCTGTTTACCCTCAAGATTTTTTGGGAAGATCATAAATCATATGCTTATTTTTCTTGAGTTGGGTTTTTCCAGGTAGTTATTTGACTGACTGAGTTTTGTTTGATATATGATCTTTTTGGACTTTTATTTCTTTCTACCTTCTATGTTTATATTTGTTTTCTTTCCCTTTTCTGGGCCACCCTTGATTAGTTAATTTTAGAAAGATTCAGGATTAGCCGTAAATAATAGGTGATTCCACTTTCTAATTATGCAATATGCATGCATGCATGACTCTTAGTGGACTATGACGGTGATGTTGGCTACTAAGACCCTAAAGGTTCCCATTTGTTTCGTCCTTTTGCTGGGCTACTACGACCCTTATACAGAATTATGGCATCGCAGTAGCTTCTCTCCCTCAAGAAAGAGCAGGCTATTTAAATTGCTTTTGCATCTAATTTCCAGTTAAATTTCAATAGTAGGTCGTTAAATATTTAAAAAGGTCGTGCTGGCCAATTTTCTCTTCCATTTCATGGTTTATGGCTACAGTCAAGACACTATCGTGTTTGTTAATGTATTAGGACATGTCATTTTCAAGTGGGATGTGTTCGCTTATTGTCTATTAGTATCTTTCACTAATTAATTATGATTTTTCTGACGTAACTTCAATTATTCTTTTTACTAAATTTTCCCAGCGAGAAATTAGAAGCTCTACATGAAGTTTTGCATTTTAAGCCTTATCATTATGCATGCAAGTAGTCTTCGTTAGCTGATTATTGTTTGTTTCTCCACAGGCCAGCAGCAAATTGAGGAATATTAAACATTTTATTTTGAAGCATGCAACAGAATTTGGACTGTGCACAGCATTCTGAATCAGATATATGCAGCAATAAACTATATACAACCTGTTCTCAAGCTTGGTGGCAAGGCGTAGGGCATGATGCCTTCTCTAGGGATATGGTAGGGGAAGGCAAAATAAGTTCTTTTGTGCCAAAATACTTGGATGGTAGTTTTGGGAACCAAACCAGTAAATCACAAGCTACGGCTGTGCTGGCTCAAGGGAGGGAGGCTGCAAAAGAGAAAGGCACTTTGCCCTGTCTTCTTGTTTCTCTTCTTACTAAATGCTATATTACTGCAGGCTTTCTTTTGGAGCTCTATCAATGCAAATCTTTAAATCATTTCACTTGCTCTGCTTAGTTGCTTGAATTATGTGTGTGTGTGTGTGTGTGTGTGTGTGAAGAGCTTTTAGAGAGTAAAGCAATCAACCGCATAAGATACATACCTTGATGAATATACTCTTTCTTGTCCCATAACAGCTCTAAAGAAATCGAATTATCCTTGATAATCTAAGCATTCTGCTCCAAACAAGCTGAGGTTTGTTTAAATCATCAAGGTAGGTATCTTATGCAGTTGCAATCTCTAATCGATTTTAATTGGATGCTTATTTCACTTATCATGTTTTATTCTTTGACCTCTAGCCACCTCCTTATGGGCACACTGTCATATTTTGATTGTTTCTGGGAATGTACATACCTTTGGTTTGAGCATGAATAATTTTTATGGAGTTATACATACTTCTTTGATTAGTGATACATTGTCTGCTAAATTGCTTGTAGTAGAAGATGGAGAAACGGATGAAGAACATAAACAAAAGCAATTTGGTCTCCCTTGTATGCCTTCAAAAATAAATGAGTTGCTTGCGCCGCCTACACAGTTGGAGCTCGTTGGCCACTCAATAGTGAATTCTTTCTCTCTCTTAACCACACACCCACACCCTTCCATCTTAATTAATTTGATTGTGTTTCAACTCATAGTTTAACATACTCTGAATTGGAAGTTTTGCCCTTGTGTGAAAACCAGGGTTAAAATTTAGTGTTTTCATGCCGTGAGGTTGTGCCATTACAAAAGCATTTTTTTCAGCATATGAGATTAATAAAATTACGCAGATTTCTTAATCTTTTGGGAGGTGGGGTCTATAGTTTAGTTATTGCACTGTGATGTTCTGGAAAATCTAAATAACATATTTTTGCAGGCATGTGCATCTTACCCTTATTCAGATTCAAATTATGTGGGAGCAATCCCTACTTATGGACCTCAGCTTTTGGTATGCAACCTGTGGCCTCTTATTTGTTATATGATTGTTGTAATGATGCTTGTTGCATGGCTCGTTAGTTGTGTAGCTATATGTACATTTTCATGATTGTGGGGTTAAAGTAGTGTCCTAAACCTACAGACAGATTGTGGATAATAATGTTGCTTCATATTTTTATGCATGAGGCTACACTTTTGAAGCTGGATCCAGGATCCAATTTTGAGTTTCCATGTCTCATGAATCTCCACAATTTTCCTTAACATGTGATATGACTTATAGACGTTACTGAGACTAGTAGGAATGAGGAGAAATAGCAAAGGAAAATGCCAAAGAGTCAGAAGAATAATGGTTTGCTGGAATAAAGGCACAAAAAAGAAGGATGAAAGGGCTTTTCTTTGTCATTCTTTGCATTCATTGGACCCCATCCATCCCAATAAAACCCAGAGTTTTTTGGAGTATAAAAATCAACTTTCTTTTATCGTTTGTTTTTCTTTCAGTCCATTTAAATAGATAATCAAAGTGTCTGAACCACTGCGCTAAGGGTTTGTCACATGATGAAAATCTTTAGTTGTAATTGTTACTTGTTAGACTTCTGTGGGTAAATTTACATTTTTGTACAACTGTTAAGGGAAAAAAATCAGGGGATAAATGTACAAAGAAAAAGAAAACAGTGATAATTAAAACTGTAGAGATAATTTCATAACATTCTTACAGTAAAGGAACCATGCTACCAAATTATAGGAGTATACAATCTGCATGTACATTATGCTGACCTATCTTCAATGATTAACATGACTTTTTATTTTGAAGGCCACAATATATATTTAATGCGATGCACAATTCAGTTGAATATAGTTTCAGTCAGCTGTTTAAGTCTTTAGTTGGAATTGTTCTAGGTACATCCTCATAGCTTTGGAGTCCATTTGCCTAGAATGGTGTTACCTCTGGAAATGGCAGAGGAACCTGTCTATGTTAATGCCAAGCAATACCATGGAATTTTGAGGCGCAGGCAATTGCGTGCCAAGGCTGAACTGGAAAAGAAGCTCATAAAAGCGAGGAAGGTACTGGGTCATTTTGGCAATATTTGATCTGTTTTTATTCTCTAATTTTGTATTTTTCTTATCTACTCTGCAATTATATTTCATGATGTCACCAAAGGTGCCATGGAGGATGGCAGCGGCAGTCAATTGCACATAAGCAGTTTGCGTTGGGAGAATGTTTTACGTTGTTAGATCTTAGACTGGATGAGGTTGGTAAATGAAAATGCAGCTTTAGTAGATGGGAGAAGGTTCCTTGCATGAACATTAACACTGTATATTCCACAATTTAGCAGTTAACACAGATCCAAAGTTTTAATTATTAATCTACATTCTAGTAAGAATGTAGAGAAAGCAGAGTATTTGGGGGGCGAATAATATTGTATTAACTGATTAGGGATGTTTTATCGTTTAGGAATCATCCAAAGACATGGCTATATGTCATTTGGATTAGCAAAGCAATTTGAATACCTAGATCTGCTTTATTTTCTCAAGAAAGATAGGAATAAGAAATAGGAAGTATTTGTTGTAAGCTAGGTAGGGAAGAAAACAACAAGTTGTTTTGTCCCAGGCAGATATATGTTACAAAAATATATCAAATTTGAAAGGAAAGAATCATCTTTGAGTAAAATAAACAAATAAAATGATATGGAGATGAAAATATGTTCACAGCTATTTCTAGATTTGAGGCATCTGAGGCTTTATTGATGCGTTTGAACGTAGCAGACATGTTCATTTGAATTATCTTGCTTCTACGTCTGGTTACTAGAAGGCTCTTATAGAAGTAGTGAATGGACTGGGTTTAGGGAGGATAATCAAGTTAAGTGAAAGCCTCAACTCATTTGAATATAAAAAGCCACATATTTCTAGCATTATTGAACCAAATAGGTTCTTTAAAAAATTGTGTTTTAGAAAAGATTTCATACACTGCTTTGCTAAGCTTGGGCTTTGATCCTTTGTTTTGTATTTATTATTTACCAAATTAAATCCTTGGTGTTAGCCACATTATATCAAGTATCAACGGTAATCTACTGCTCTATGCTAGAGCCTATGTATTTTGCTAATCTTTTAACTTTGGCTAGTTAGCTTCAACTGTGTGGGACTCCTTTTGGACGTTTTATTCCACTACTCTGATTACAGATTGAAGGCAGTCTCCGCTGTAGTGTAGGACTATGGTGGTTGAGATAGTTGTTACATGTCTGTCAATTGTTTTGCTTCATTTCAAGTTAAGATTTAGAGGATATCCATTCTGCCAATCCCAGTAACAATGCTTGGCTATCCATCATGTGTGTGTGTGTGTGCAGAAGATACTCCACTTTTGTCAAATGACATGAAATTATTTGTCCTTAAGCAAACTTAAGTTCAAGCTGAGAGGGGAATCCTAAGCTATCATTATTCGAATATTCGAACAACGATATTTTGGATTCTAGCTCTGTTAATTTGGTGCATATTCACTTTATATTGATCTGCAGCCTTACCTTCATGAGTCTCGGCATTTGCATGCCATGAGAAGAGCAAGAGGGGGTGGAGGCCGTTTTCTGACTGCAAAGAAGATTGATAGTTCTGCTACACACACTGCTACCAACAAGGATACTGTTAGTTATAACCACAAAACCATGTTTCATAACTTATCTTCCATTACTAATTCAACTTCCAGTTCACCGGAAATATTGAATCCCCACCAACCTGAGATGCACACCAGTTCCACTGGCAACAAGGTCGAGTGCTACTCACACGTTCAGGGATTTGAGTGGTCCGGTTATGAACCTCTCTCAGCAGGTGATAGAGGAAATCAAGGAGACTGCTCAGTGAAGCAGTCTGAAAGACTTGATTACACTGGGGTTCGCAGGGCCCTGACCATAAAGTAAACCAAATCCTTCATGGAGCGTTAAGGTTCTTCTCCAACAGTCCTGAGGTCTTTGTAGTGTTCATCTGACAATCTCTTTAGTGATATGACCTGCTTTTCACATTCTCGAATAACATTGAGCTTCAACCATGTTTCATCGTCTAAGGATGGAGGCATTGACCGGACTAAGGAGACAGAACCATGTTAACTTTACATGTTATATTGTTATGGTTTTCGGGCAAGTCATTCTTGGCTTGGCTTCTTTCCTCCTACTTTTCATTTTCTTAAATTCTTCTGTTGTGTTGTTGGGGTTTGTACATGGGAGCTAATAAATTATATGGATTATACGAAAAGTTAGGACAAAGCATTACCTTTTTTTGCTAGAATGGACTCGGCAAATTATGAACAAGTTGAATACCTCTGTAGCACTTGTTGGGACAGAGAATACCCGACCCTCAGGCTTAACAGTAGCGTTTTCTTTGTTTTTTTTTTTTCTGGACTATTTAACAGTTTACAGTTTACACTAATGGATGATGAAGACAATAAAATAAAAAGAAACTACTTGTAGGTAAAATTGTTCAACAGTTTAGTTTTAGGATTACTTAGTTCTGATTATGCTCAATACTCTTGAAAAAGAATTATATAATAGAAAAGAGCTACATATTTTTTATAAAAAAATTGTAATTAGATGAGTAAAACAAAAGATATAAATAGTTGAAAATTAACAATGTCTAGTGAACATAATGCATGATTTGATACACAACATTACTAATCGGTACTTTTTTCCTTATTTAGTTCTTCAATTTTTATTTCTAGCAATTAGGCCCAAAGAAGCTAGAAGTTAAAATCCCACTTCTTTATACGATCTCGACACTCGACACCAACACGTGAGATGTGAAGGCTGTAGAACCCACCATAGCAGAGAAGGACAAATCTACCACCCCACTTGCTCCCGTGAGGCTCTTTTTGGGCTCCCACTGGCCAAAATTAGGTGAGGGAGATGGCAACTTCACTGTACTACCTTCCAAATGAAAGCTCCCCCATTCTTTCCTTTTTCACGTTAGTTGGGGCCCCAAGTCACCAAAAACTGGCATCATATTATGTGGGAAAACACAGACCTTCCAATAGCCAAATATGTACAAGAAGCTTTAATAGCAGGCATCTGTGGTGGCCTAACCATCCCAGGATTGGCTACTTAGAACCGGCCTATGGGAACTTTGCAAACTCCACGTTCATTGGAAACAGTATCAAGCAGCTTTGTGTCGGCTGCATCAAGTCACATCCCACTTCAGGCCCATCCTTCCCTCCTTGTGACATCTCTTTCCCTTGTGGGTTCCCAACTGAAAACCTGCATTAACTACCTTCGGCAGTTATTCTTGAGATGCTCCAATTAAAAAAGAAAAAATCCAATACATTTGTTACCTTTATTCGACTTTTAAAGCTCACTTAAGGATGCCAATGGCTTTTCTGTGACAATTTAATATTGATTGAAACCCTTGTACAGACAAGTTATGAATACCTCAACAGATAATACCCAATGTTTAAGGCCGCTTCCATAGTACATGCGCCACAGCCCACAAGGGTTAGAATACGTTTATAATAATACATAATGGAGTACAAATCCTGGAAAATTCGAAAATTTTCGATTATATTCTATCATCATCATTAATGGAATATGCTTTAGCCGCAAATCACAAATCATTTCTCGTTGCCTGTGTAGGGAATAATAACTCCGCGAGGACTCAAGTCAATTGTCTTAACAATGAAAGAACCCAAGAAGAAAAGTCAACTTAATATGGATTTTAGTCCCTTATCATGTGTCCCATTTTATCGAGTTATATATTAATTCCGAAACCATGTTAGTTGGCCAAGTTCACGCTTGTTAGCTCAGCTGGTCCATTCCGGTCAACGAAAACGAGTCAATGGCATGAAAGTTTAACCCTCTTGTACGTCCAGGTGCACCCCCTTTGAGTGAGGAAACATCCAACATAATCCTGCTCAGCCAGATATTAAAGTCAGCACAGAATCTCACACTTGGTTGCTAAAGAAGTAAAGTGTAATGAAAGCATACAAGTTCTTTGATTCCTTTTCTAGTCCTGGAGAGATGCAGTTTGTGATGATTTTGTCATCAACCTTTGAAACTGAATGACCCATTGGCAGATTGATCTCTCTGGGTGCTGGATTAGAAGATTAAACACATCAGCTTAACTCCTTGGGATAACAAGTTGTAAAACTAAGATCAGATTAATATACTTCAGGGAACCGCTTACCTGACTTAGGTAGGACGGTGACATTAGCATCAACTCCCAGTTGTTTCTACACCAATGGATATTTTAATCAGGATAATTCAACTGTTAAAAACTTCTCAAAGAGTCAGTAAGTATGTGTATAGGCAGTGGAGAGTTACCTTAAGACTCTCATAACACTCCTCAAGTTTATCATTATATAAGATGGAATCAAATATGCCTGATGACATCCCTTGCTCAATCTCTGCCTTAGCATTTCGTAGTCGCTTCAGGATCTGTTCTTCTGTCTCTGTTCCCCTGTACCAAACACTGTAGTTCAGACCAACATTCTGGAGGATTTAAGAATTAAAAAGACATGACTAAGCAGTTATGATTGACCTTTCACGGAGGCGCTTCTCCAGCTCCTCCATTGAGGGGGGACAAATAAAGATGAATATGGCTTCAAGGGAACTAGCTCTCACGGATCTTGCCCCTTGAACATCAATATCAAGAATACATCTCTGAATCAAAAGGAAAAACGATTTCACTATTTCAGATTAAAAAAGTCAAAAACCATATTTATTAAGAAGGCAATGCTCATCAGGTTGCGCAATGTAACATGAGATCTAGCTACACTTCTGAGAGGTTAGTCAGTCTTTGGGAAAAAAAAAAAAAAAAGTCCTGTCATTATATTCTGCATGCTGCAGAAATAACAGTTCTAGAAGTGATAGAAACCTTAAGGTGATCCGTGCATTTTAGATCTTATAAGTGATATAAATCAGTCAATTACCAAGAGCAGTTCAATCAACACCTATTTATTTAACAACCCCTGATTGCATAGGATCAGATAAACATTCCAATGAGGCTTATTCAGAGAGATTGATTTGGATAAAGGAGGAGTATAGACATGCCTCCAGATCAATGTAATGTAATATCATGTAAGTATAAGGAACATACTTTGCCTGCATCTGCTACAAGTTCGACAGCCTCAACACTGGTCCCATAAAGATTACCATGAACAGAAGCAAACTCTAGAAACTTTCCATCTTTAATCTCTTTCTCCATAACACTCTTCTCAGTAAAATGGTAATGGACCCCATCTTTCTCCATACCTCTTGGAGCACGGGTGGTGTGGCTCACTGAAAAGCCAAACATAGATGGGAATTCCTTCATGAGCATTGATATCAGTGTTCCTTTTCCTACTCCAGAAGGACCACTAATAACAATAGGCTTCTCGGCATTGCCTATCACACCCTTACTCCAAGCAACAACCTTGGTCCCCAAAATTTCTTGCTGCTGCCTAACATATTGGGTGTCCACCTGCCAATATTGAGGAAATGAACGATTAAATATCTATTAGGCAATTACAGTAATCTATTACATGCATTAATAGTTATTTGGGATTAGATTTAAGACTTGGCCCTGTAAAACACCAACCTCTAGAAACCATGTGTGATCATCTGGCTTAGAACCCTTCTTAAGAATTAGTACTCGGTCTTCCAAAGGCACTGCTGAATGGTCTTTACATGATATAGGTTTGGTTCCCAGCACACTTGGATTAACCCTGCACATTAATATGGAAATTAGCAACAAAAGCCTGATAGAAGCAGCTATGAAGCTAAGAAACCTTAAACTGACCATTCTCCACGACTACGGTCAAAAATTTGAACTTCAATGGACAAATTTTCATCATCAGCTCCACCAATGAAGTACTGTTTAACAAATGGAGACCAGCTTTTTCATTTAGGAAAATTATAGATTGGGTACATATCTAATTAGTAAGTAGAAGGAGAGAAGATCGTACCGTTTTATCACCAATTGTAGTGGCTGTTTTGCGTGTATTATTTTTGAAACCAAAGCCATTAAGATGTCCATTCGGCAGGTCATCGACAAGGAATGCAGGTGCTTCGCCCTAACGATTGCAACCAGAGAGAGATCAGATTCATTAAAGTAAAATCACTTTGACCCAGAATTGAATATCATAATCTAACTGCATTCTTCAGGAAACTTGACGATTAAATAGTGGGAATGCTTACCATAGAGAAATCTGTGTCTGCAATCTGGATTTAACCCTGAATATATCGCAAAAACAGAGATGAATAGAGATCTAGCAATATAAGCAACAGAACTGATATTTCATTGATTTGGAAAGACATTACAAGCGGGCCTTCATAAGAATCCATTGAAATTTTTACCCAGATTCCTTCAACCAGTAGACGGTCCCAAAACAGCAAAACCCAGAGAAATAGGCGTGAAGATTTAACCAAACTCGGTTTCCACTCAATATCTCTTTGATCCCAAATCGTATGATTTTGGAAGAGAATTTTAAAAACAAATGAAAACAATTCGGCTAAAAAACATTTAACAGATTGAGGCCAATGTTTATGATACCTTAGTATTAGCAGCAAGTTCTGTGCAGAAAGAACAAGTTTTTTTTTTTGGTTGGGGTGGTGATGTTGGAAGTTCAACTTCTCTCTTCTCCTTCACAACCTTAAATTTCTGTTTAGCTCTCAGATCAAAACAAACTTTGGATGCAAAGAATCACGCGAGCGGTAGAGAAAGTCGCAACAAAATCTGGGAAAGAATCTCATATTTGTAGGCGCAATGAGAAGTTGAAAGAGGTTAGGCTTTTTGGTCGCGTTTGATTCACGAACCAGGAGGACCGGCTTTCGTTTTCTTGTGCTGTGCGTGTGCCTCTTCTTCTTTTTTTTCAGAAAGCCACCGAATTCCTTTGGGATGACAAGTTGTAACTGTAAGCAAGTTCAAATAGCGTAGGTGCTATTTCTCGGATGTTGTAATACATTCAATAGTTATAATTTTTGGATGTGTATTTGTTATTTTTAATTATTTAATTTATTATTGAAAGTAATAAATATATATTCAATGTTATATTTTAATGTAACAATATTTACAAATGTAATTTAAAAATAAACTTTTTGACAAATATGAGCTAATAATGATGCCATTAAAGATTGTTAACTTTGTCTACAACTCGTCTTAACCTTTTAGTCTTTCAAGCAAACATAAATTGTAATGAATGTTAAAATTAATTACCATAAGTAGAGAATAAATTAATTAAGTCGAGTCAAATTAATAAAATAATAATAATAATAATAATTAACATAAGTGAAGACAACCTTTTTTATTTTTTAAAAGAAATGTACTTTATAGAACAAAAATAATAAATTTTAAATAAGTTATTAATGACATTTAAAATATCTTATTTTTATATGATGTCATATATTAAAACACATGATGTTTACATCAAATAAGAATTCAAATATTATGAGATACTATATAAAAATAAATACTTCAAATAAAATTCATTATAATTCACCCATAAATTTAAAATAATTATAGTTTGAATTAAAATAAAAACAATTAGAAGTTGAATTATATTGAAAGACCTTTTTCCGATTAGTTTCCTTGGAATTTGTCTCCCTTAAATATATATATATATATATAAGATTAGAAATTGATGTTAAAATGTGCTCTTAAAATTATTCACAAACAAATTTAATTTTGATTTATGCTATAATTAATTTGAAAATATCATTATCATGTGATAATAATAATAATAATAATAATAATAACAACATCCATAGCTAAAGCCTAAAATACTAATTAACAGGTAATAAGGCATTAAGAAAAAGGTATATAATTTGAGGGAAGGAGTAAACTATAAAGGATAAAGGAGGTAGATTCCCCAATGGACTTGCTTGGGTATCCCTTTCGTTGACCAAAGTTCATTAGTTATTTCTGTGTGCATAGGCGTAAAGGCAGCCACAGACAAAGACCCATTCAATTCATTCTTGAAGTGAGAGATAGGGAAGTGCCAAGTGGGCAAAGTTTAGAAATGCCAGTCAGACCATACTCTGACTCAATATGTGCATGGACCTATAAAGCAGGCATCCAAAGTCCAAATAAATATTACAAGTTTGAAGATTTGAATTTTGGTAGATTTTTATTGAGAGAGAGTGAGAGGGAAGATTTGGCGGGAGAAAGTGAATGGCCAATAATAATACGGTGAATCGATGCTTTCCTTTCCTCCGCTGATCTAACAAGTGCCTCTTTGATACATCCCTGACCCTCACTAGTTCTCAAGAAAAGTATGAATAATTTATCTTAGCCACACATATTAATTACTTTATTCATTCATTTTAATAATTTATTATAATGTGAAAATAATCGTTTGTATATTGTAAGATGATCAATTATTATTTTACGTTTAAAATGGCCTTTATTATGTTGCCGGTGACCACTCTAAATATATAGCTCAAGAGGCAACATGGCTGCAAAAGAAGCCACGTGGATGCCTGCCTCACAAACCCAATAGCCATGCCCCGCTCCGAAGTCTGCTCCCTGAACTCACTTCTTTTGCAGGCATGCCCCTTGATCAGTTGATTGAAATCAATATAAAAACAAAATTTGGGGTAGGCGACAGTAAAAAGCCCAATAATAGCTGGGCCTAGAAAAGCATACACAAGGCCTAGGTCCAATAAGACGTATCCAGATTAGCCCAATCAATGAAAGCGGACCGGGCTTCTCAACGATGTTATATAAGCTAGATAACCCCTTCTCGCGGGGGCCCAGAACAAGAGAAGGGGCCCCAACAGGGGAATTGGAATTGGAATTGGAAGCGTGTGTTTTGTTTTCCTTTTCCCCAACGTATTTGCTGCCATGGAACTCTCAAAGTAGAAAAAGACGAAGAATAAGAATACAAACTGACAAGATACGCGTTGAGTGATGAGTGTGCAAAGCAAAATTACATAAGAAGAGCAAGGGATTTTCTCTATATAGAAGACAAACCTTCAAAGATCATGCCTTCTTTTCTATCATATTCATTGATTACCCAATCCTCACGCGCTTCTGACTCATCAATCTAATTCTTAATTTAAACATGGAACCTAATCTCAAAATTTCACCCCATTGTCCCACACATCAATACTAATAATTATCAAAATAAAAGTTTATTAATTAATTCCATCCATCACCAACTCCATCAAATGGTCACTCTCAATACCCCCAAGTTCCTTTAAAGTCATTTACCTAAATTTGTTTGTTATATAGTGGGATGCCCCACCTCAATCCCCTCCCTTTATCTTTTCCACACTCCTATTGCATCAAGGGATGCCTACTACCTTTTTTAATACAAAATAAAACTCTTAACCAATACACGACTTCCAAGTGTCACCCTTTCACTGGTCAACTAAATTAAGACCCATAAATCATTTCTAGTCCTTTCTTAATCAATAAATGTTAAAACACGGTTAAATAATTTCACTTGTTTTACTAAGTACTGACACGGATATTTAAATTTAAATATTTTATCATTAATTAAACTACTATTAGTTTTGTTTAATAGGTTATAACTTGAGACGTGGCCGCACTGAAAACCCGATAAGCGTGTGCAAGGGGAGCCGCACACGTGGCACAATAGGAAATAGTGTGACGTAAACAGTTGCATGGAGGAAACATACGTTGCTGCACTCAACGGGCCCCACTTACAACTTTTGGCCACGTGCCAAGGATCTAATCAGATATGCTTGTTAGCGCACGACACGTGTCGTCATCCGCACTACTTAATATTGGTGGGCTCCTCGGAATTCCTCGAGCCGACACTAATTAATAAGAGAATAGGAAAAAATCCAGAGAAGGGCTTTGCTGTCACGGCCCCCTGATTTCGCATAATTACCTCTAGCATCAATTCTTTCAAATATCTTTTTGTAGATTCCTAGCTTTATCATTCATTTATTTTATTCCCAAGTGCAAATTTAACGTTCGCAGTGTGATGGATAACTTTTATATTTAGATACTATCTGATATAATAATATTTTAGACATTTAAATTTGTATAGAATTAAGAAATATACGTCAAATTTATCCTCAACCTAAGTATATTAAATATAAAATTTAATTATTTTAAATGTCAAATAAAAATAATTATGTAATAAACATTTTCTAAGTCATTGTAACCCATTTCAGAAAGTACATATAAATTTTGATCCTAAACCATATAACTTGTTTTTATATTATCGAGAGAAAAAAAATCCACTTGTTAATTCATGGTCTCAATATTAATTCTATCCAATTGTGAAAAATTTACTGTTAACATGATAACCACGAGGGTTAAACATTATAATTGCTAAGAAGTTGAAATATATGTGAAAATCTAATTTTTTTACCTATACATATTTCTTCTGTATATTTTTTTAATCTAAAAATATTGATATTATTCAATTGTAGCTTAACAAATATCTAATAAAAAAATTAATATAATCACCTTGCTTAGTATTCAAGCAACAACCTTAAATTTATGAAGAAAACAAGATCCGATACTTTTGATTGAAAACAAACCAAACAAAAGTGAGTATTTTAGGATGACAGAGCCTAAGCATTGAATAAACATCCCTTTTAAATATTACACTGAAACAAAAGCTTAACTAATGCTTAAATAAAATAACTTTCTCTGGTTATTTGAAAGCGATATGCTTATAAACTAAAGTATATTCCCTTGAGTAGAAGAAGCCATTGTCATAAAGTGACAATGGTGATATGTATCAATTATCAAACTATCAACGGGTATTTCAATAAATTGTAGGCCGAGGGGGAAAAGGGAAAATAAGTCAAGTTTACAGTTTTAATGCACAATAATATAAATATATGAAAGGTCAAGGGCCCATCAAGGAAAGAAAGCTAATGAAATATTAAAAAATCTTTTAAAGATTTTCATCTCAAAGCAACTCTAGCCTCTCGGCATTTACTTTGAGCTGTCGGATTTTAACTTCTTGGGTGGGAGGCTCCTTCCTGAATTCCCCTCTTCCATGTGTGTGGTTTATATTTCGCTTCATTCCATTGGTTAAGATCCCGAAAAAGAAAGACTCAAACGCTATTATGCTAGAGCCTAGAACCTCTTGACTTTGTCTCTTATCCACTTTCCCGTCACTTACTCTGTTCCACTATTTGCATCAAACCCACATCCTCTAAAGCCTTGCTTTTACTATGTTGAATGATCAGAGGACTTCCACCAGCCATGGAACTGATGATCACGATCATGAAGATGAAGAAATCAGAGAAATCCATGCCTTAACCTCACCTCACCCTCCACCCACCAATCGCCCCCGTCGTAGAGAAGCTTGGGAAACTCACAGCCATCGATCTTCGTCTCTGTCCTTGGCTAGCACAGAAGCTGCTTCTACTGAAAACTTTACAAGCATGAGTAGGGAATTCAGTGCTCTGGTTCTAGCCGGGTCAAGTATTGATCATAACAATAGCGGTCCGATTAACGGCCATGACAACGAAGGAGGCAACAATGGTGGGAACAACTTGAGGAGGATTGGAGAAGAGGACTTGATGGAAGAGACCAACCCGTTAGCGATCGTACCCGATAATAACCCATTGGACCCGGTTCCATCGCCGAGGCGTGGAGGAATGGCAGGTGGGTCATCGTCCTCCGGCAACGTCAGTGGTCAGAGCGAAGTGTCGGTGCAGAGGGTGAAGAAGGAGGAGGTGGAGGCAAAGATATCAGCTTGGCAGAATGCTAAGGTTGCTAAGATAAATAACAGGTTAAAGAGAGAAGACGCTGTGATCAATGGGTGGGAGACCGAGCAGGTTCAGAAAGCAACTTCGTGGATGAAAAAAGTTGAGGTATGATTTCATTATCTAATTGCATGTTGTTAATTAGTGGGTTAATAATTATATTAGTTGGTCTGATTTTTGTGGTGCTAGTGATTCTTTTGAGTTCATGATTACTCTGAAGAATAGAACAGAGCCGGTTTAAGATTAACTGATCATTGATCTTATCAAGTCCTGAACAAGTTTAAAGGTAAAAAACAGATTCACAATTAGTTAGTTAGTGCCCTGACGATTGTTTCATCATTATCGTGTTGAATTATTGATCAATATATTTATAAAAAAAGGATAGAAATTGTAAATATTGAGTCTATTTCTCTCAAAGGAAGGTGTCCTTGACCGTGTGTATGGGACTTTGGGGTTAGCAATCATATTCCAAGGGATTGATCTTGATCTTGATCTTATTATATCAGAGGTTTAAAATCTTAATCATCACAGGTTGAAAATGATGTGAGGGCCTCACGGGAAATTTGTTATTTGAAAAAGTTGAAGTAGGATTAAGGTCTTTCTTAAGTCCCTCCCTATTGTTTGCTTGCACAGGAGGCGTTTTCATGGCAACTTGAAGCCAAATCATCATCTACGTACAAGCTTTTTCTGTATTTTCTTAAAACAGAAAATCTTTTAATTGATATATGCTGGTGATATATAAATTCTTTTACTCTGCATTCATTGCCTGTAATTGAAGCTACCTCTTTTACAGTGACAGCAAAAAAAGGATATATGTTAGCAACGTGCATGATAATTTAATTTTCACTTACGTTACAGTTTAGGTTCTGTACACACTGTGATTACAATATTGCCCATCGAGAATAAAATATCTTACACATTGTGCAGAGGAGGCTGGAGGAGAAAAGAGCAAGAGCTCTGGAGAAAATGCAAAACAAGGTAGCAAAAGCTCATATGAAAGCAGAGGAAAGGAGGGCATCAGCTGAGGCTAAAAGGGGAACTAAAGTGGCCAGGGTACTGGAGATCGCCAACCTTATGAGAGCTGTTGGAAGAGCTCCTGCCAAAAGATCCTTCTTTTAAGCTCGACCTTATCTTATGTTTCAAGTTTCAACCCCATGTGAATCAAATTTTTAGACGAACAGGGAAAAAATTATTAGCGTAATAGATGCCATAATCTATGAGAGCCCCTTTTCCTTTTGAACTAAAAGGGTACAAGAGGGCTTGCAGTGAACAGCATATAGAGAAAAAGAAGATATGGGTATATAAACCAATTGGAGTGTTTGATTACAGTGTGTTAGAATTTGGAGGTTTGCTCATTGGTTGTGCTGGTTGAACGTTTTTGGGTTTTGTACATTAATATATTGTTATCTTTAATTAGTTGGCACCCACTGCTTTTGCTTATGCCCACGCCTAACTGTACCCAACTATTCTTGGTGCTGATGTTCTCTAAAATATGAGATTATGGCTTGCCAAACGGGCCCCAAATCTACCTAATCAGTTGTTAACTCTTAAACGTTATCTCAGGAGAAAAAAAAAATCTAGTTAACGAGGAAATATTTTGCAGATCAATCTAAAGAAGGCCATTCTTTGTTAATTCACTCAAAGTTCAGTGTTGGCTGATGAATGCAGAGCTCTGGCCTCAAGGAAATAAACAAATATCTAAAAAAATTGGGGAAGAAGAACAGAATTTTCTTGTTATATTAAATCCAAATTCTCAAGCAATTAGTGAATTAGTGGATAAGTTCTTCATCAATGAAAAGATTAGACATCTGACAAGTTAGTAAATGAGAGAAAGCAACGGAGCAGTGATGCTCAACTGAATCTTTGAATTTGCACATGCTTTTGTGAGTCTGCAAGAACTTTTACTAACACATTTTCAGACTTTCAATGTAAAAACAATAACTGGAGTTAAAAACAGTAGCTAGTATTTCGTTTTCTAGTGCATTCGAGTATTTGGACCGTGAATAGCCAGTGGAGGGCATTTTTCATCATTACTATTTTTGAAAAGGAATGGATGCCCTCATGGGACATATTGTCCGCAATCAACATAACATCTGCTAGACAAAATATCTTGCTCTGGTAAATTCCTTAATAACCAAAAAAAAAAAGGAAGGTTGTAAAAATCATCCATCCATTGGTGCAACTTTTGTCCATAAAATAAGGTAAAGACTTCGTTGGTTCATCAAATCTCTGTCTCTCGTATTGTGCATTGAGTGTATGTCTTTCCCGTGAACAAAGAGATCTTATGTCATGTTTTTGTCACTCTTCTGTCCAAGGTGCCACTGACATTTAAAGAGGCCGATTAATGGAGGTCTCTTTCAAGCAAAATATGATGTGATTGTGGCTGCTTATGCAGTATCTCGTCAGATTGCCCATCAAAAGTAAATTATTTGCCATTTAATCCTACTTCGGTCTGAAAGATTTTTTTTGGAGATGTTCACATGCTTACATGTTTTTTAGGACCTAGGTTTGTCTGGTTGAGAGACAGTACATGGATAACTTTTCGTAAGAAATTCTTGCAGTAACTAGAATGTTATATTAATCATTTTGAAACAGTACCTAAACCAAGAAGTAACATACTGCGTTGCAAGGACGAGTGCATGGTTTTTGACCTTAAAAGAAACATGTGAAGGCTTAACGAGTTAACGATTACAATTTCTAAACATCATCCCGTCAGGCAAGGATTTTCCATGAGTACAACGTCAGTGATATTGGTTCATTTTGCATCCTAATGACAACGAGAATGCAGAATTAAAGATGCTACACCGGTTTGTAACTCAAAGTTCAGCCAGTCACTGTACAATGAACATTACAAAAGGTGGTATTCAGATTTTCCCATCCTTCTTTGTCAGAAGTGGTAGTCAGAATTTTTTACGTGAAACTATAGTCTCAAAATTTCAAATCCTTGAAATCAAACTGTGGGGGATCATGAGCAACCCACTTGCAACTCTAATGATATTTATGTCACAGACAATCTGAAAGAACTTGGAGATTATTTCTGTGGTTGCAGCTCCAAATTATCTCATTTCTTAGCAGATCCAGATTTGCATAAATTTCTCTGCTTTCTGGGTGGTCTCTGTCACTTGCAATAAAATAGTGAATCTCGTTGTCTATCTCAATCCAACTGGAACCTGTTTCTTTAATTAACTTCAAGTCATTCATGGCTGTTCTCACCTTTGCAGCCTCTTCTGGCATTCCTCCTTCGGCATACATATTTGAAACAAGTATGTAAGAGGAGGCTTCATTGGGTGCCAAATCAAGCAACTTTCTTGAAGCTGAGATGCCAAGTTGTAAATCACCACATACTTTACAGGCGTTGACTAAAGTCCTCCAAAGCAAAGGTGAGTTAGGAAATGGGCTTTTTTTGATAATATCCATGGCTTTGGATAATTTTCCTGGTCGGCCTAAGAGATAAACCATGCAAGCAAAGTGCTCAATTACTGGCTTAATCCCATACTTGGGTTCCATTTCATTGAATAAGCAAAACCCACTTTCCCATAAACCTGAATAACTGCATGCTTGAAGAACAGCCAATATTGTAATCTCATCTGGTGAAAAGCCTTCTTCCTTCATATCCTCAAAGAGAAGAAGCGCTTTGTTTCCTTCACCATGAAGGGAATATGCAGAGATTATGGCGTTCCAGGTCACACAATCATGGCTCATACTACTGAAAATTTGGTAAGCATCCTGAATGCTACCACATTTAGCATACATGGTAATTATAGCATTACTTACAGCAGACTCAGCTTCAAGTCCCATCTTAATGGAGTAAGCATGCAGACTCTTCCCTGCAACTAAGCAAGCTCGATTAGCATATAAACTAAGGAGCCGCGAAAACGTTACCCAGTCAGGTCTCACACCATTGAATCTCAGTGCGCTGAAAAAGACCATAGGATCTTCTTCATTATCATTAATATTTATATTTAAATATCCAACTAAAATTGCATTAAATGAAGCAACGGTTTTGCTTGGGAGCCTGTCAAAAACCACTCTTGAAGACTGAAAGCATCCGCATTTAGCATACAAATCTATCAAAGCAGTCCCAATATTTACATCGGAGACATGACCAAGCTTCATCGCAAGTCCATGGATTTGAATCCCAGATTCCAAATTATTGCATTCTGAACATCCATCCAGTACGGTACAGATGCAACCAGAGTCAAGATGCAAACCAATTTCAAGTATATCTAAGAAAAAAATAAGGGCTTTCTTAGCATAGCCATTCTTAACAAACGCTGATAGAAGTGCAGACCAGGAAATCAAAGACCTCTCATCCAGTTCAGCAAACATTCTCTCAGCCTCTCTGACCATCCCACGATGCCCATACATTGTAATTAGCGCATTTCCAAGAGGCGTTTCTCCCATAAAACCGTACTTCACAGCTAGCCCGTGTAGTTGCTTCCCTTCATAGAGTTCTATGCTTGACTCACATGCACTGATCGTGTTAGTAAAAGTGTAATCATTTGGCTTCAATCCAGCGTTTAGCAGATCCATAAAGATCTGAAATGCCTTATGCCCCAACCCTGCCTTGCCATATTCCAAAATCATATAATTTATGCACTGAACATCTTTAAAAATTATGCCATTGAACACTTTTTCCGCACGACCCAAGTGGCCGCTTCTTGAGTACATAGAAACCAGAGAAGTGGCAACAATAACATTCTCTTCGAGCCCATTTTTTAGAATAAAAGCATGAATCTGCTCCCCATGCATAATATCTTCCGGGGATTTACATGCCTGTAATACAACTGAGCAAGTATGCTCATTGAACTTCTCTTCGAGGCTGTACATATCACGTCCAATGTGGAAAACAGATTCAAAATTACCATTCTTCAAATACCCCTTCATCAGAGTAGTCCAAGTAACCGTGTTCCTAACAAGCATTCTATCAAATATTCGCTGTGCATCAGCCGTTTTATTGAATTTCGAGTAAATATTTACAAGATTATTATCTACAAACAGGTCATCTTGGCAACCAGATTTAATTAAAGACCCATGAATTGCCTGAGCCAGCATAAAATCTTTGGACTCAATTGAGATTTGAAAGAGCCGAGGCCAGTAATGTAAAGGAAAGTACCGTTCAAAGGTTGAAGCAGAGAGTTCAGGATATTGGGCTGTCTCAAGTTTGACTCTTTGTGAACATATACGCTTATAACAAGGGGAGCTGAAGCCATAATTGGGTGTCTTTAATTTCAGTGGAGATAGAACGTGTAAAGGACTAGCAGAAGTAGGAGGAAGGGAGCTGGGAAAAAGTGTTTGGAACAGTCCCTCAACCATTGGACTAATGCTTCCTTATGGAAGAAAATAGAACATCTATTATCCAACACATTTCTCATTTAGACAATCATCGTGCCCTTACAGTGGATCAGTATATGGTTCTCAATGGAATAGTCTAGCAAACAGAGGGCTAGACAAGGCAGGCCATGACTACCTCTCTACTATGTTTAAGACATTTATTTTTAGAAGAAACATTAAAGAAAATATTTCTAATAAATTTAGGGTTTTTCTATCCAAGCCCTACCGGGTGTTTTCTATTATAATATTTTTTTAATTTTTGAATTGTTTCATTTTTTTTAAAGAATTGTGTTCTAATTTTTTTTAGTTTTTTAATTTTTCTAAAAAAATTAAAAAATAATAAAAATAAATAAAAAAATACGCTAACCATATCACCCAATAGAATAATAAAGTCTATTTATTTATTTATGAGTAATCATATTTATAGATTATTTTTATTACATTATTAATATTTATTTTTACATATATTATTTTATTATTAATTATAATTTACTATCATTTATTATTATCAGTATTTTATACATTAGTTACTAAGAGTGAAGTATAAAAAAGGTATAAAAAATAATATATGGGTATCCTTATTCTTTATTTATAAAAGCAAAAAAATCAAGTGAATACAATAATTTTATTCTTATTATTAATTATGATTCTAGATTTTAAAATTGTATAATATTTAACAATTTAAATAAAATAAAATAAAAATGAGGTGAAGTAATAAATAATTAAAGTGAAGAAAATGAATTCAAATCACTTATAATGATTTAATTTATATTTATTTTTATAATCGTATTTGAAAATTTTAAATTTTAAGACAATATAAAGATCCAAAAAAATTTCATCAATTTTTTTAAATTCTTTTTGTTTATAATATAGAAATAGAATAGATATTTTATATTTCTTATAATTTTTCCAAACCCATCCTCTTAGTGGCTGCGAGAAGGACCCACCCCATCTCGTGGGGCCTCCCCAATGACGTGGACTAAAATAGGCCGTCCAATCCATTTAAGTAACGAAGCCGATTAGCCGAAACCCATTTAGCCGCACAATATCCTGTGCCACTAAAATTCTAGTATTTGTAGCTACTAGCTACGGAAGTTCCAATAGGCAGCAATACCAACCTCAGTTGCCAAATCCCTCTCTCCCTCTCGAATTTTTTGTTCTCTGCAACTGAGAGTGAGAGAGCTATGGACATGGCCCTCAATATACACAGCACTTCCTTCTCCTTCTCTGTGGTAAATCCTGCTCGCCTTCGAAGGAACTCTTATCCTCCCCAATTTGCTAACCAACTGTTTGGCCTTTCCTTGTCTTCCTCAACACCCAACAAACTGCCGCTGCAATTTGTTTCCAGGAACTCTACTTACAGGCCCATCAAATGCTCTGTTTCTGAAGCTACAGAACCCAAAACTGGTGATTTACTCTCTTTTGCTTTATCTTTTTTGGCTTTTGATTTATGTCTCACTAAAGTGATGAGAATTTGCTCGAAATATTTGATTCTTTGCTAGTGGCGTACATCTTTTGTTCTAATTGCGTTTTATATTAAATGCATGGACGAGAATGAGTAAAAGGAACCTTATGAAAATGAAAGGAACTGAGGGGGTCTTCATACATTGCTATTTTTCCATCCTTCCTTTTATTCTTACCTAGCACTCCCTTACAAAAATTAGTTGGGTACGATGAGCTGAAAATAGAATCCACGTGTTATCGTACATTGTTCCCACTTCCCGACATATCTTGTTTCCTTTGTTTATTTTTTATTTGGGGCCTTGGAGGTGTCTAGTTTTAGTGTCTGTATCTTTGTATACATGCTGCACATGCTACTGACATTTATAGATTCATCCTTGCAAGATTGGATGTTGCACTTATCATCACGGTTTCATCTGTGTCTCACAGTCCTACATGAACCTGGACTTTTTTTGGTCATGTGTGTTTCCACCACTATCGCAGATGTGTTCTGAGTTTTTTAATAAATTCTTTATTCCCACCTTAGAGAAGAGGCAGTTGATGAGAAGAAGAGACATAAGAAACATAGCAATTGTAGCTCATGTTGATCATGGAAAAACAACTTTAGTTGATGCAATGCTGAAACAAACAAAGGTAACACCAAAAATATTCATGTATAAATGTATTTCTCCAACATCTTTATGGCAAAGTATACACATACAATCATACACTAATATAAAAGTGCCATATGCTACGTAAGCACTTGTTACATATACAAGTACTCGCTACATATGCTATACATGTACACATATACAAGTGATAAGTTGTAATGAGAAGACACAGGTTCAATTCTTGTAAGCATATCTATCAACATCTTTGTGGTGAAGCATACACATTTACGAGTGCCATATGCTGCATAAGCACTGAACATGGGATCTCAGAAAGGAGTCCGGATAGATGATATTTGTCACTGGTATGTATATGTTGTTCTCTTGTGCAGGTATTTCGTGATAATCAATTTGTACAGGAAAGAATAATGGACTCAAATGCTTTGGAGCGTGAAAGAGGAATCACAATACTGAGTAAAAATACATCTGTCACCTATAAAGACACAAAGATTAATATAATAGATACTCCAGGTCACTCTGACTTCGGAGGTGAAGTGGAGCGCATCCTAAATATGGTGGAAGGAATCCTTTTAGTGGTAATCCTACTATCTTACCGTTGCCTTGAAGTTCATTTATTTTCTTGTATGGTTGATCATGATGATTGATATTGATATTTACTGATTCCTAGCTACTTGTTTTATTGGTTACCTAGATTATATGGTTTCACTGATGCCTTGAAGATAATTTATTTTTTTGCAAGATTGATCATGATGATTGATGTTGACTTTTACTGATTCTTAGTTACTTGTTACATTGGTTACCTAGAAGAAATCATTTTCACTGATGCAATCCACCCACGCATCCACAGCCTTGGAGTTAAAAATAAGAGGGACGAGTACTTTACGTTTACTTGTTCCTTTGTGTGCTTTTCTTGCTTTTTTTTGTTTTGGTGGGGGAGTTACTCAATTCAAGTTTATCCCATATACCGGACCCTACCTCTTCTTTCTGGATAGTCCTTAACTGTCCCCAACACAGGTTTCCTATACAAATGTAACAAACCCTTTCAAGTGCAAGAAGATACATACTTTAAGGACATCACGGTATTTGGAGAGGAATCTCACCAAACTTTCTTTCTGCATTAAAATTTTCATTCTCTCCCTGCTTGTCTTGACAGATAGCCATTCTGTCAATATAAGTTTGAATTTTCCAGATACAATGAAGGAATTAATGTATTCTTCGCCTTGTTTATTCTAATTAAGCACTCACATTGCTTTGCTCTATTTAAGAACGTGTTATGCTTTCACTCTGATATAATTGCTTGGTTCTTTTCCCTGAAATGTGACTTCTGTAATGTATAGGATCCACCTGACTGTTTCATTAATGCTTCTCTGTTTCCGTAGGTAGACTCTGTTGAAGGTCCAATGCCACAGACAAGATTTGTCTTAAAGAAGGCTCTAGAGTTTGGTCATGCAGTTGTTGTTGTTGTCAATAAAATAGATAGACCTTCTGCTCGTCCAGACTTTGTCATCAATTCGACTTTTGAACTCTTTCTTGAACTAAATGCAACAGATGAACAGGTACATGGTGATATAAGTTAGATAATAGTAGTTTGAGTTTACCATACAGCAGAATTTGGGTTTGGATTTTGTCACCTTTCAAATCTTCACTGTGGTTTCCTTATTTACAATAGTCTATGGGAGAACCTAAAGCTTTTTTTCTCCAAATTTTGAAATCTGTCTCATGGCAGAGTCAAACATTTAATCAAAAGCTTCTATAAGTATGATAGCTTTGCAAACTTTGTTCTGCATGCAGTGTGACTTCCAAGTAATATATGCAAGTGGCATAAAAGGACAGGCAGGACTGTCTCCTGAAAATTTGGCAGAAGACCTTGGACCGTTGTTTGAAGCCATAATCAGATGTATCCCTGGACCACATATTGACAAAGATGGTGCACTGCAAATGCTTGTTAGTGACTGTTTGTTATATCACTTTTCTTGATATTATTTATTTAAATATTTAATTAATTTTCTCTTTTTAAATCATCTATTTCTTCATCCGAGCTCCACTATGCCAAATTGTTGAACTGTGGACCAATTAGTATTGGCCAGACTAAACTTTTTTTGCCTTTCCTTGACCATCACCTGGCATACTGCGTCTCTTGTCAGTATCAAAAAGTTGAAGAATCTAGTTATTTATTGCTTGACCACGTATGATCAGATGTGGAGTTATAATCTGTTTCAATCTTCTCTGTTTTTTGTGATTCATCCCAGTTTGATCAATCTAACTGAAGGAATAGAATGGGCTTTCCAAAATTTGGGCAAGGCTGAGCAAAATTTTGTTCCTCTTAGTTTACCACCTCAGTGGAAACAAAGAGAAGAAATAGATGAAGATCAACAACGAGAAAATATGCATGATAATACTATCTTAATTCTTTTATCCATGTTATTTCAACTTACCTTGGACAATAATAATCCTTTTAGATAAACATTTCTCAAATATTTGATCAGGCTCCATTCATTAAGTTTATTGGGTCTATTTTGCAGTCTGTTATAGTTTGTAACAAACAAGAAGACATTTTAATATACCAAATTAATCTCATTTTGTACTCCATAGTGACAGGTACTCTAACCAATTAAATGCCATGGAAAGGTCTCAACCTTACAAAATATAAGAAGCTATTCAATGACTATTGTGATGCAGATTTGTTAATGCATGTATTTATTCTAAAGATATAATCCTGTCTTATCCTGAGTTCACTTGCTATCAACAACCAGGCTACAAATATTGAGTATGATGAACATAAAGGGCGTATAGCAATTGGGCGCTTGCAAGCTGGAGTTTTACAAAGAGGCATGGATGTCAAGGTGAGAGTATTCCTTTTTCTTTTCATTCTGTTTTCCTGATTCTAGTTTTACATGAAGAATTTTAATACACCAAATTTGCATGATCATTGGTTTATTTAGAAATGCAGTCATAGGTTGATTTTGTCCAGGTATGTACCTCAGAAGATTCATGTAGATATGGAAGAATCGGTGAGCTTTTTGTGTATGACAAATTCAGTAGGGTCCCTGCAGAAAGTGTGGAAGCTGGTGATATATGTGCTGTATGTGGTATTGGTGATATTCAGGTAATGTCTGATGGTTTTGGATGGAATGCATGTTGGTGTATATGTGTTAACTTTTTAAACCATTCTAAATCTTACTCAGATTGGGGAAACAATTGCTGATAAATTATATGGGAAGCCACTGCCATCCATCAAGGTGGAAGAACCAACAGTGAAAATGTCTTTCTCCATAAACACGTCACCTTTTGTTGGCCGTGAGGTATTTTTATATATTAATATTTTGTGGTTGTTAAAAAGAAATTCTTAATCTGCATCCTTTTCTATAAGGATGTCCTGATGCTGCCTTTTAGGCACTATAATTCTTATTAGGTTCTGCTAACTTGGCAGTATTGTAAGTTCTGCTTTCACAGTTGGATAACAGATAGTTTCTTATGTTGGTTTGGCTTTACTAACTATAATTTCTTTGTAACTTTCCAGGGAAAGTATGTTACTAGTAGGAATTTAAGGGATAGGCTCAATCGTGAACTTGAGCGAAATTTGGCTATGAGAGTTGAAGATGGTGAAACAGCAGATACATTTATTGTCAGTGGTCGTGGTACCTTGCATATTACCATTCTCATAGAAAATATGTAAGTATACATATGTTGTTTCTCTTTAATTTATTCTGCAAGTACTTTTAATAATATGGCATTTGCAGGCGAAGAGAAGGATATGAATTCATGGTAGGTCCTCCCAAAGTTATTAACAAGAAAGTGAATGATCGATTGCTAGAACCATATGAGGTGACTTCTCAGTACTTTTTATTTCTGTTAAATATATTCAAAAGAGGTAGCACAAGTATATGACTTGTATAGCCTTATTCAACATAGACGAGGAAATCTGGTAATTTTCCTGTTGTACTGACATACTTGTTTCTCATTATTTATTTTTTAATTTTACTGCAGTGTACGTTTGCAAAATGAGAATCTGAAACTCTGAATTTTTCTCTGCTAATGTCTAATTAAAGGCATCAAATTCTTATGAAAATAAGTTACTTAAAAACATGTGAAGGATCCTGGAAAATATGATGGCCTTTCCCATTGCATCTTCTCAATTATTTTCCCTAAAACTAGCATTTGATTACATTTTACCTTCAGAATTGGCATTCTTGATTATGCAAATAAGTTAAGATGATGTAGTATAAAAGTATTTCAACATATTGGAAACCTTGTATCAATTTCCCCACCATACCTGAGTGTGTGACTTGAGCTTATAGACTTAAAATAAGACAATTGCAATCAAATGCTGGAACTCTTTCGGTTTTTGCTACTTACGTGGTGTTGGTCAAAGCTTTTGCACTGTCCTAAAAACTTACTTTGGAGGTACCTATTTTTTACTAGACAGGTTAATAGTTGTTATTTGGCTCATTTTGTGTATCCAATGGTTGCAGGTTGCCACTGTGGAGGTACCAGAAGAACACATGGGGGCTGTTGTCGAACTTCTTGGCAAGAGACGAGGGCAAATGTTCGATATGCAAGGAGTTGGGTGTGTAGATTTCTCTCTTTTCTTCTATTGATTGTGATATACTTTATCATCTCTTTTTAGAGTCATATCTTGTATTCTCTTGGAATAGTAGTCCATTTTCTTGTTGAATGACTTCCATTCCATGGTTGACAATGGATGCATGATTTTAATATCTGCCATGAAGAAAATAGACAGGTTTTTTCATTTACTGATGCTTATAATGTCAACCATGCAAAATCTGCCAATAGATTCTTGCCTGAGCCGTGAAAATGATTAATGGCTTCTTGTTCCTAATTATAGGGGTGGTTTTGTTAGTTTTGGTAACATACTATGCTTTTGCACCCATAAGACCAGAAAATAGGAATGACAGTTTTTTCCCTCTAATCTGCACCTAGATTGATATATCTATCTGAAAATTTCTAAATTTTTTTCCTCTGCTAGATCGGAAGGAACTACACTACTCAAATATAAGATCCCAACCCGTGGCCTTCTTGGATTGCGGAATGCAATTTTAACTGCTTCCCGTGGAACAGCAATTCTCAACACTATTTTTGATAGCTATGGGCCTTGGGCTGGAGATATTAGTACTCGGGATCAAGGCTCACTGGTAATTTCTTCATTGCTGTTCATATGGCAAACTTCAAATTTGAGAGCCTTACTACTGAGAACCCAGCTTTCAGATCTGATCCTTTGGATCATTGAGAGCAGTTGACAACAGCTTTAGTTGTAATGTAGCACTCCAGATTGCCATTGTTACCTTCATACGTTATTGATACCTTGTTGATTTTCAGGTTGCTTTTGAGGATGGAACAAGTACTTCTTATGCGCTTGCTAGTTCACAGGAGAGAGGACAGATGTTTATTGAACCTGGAGCGGAAGTTTACAAAGGTCAGATTGTTGGCATCCATCAGCGACCTGGGGACTTGGTCTTAAATGTTTGCAAGAAAAAAGCTGCAACAAACATACGTTCCAACAAGGAACAAACAGGTGAGAAGATCTCTAGTGCAGTTACATTGTTCTTTCCCTATGAAATAGGCAAATCCACGTAAGGTGTTTTAATGTAATTTCTAGTTACTCAAAGCAGTGCTAATCTACTGACTTCGCATTATCTTCTTCTTCTTTTAATTAAATGTCTAAGCTACTCTTTTAATGCTGTGAGAGGCACAATATCTCTTAATAATCATTAGTTTATTACAAGCTATTTTGCTTATTACTTTTCAAAAGCTCCTTTAAGAAAGACCTGAAACAATCCTAATGGTGGCAAGCCTTAATAAGATATTTATGAAATCATGTAATTTAATTCTTTTTGGTAGCCGCATTTCTTTCATACATAATGTACTTTGTTCTGAGTCCAGTATTTATCAACATTGCGAACTTTAGTTGCAAGTTCACTCCTCTATAGTTGTAAGCTAGGAATAGTGCGTTTTTTAATCCACGTTATATTCCTCTATGCAGTGGTTCTTGATACACCTTTGGATTATAGTCTGGATGACTGCATTGAATACATCCAAGAAGATGAACTAGTCGAGGTAACTCCCCAGAGTATCCGAATGTGCAAGAATCCAAAACTCGCGAAGAAAAGAAGGTAGACTTCCGCTGTGAACCAGCAACATGCTGACGTTGTCAGGCATCACTGCTGACACTGCATAACTCATTAATGCCACTTGTATTCCTCTCACCTGCTGTAAAATATATAGGGGCAGATGAAAAGCAGTTTTCTTTATAACGATTGTTCAGATTTAATTAGAGGCACAAGGCACACCAAAATTTTATTTTACTTATAAAGTGACCATACACAGTACTAGGAAAGTCAAAACATGGATTGCTCGTGAAATGCTCGTTGGTGAGATACCAGACAAGCCACTTGAGTTATATTTTTGTGGCTATTTGTAATTCAATCTGTTAATTACCTCAAATGAGCCTGAAGAGGATTCACTCTAACTGTCACAATATAATGATCAGTGAAAAATTATTATTTTATGACTTTGAATGCATAAGAAAAAACATAGAGAAAATGTGAGTCGTCACAAATTAATTAGAAGCATAATTGAGATTCTAAAAAAAAAGAAAAACTAACCCGTGGAACTAGAGGAAAGGTTCGAGAATTTAATTATGTGTGGGGAAGGTGTTAGGCACCTCATAATTTTCATCCTTAAGGATGATTATCCTAAATTGTTTGTACTTAATAATTTTAATATTTTTTATTTACCCATTTTTTATTAATAAGGTGACAAAGGAAAAACTAGAAGAAGAAATCATTAGACCTGCCTTATTAAGTAAGTGTTTAAGTATCCCAAACGAAATTAAGGTCAACGTAGTTTGAGAATATTTGGATAAGTTGATTAGGTGAAATGTATGATCTCTGACCTAAGAATATTAGGACATTAGGGGAATATAAAATTTCACTTAAAGTTTGAAAAATGAATTAGGAATAGAACATTGGAAAGAATATACTTCCACTGAATGCCCCTACAAAATTGAGACTTTGGAAAAATAAAATTCCACTGGAAGTTTAGAAAGAGAAATAAGTGGGACCTTAGGGAAGATGAATTTTCACTGAAAGCCCGTGAAGGTTGGGATTTTGGGAAAAGAAAATTCCACTGAAAGTCCATGAGAACAGAACTTTAGGGAGGATAAATTTCTACTGAAAAGTTCTTTAAGTGTTGAGTCATTGAGATTTATGAAAACTGTGATAAAAACGAGATTTGTAGATGGAGTGGGGTTGAAATACAATTTTTGAAAATAAAAGGGCTTAAATAAAATTACTAAAAATGGTAGGACCCGCATACAATTCTTAGGAGTAGTGGGGCCAACACACAATTTATGTAAACAATGGGGTCGAAACCTAATTAAAAAGGGGAAGCCAAAATATAGTTTAGTAACGAGGCAAAAATATAATTTATTGAAGTAAATGAGATGTTATGACCAAAATTTTATTTTTAAAAACGTATGATAGGTCCATTGGACCATTTTTGGATTATCGGGCTTGGAACCCACATTTTGAAACTGATTTTTTATTTATTTAAACATTTGAAACCTTATATTAATTTTATTGGGTCCTTAAGACCCTCCATTAACTTATTTGGGCATTTGAAACCCCACTTTGCTATTGTAAAACAAAATATTTATTTTATATTTTATTATTACAATATATATATATATATGTATATATATATTTTTATTTTTTTATTTTTTAAGAGATAAGGTAATGATGTTTCTGTTATGCCTGACTAATCCATAACCCCACAGTAGAAGAGATGACAAAAACTCCTAGTAGGAAAAGTAATTGTCACCATAATATCTAATTTGAGCTACACTACAAAAATAATCAATCTTGTTGGAAGTTATTGAGAAAGACAAAGAAGAAGATGAAATCATTTCTTTCAGAGTCATGAACTAAGCATAAGAAAACTTGAAAACCTCATGGTACCTTATTATTTTCTTGTACATGAGATTAGGCGCATTGAACACATTCATTTATTAGCATTGGTTAACATCAGAGAAAACAAGTTGAATTTGAATAATCTGCCCAGTAGAGAAATCTCAAATCCAAATAGACAAAACCATGAAAATCAGGTGAAAGTATATCTAAGTATGCAAAACACATCAAATTCATGTTTTGCAAAACTCCAATTGATCCAACAAGGGTGCAAAACCCAACAATGTCATTTAATCAAGAATGAAACTATATATTAGCAATCACAAGTAAAAACCATTCAGTACCAAAGTATCATAAACAAGAAATCAGTTCTGCACCTTCATGTAAATACCCCATGCAACACCACTTGGATTTTGAGAACAAATTTGGACTAATCAAGTTAACACACCAACCAGCGTACTACATATTTAAATCAAATTAGTAAATACCATGAAGAACAATAGCATTTTTCATTAAAACCCAACAATAACATGTTTCCACCCTACATTAAACTAGCTTATGCCTGAAATTAAACTATAGCCTCAAACTCACAGCACTATGATCTTCCATTCAAAGTCAGATAAACCAAAAATGAGGATGGACACTTAAGTCCTGCAAAATTCAACAGTAGTAATACTAGTTTTGAAATTCACCCAATTCTACTCTGTAATACCAATCCCCCAGACATTAAGGTAAGGCTTAGCCAATGGGTAAAGTGAAATAGCATCTACAACCAAAGTCAGTCATTGATAACCAAAGAGGAATACTAACACTAATTTAATCATCGAATGAGCATAATATAATCAATTCCGGTTAAATGACAAGGAGAACACGATGAAGTCATAATCAAAATAGAAGAGCTTAGCTAACACAATCAGAACAAAATCAAATAGCCAAGGAGTATAATATAATGAATTCCCTTTGCCAAATTACAAGCCTAAAGATTACAACCACATTAACCTAACAAACTAAAAAGAACAAGGATCACAATCCAAAAACACTCACAGACAGGGAAACCTGCAATTTGAGTTTTCTGAGGTGTGAAATCCCCTTATGTTGGAACCCCTTTCGGATTTTTCACTTCTACGGTTTCAGCTCTTAAAGAAAACTCTCTTTCTCGTTGATTTTCTGCCTCTCGGTGCCTCTTTCTTCCTCGCTCCCAATCTCGTCTCCGATTCGTCTTTCTGATTCTGTAGTGATTCCCCTGATCTCCTCTTTTTCTCTGTTGATTCCTTTCTCCTTTTGGCTTTGTGCCCCTCATTCTCTTCTTTATTAGGCGCCACCAGAAAATAGGACGTGCACTGCTCTGCGAGGACACCATTATTTGTCGCGCATAGCGGATTGCTGGAGCTGGTTGCGCATGGGGGTTGCAAAGACATGGGGAATAGGTGAGATAGAGCACGGGGTTGCCATCCCTTGTCGCACATGAGACCATCGTGAAGGGCAATCATACAGCCGTAAATCAGAGCAGAACAAAGGAACAGCAGAAGGAAGGGAAAGCTGAGATAAAGGGAAGCTGAGATGAAGTAGGGACCAAAAGTGGTCCCTGGCTAATGTCTAAAAAAAAAAAAAAGGTCATGTTTAGGTTGGGCTGAACCGGGCATGGGGTATGGGTATTGGACTGAGTGAGGAGGAATGGGATGAATAGGTGTTATGGGTAAAGTTAGGCTTAATCCAGTTGGGCTGAGGGAATATTGGACTGGACTTTTTATTTTCATTTTGTTTCTTTTTCCTTGTCTTTTTTTTATTATTATTTTAGCATTTTTTTAAAACTTATTTTATTCATTAGTCTCAGAATTTTAAAAGAGTTCCCAAACAAAATCAAGTGTTTACACTAACTAATATTTTTTCTTTTGAATGTTGGTTGGTATCATGTAGCAGAACACTTTACTTTTTCCCTGTGTCTCTTTGTGAACTATTAAACAGTCTACTCCTTTGGTGGCGTTTGGTATCAGTTATATTTTTAAATTCCTGGGTAAGTTAGATGGGAAAGTTTCTTTCCCACGTTTGGTAGAAGGGATTAAAAAAATATGCTCGGGCATAAATTTTTTCCAGGAATGAAAAAATGTGAAGGAAGGAAAAAATCATATTCCCACTTGTGATGGTGGGAAAAAAACTTTCCCATGGAAATGACAAAATTTTCAGATGAAAAATTACCCCATTGTCTCATTATCACTCCCGATTCTTTTATCCATCACTTTTATGGATTCGTTCGTCCATAACTAGTTATTTTTTTAAAAAAACAAAATAACTTCTATTAAAATTTTAATATCAAAATAAAAAAATTTATTATTAAAAAATTTTATAATAATAGGATTATTTATAATGTTACAATTATCTTAGTACATATATTACTCTACTTTCTTTTAATTAAATCAAAGAGTATTTTTGAAAATTAAATTATATTCCTAAGAATATGTTTTCTGAACCAAACAAATGAATAATATTTTTTTAGGAATGCAACATATTATTCTCAGGAAAGTTGAGTGCTAACCAAACACATTTTATCAACTTTTCTAGAATCTCATTCTTAGGAAAGGGATTCCCAGAAATGTCAACTTTCCTAAGAAAAAAATAATACTAATACCAAACGCCACCTTTAAAAAATATATCATTAAGAATCTAGAATAATAGCTTCTGGCCATTGTATGCATGAATGATTGGCTCATAAACTTTAATGATAATGAGAATAGGTTGAGATCATAATGGAAAAAATATCCTTTGAAATTTTTAAATCTAAAGATTCTTGTTTGGCGCATTATTTTTACTCCGAAACTCAGATATGAGCAAGTAGTTATAATTGTTGAAGTTTATGTCTGTCTCCTATGGAGTTATTTTGGGTCCTAGTACCCCTATAGGCAGAGAAAAGCAGATAAGAGGGAGTTTTGACTCTATATCTTGAAAAGGTCCAAATTTGATGAAATTCAACACCAACACCAGCAAGTTTGACACCATTGATATTAATTTGTTGGTATGAAGTTTCCGTGATATACAGTTTTGTCATCACATTTTAGAAATGGCAAATAGTGGATTTTGGACAGGAAGAAGCCGTCACTGACCCCCACAAGATTTTTTTCTTCTTAAATACGCAATGTGCTCTGAGTAAAAAACAATCATGGATCTTTTATAAATACCTCCTTTTATGTATTATCCAACTCACGTATTTTGCTATAATTTTTTTAGAAAAAAATGGAGGTTACATAAAACGATAAAAGGAATAGTCTTCCTCGGCCCTGGAGACGTACAAAATAATATTCAGTACTCAATTATTAGAACATCTAGATGACTTTCTCTTTCGACAACTTGGTACCATATAATATAAGTTGAATTTTATATATTTTAGACAGTTTCTAGAAGGAGATTAGTCCATAATAGGTCCTGATGAGCTGGGTTTCTGCCACGTATGTACCATTGTTGACTTGGCACAATTAGTTCCTTCGTTCATTTTATTGGGCTAAGCCCTAAAGGGTTTTCTTCTATTCAATAGTTTTATACCAATCTTTTGACCAAATCAAAAAATCAATATCCAATCGAACAGAACCCTTTGTTTTTGGCATCATCCTTCATCCCCCTTTCCTAAGTCAGTTATTTTTCTGGTACCGACCCTTCTTCTTTTAATGACAGCAGCGGATAAATGGTTGGATAAGTTGTCTCATTTTAAATGAACACACATGTGCTTCAGAGTAAGATGACCCCATCAACCTCAACCTCAACCTCTCATAACATGTCTCAATTCATTTCCACATTGCTATCCACACATTTAAGATCAAATTTTATGACTTCATAGTAACATTGATGATTCCTTCAGTTCATAATAATATTTTTTAAATTTAAGTTTTTTTTAGTTAAAGAAGCATTTAATATACTATTATCTCATTCATTGAATCTGCCATGATAAGAAACATATATAATACTTACGTTGTTATTCAAAATTTTAGTATGTCATGAAAATGTTAAAATTTTATTTTTTAATTATTATATCAAGAATAAAAATGTTAATATTACAATAATAGTATGTAAAATTATGTAATATTGACCTTTTGCAGGCCATCTGTGGGGATAGTGGGGAATGGAATAGTAATTATAAATGGGCGTCAAAGTGGTGAGAGTTTGACTGGTCACCACTCCCCAATTTGAATGGGAGGCGTTTCTTTTTATGCCACTTTTTTTTTCCCCTCAAAACTTCTAAAATACCCTTTTGTCGGATCTTACCTGGAAAGGGAGTGAGAGTCTGAGACTTGCTTTTTCTTTTGGCCCAATTGTGAGTAATAAGAGACAACTCTTTTACCCCTTTTCAATTCTCATAACCCTTTATTTATTCACCAATTCCAATAACCCTCTAACTTATAACCTTAATTTCATCCAAAGAAAAAACTGGATAATTAACACGCTCGGCCTAACAATTTGATTTTAAATTTTTATATACAAATTTGTTTTAAAAATTGAATAATAATATCAAACTCACAATTTCGTCTATAATTGACTTTATTCCTCACAAAATATCATGGACGAAAACACCCCTACGCGTCCACTCACGGGATAGTGGATACTCATCGCTTGCTTATCCTTAAATTAAAAATAAAAACCCAATTAACGTGGACATCTAGAAGGTCTTTCGTGGAAAGGACTGTGCTCATCATATGTCGCCACGTGTGAATAACTCAAACCCTGACATGCCATTTTTTCAACTCAAACCACCAACATGTCGTTGATAAGGGTTCTTGGTCGTCCCGAATTTACGACAATACCCTCATTTATTATCCTGAATATTTGTCTAATTATTAAAAAATAAAAAAAATGTGCAAATATCTTTAAAATAGTATCTCACAAAATTAATTATTTTTATTAGTAGTTTAAATAATTTCAAAATATTATTTTAAAATAACATAAGATAATAAAATAAGAAATCATGAAATATTATTTAATAATACTATTTTTAGAAATAAAAATAAATTTACTAAAAAAAGTATTAAAATATTTTCAAAACAAAATTGAGATTGCCCAATATGAAGGCCAAACAAAGAAAACAAGTTGACAAATGAGAACAAAATTATTCTTATCAGTATTCAGCAATGATGAGTTTGTGAATTTGTTTTCTACTAAGATCAATCTGCGTACATTTTAAGATGAATAATCATACAATTTTCATAAATAAAAGAAAACTTACCAATTAAATAAAAGGTGCGACTTCCAGTTTGAATTGAA
>JASKGM010000001.1:6845172-6858296 GCA_034509205.1 Ceratonia siliqua | reverse complement strand
TTCCTTTTCTCTCTGATTGGTTATCTTTTTCAAAACTTAGTTAAATTTGAAAAACTTCCAGTAGGTCACTAAAACAGTTTTCAGGTGACTAAAACGAGTTCTAGGTACCTAAGTCTTAAAAATATTTTCAGGTACCTAAAAGCATTTTCGGGCAACTAAAACTTTCAGTGCACTAAAACTGTTGTGTATATTCTTTCAAAACGTCTGTGCTTCATTTATACTTTTAACTTTAGTTTGTCCAAATAATGTTTGCTTGTACTGAAATTTTTAAAATACTAATTCACCCCCCCTCTTGATATTTTCCTAACTTTCAATTTGTGTTTGAGCATCAATAGAATTAGTTGAATCCGAAGCTAAATATTGTTCATTTTTAAAAAATTAAAATTTTTTTATATAAAAACCTCTTATAATTCCTATGAAATTTACTGCAGTGCAGATAGAAATTAGAAAGGTATTAATTATAAGGAAAAAGACTGATTAACCATCCATGACATTTAGACCAAAAGTCAAAACGAAGGAAAGTGACGAGTGGGTAGAATGTTATAGCTGGCTTTCTTTACAAGGCATCTGCGGAGAAATGGGGAGGTAGATCAGAACCTGTTGTCAGTACCAAGCAGAACCAAGTAACCACCGATGCAAGGCCCACCTGTGACCTGCCATTGGTATATTAATTAATTAATTATCATATAATAATGTGAAGCATAGCCTAATCAGTCCAATCCAACCATAAATATATATTGAAGAGCATCGGAAAGATACGGATGTTACAGAACAAGACGGAGACTCCTACCCTACCAAACGACTTGCACTTGCATTGAAGCATAAGAAATCCGCACGCTCTCAATCATACCTGTCGGCGAAGAAATTGTTGCAGTTGCAGAGAGCGTGAGCTTTTGCGTTGCTTGCTAGAGAGTGCTTTCAGTTTTGGTTCGTGCTGGTAGAGGAAATTGGTGTGACTGAAGAGTTGATTCAGCTGAAGTCAAGCTTGGACTGTGGAGAGATTTGAATCAAACACTGATTGGGGTGAAACTTGAGAGGAAGAGTGATACACCATTTGGGATTCGATGTTGGTCCAAGACCGTTCAACTCCTAAATCCCAGGTGAGAACTATACCCGCGCTTCCCACAAATCGCTTCTCTGAATCCAAAAAACTTGATTTCTCCACATGGTTCTCCGAAAACCTGTATAAAATCATTTCAATCTTGCTCCTAATTGCCACTGTCGCGGCCTTATTTTTCCTCCGCAACGTTGGCGACAGCGCCGCGCTGCTCTGCTTCGAAAAACAAGCCAAAGACCTCGAAAGGATCGAATTTCCACATATTAACTGGAACTCGATCACTCCAATCTCGGATAAGACCTCCAAGTATGCAAATTTTCGATCAGAACGGTGGATCGTCGTCTCAGTGTCGAATTATCCTACAGATTCACTCCGCAGTCTCGTTAAGATTAAGGGGTGGCAAGTGTTAGCAGTAGGGAATTCAAAAACGCCTTCAGATTGGAGCTTAAAAGGTGCTATCTTTTTGTCATTAGAGCAACAAGCTAATTTGGGATTTCGGGTTGTTGATTACCTTCCTTATGATTCGTATGTTAGGAAAACCGTTGGGTATCTCTTTGCCATCCAGCACGGCGCTAAAAAGATCTTCGATGCAGATGATCGGGGTGATGTAATTGATGGGGATTTAGGTAAGCATTTTGATGTAGACTTGATGGGGGAGGGTGCTAGGCAAGAAATTATATTGCAGTACAGTCATGAAAATCCAAATCGAACCGTTGTGAACCCATATATTCATTTTGGGCAGCGTTCGGTTTGGCCTAGAGGGCTGCCATTGGAAAATGTAGGTGAAATTAGCCATGAAGAATTTTACACAGAAGTCTTCGCTGGAAAGCAATTTATACAGCAGGGAATATCAAATGGGCTTCCTGATGTTGATTCGGTGTTTTATTTTACACGTAAACCCGACTTAGAAGCTTTTGATATTAGATTTGATGAGCATGCCCCAAAAGTGGCACTGCCACAAGGGATGATGGTGCCTGTTAATTCCTTTAATACATTGTACCATTCTTCCGCATTATGGGCTCTGATGCTTCCAGTTTCTGTTAGCACAATGGCTTCTGATGTGTTAAGAGGTTACTGGGGACAGAGGCTTCTTTGGGAAATTGGTGGTTACATTGTAGTTTATCCCGCAACAGTCCATAGATATGACAGGGTTGAGGCTTATCCATTTTCTGAAGAAAAAGATCTTCATGTCAACGTTGGTCGTTTAGTCAAGTACTTGGTTTCATGGAGATCAAGTAAGCATAGATTGTTTGAAAAGATTTTGGAGTTAAGCTATGCAATGGCCGAGGAGGGCTTTTGGACTGAGCAGGATGTGAAATTTACTGCTGCTTGGCTACAGGACTTGTTAGCTATTGGGTATCAACAGCCAAGATTGATGTCATTGGAACTGGGACGTCCACGAGCAAACATTGGTCATGGTGATCGAAGGGAGTTTATCCCACAAAAGTTGCCATCTGTTCATCTTGGGGTTGAGGAAACGGGAACGGTAAATTATGAGATTGCTAATTTAATCAGATGGAGGAAAACTTTTGGGAATGTTGTGCTTATCATGCATTGCAGTGGGCCAGTGGAACGTACAGCCCTTGAATGGAGGTTGCTTTATGGGCGAATATTCAGAACTGTAATTATTTTGTCAGAAAAGATGGATGCAGATCTTGCTGTAGCAGAGAGCCATTTGGAGCATGCATACAAGTAAGTCCGGTTATATCTTAAATTTTCCTATCTCACTTAAGTTATATGATTGTCATTTTATGACTATGTTGGTTTAGCATGTCTTCACACTGCTGAATTGCATTGTCTTCAATAAAAATAGTTAGGACCTTGGATTGAAAAGTTAGAAGATGGAGGGTTCCATGATCTAATAATTCAATGAATCATAATGTAAACCACAAGAAACTTGTCTCTAATGACATAGCTTATTGCACTTCGAAGACTACAGCACCTCTTAATTGTTTGAAATATGCAAATATATGTTGGGTGTCCGATGTCTAATTCAGAAAATGTTTGTAATTGGTTGTGGCCATAATTATATGCATTATGGAATATATTTCAAAGCTGAATGATCCTTATTTTTTTTGGAACTTGGTTTAACTCAGTTGTATTATTTGAAGTAAGGATCAGAAAAAAGATTCGAGAATAGGTATAGTAAGAGTCACAGTTGTAAACTCATTGTTTTGTGCTATACTATTATTAGACTTTTCTAAAGTTGGGATCAACTTTGATCCGTGAGCTATAAAATTGAAGTTCATAGAAGAATAAGATAAAACCATATATGTATTTGCATTAGCTGTCTGGTGAAGTAACACATTCAGAAATTAGTTGCATGTTATGACTACTTGAACATGCTGTTGTGAAATGAAGTTGGAGAATGCAAAAAATACAACTCACGTCACTTAAAACATGTTAGCAAATATTAGGATATGAAATGCTGAGTAACACGAGTAACTAGCAATGGAAATTCTGGAAGAATAAACGGTAGAAATGTTACTTGTTTTGACAGTGAGGCATCAATTTCTATCTTCATAAACTCTTTGGCTAATACTAGGATACTATATTTGGGGTAAATTCATCATATATGAAAAGGGTGGCTATATAAATACTGATTATGAAGTCATCAGATTTAAAAACTAGTCCCAATGCTCATCCTCAACATGCAAGATACTTTTGTTACTTATCCTCCACAAATGAAGACATATAAGCATTCTCAGAATAGCTTTTATATTTGCCTGGTAGAGAGAGAGAGAGTGAGAGAGTTCTTATCCTCCACAAATGAAGACATGTAAACGCCCTCAGAATAGCCTTCGTACTTGCCTGGTAGTTTGTGGAACTGTTAGTTTTTTGTGCATACCTTGCATAAGATTGTTAAAAATACATTTAATCATAGAAGAGAGAGAGAGAGAGAGTATTGATAACTACTTGTGTTGCTTATCCTCCACAAATGAAGACATATAAACTCTCTCAGAATACCTTTCGTACTTGCCTGTAGTTTGTGGAAGTGTTAGTTGTTGGTGTATACCTTGCATAAGATTGTTAAAGATACATTTAATCATTGAAGACAAGCTCATATTGACTTACAATTGTTATGTTATGATATTGGCCTCACAGTAGTCTTAAAATTAGAGATATAGTACGGTATTTAGATTCGTAATCTTTCTTTATAATATAATTTTGTTTTTCTCCTGTTTCCAGGCACCTGCCAAAAATATTTGATCAATTTAGCAGCGCAGAAGGATTTCTGTTCCTACAGGATAATACCATTCTTAATTACTGGAACTTGGTACAGGCTGATAAAACTAAACTGTGGATCACTAATAAGGTATTCCTACTTGTCTACTTGCACCCAATACGCGGACTCTTATGTTTGGATGATGGTAGCCATAAACTAAAGTCTCTCCTCTCAAAAAAAAAAATTAAGTCTCCAAGAAATGCTTATATAATTAGAAATTAGTTTATGCAATTTCCCACTATTAGCTGGTTGCTTTAACTGAATCCAGGTATCCAAGTCTTGGACAACTGTTTCAAGCAATGAAAACTCAGATTGGTTTTCAAAACAAGCAAGCATGGTACAGAAGGTTGTTAGCATGATGCCAGTTCACTTTCAAGTCAATTACAAAGAAACTGTAACAAGTGACAAAAGCCTCCTAATTTGTAGCTCTGAGGTATTCTACATCCCTCAGCGCTTTGTAGATGACTTTGTTGAGCTTGTTAACCTAGTGGGCAATCTAGAGATTCATCAGAAGGTTGCAATTCCAATGTTCTTTATATCCATAGACACTCCCCAGAATTTTGACTCTGTTCTCAATACAATGATCTACAAGAGAAAGCCTGTTACTAATTCCTCCACTCTTTACTCCGCTAAAGTCCCTGGTGTTCATCCATGGAATGTGTCAAGCGAGCAAGAATTTATAAAGCTTATCAGAATAATGGCAGAAGGGGATCCGCTACTAATGGAGTTAGTTTGATGCTAGATACCTCTTGATACTATATGACGAGAGAGAGGACGCAAAGAAACATGTAACACTTAGTTAACTGTCATACAAAACAGTCTTTTGCCTTTTCCATTTCTTCTAAATATTTCTTGGGAGGGGCTCTTTCTCAATTCTTTTTTGTTTTCCTCCCTTCATTGTAGATCTGCCTTGTATAATTCGTTACTTCTGGAGATTTGCTCCAAAGAGGAAATGTATTAATCCTTTGCCTCTTTTTTGTGAAAACCTGAAATATGAGAATTTATTTGTATTCAATATTGCAACTCAAGCTCTCCATTGAGAGGTTCTTCGTGCCATTCTTCATTGGATGTTCTGCTTTACCATTTACTGCTTTCCTATTACACAATGGTACTAGTGATGCAGAAACTGCGAGCTTAAACTAAATTATCTGTCATTAACATAGCAATTATGGGATTTCATCGGACCTTTGGACTGTAAACTTGGTGCATATATTTATTAATGTTTTAGGCAAAGGTAGTTTATGCCTTTTTTTTTTTTAAGATCATATCAACCATAAATAAACATATAAATATATTAGAAATAAAATTAAGCCTTACCTCTAGTATAATTAGTTTCACTTTTGATATAGTAAGTTCCACTTCTGATATGTTTATGTATTTGTTCATAATTAGTCTAATTTATAAAAATTACGTAGAACTGATCTACCAAAAGATTTCTCCTATTTATTAAATATATTTGTTAAAATGATTCATGGCAAAAGGATCTTGTATATTGATAATACCAACAACCTTGCCGCCAGTTTCTACAGCGCAAAGCAAACTGCACAAAGGGCTAGTGTTTATATTCGAACTATAATCTGAGTAATTAATGTTATGCGTTGTCATTCTTTTAACTTCAAAATAGAAGCTATTTTTGTTCGAGGAGCTAGCGTTTAATGAATCAAATTACAGCAGGGAAAAGAAAAGAGGAAAAGAAAATCATACTAAAAGGATGTCCTAGACAGCAAGAATTAGACCAACGCGGGAAAAGGGTTCAAAGACAGATGGCAAGGGTAAATCGCCAATTCAGATTTCTTCACAGCTGTATATTCTCCTCAAATTCTCAATATTAAGTGAGAACTTCAGCGGTCAATTCCTTCGATTTTGTCTTCCACTTCTGCATACAATTGCCTGAGCCTCTCAATATTTTGTTCTGACGTCTCCCAATACCCACGTCCATTGGCTTCCAAGAACGTCTGAACCAACTTCCTAAAGGAGTTTGGATTTTTGTTCATCAGCTTGTTCAGCATTTCTTCATCTTGAATGAAAGTCGTGTTGGCTTCTTCGTAGACCCAGTTGTCAACTTGACCCGAAGTCGCACTCCACCCTACAGTATTAGTAAGCCTCTTCTCAATTTCACGAACACCCTCGTACCCACTAGATAACATGCCTTCATACCACTTGGGGTTCAACAACTTGGTTCGTGCATCAAGTCTCACAGTCTCAGCAAGGGTACGTACCTGAAAGGAATACCTCCAGAAGGTCAAATGGGAACCATGGACATCTATAATACAAAATCAATGTCATTTGAGAAGAACTCAATTCTAGTTTGGAAAAATCGTCAAACAAGCTTGGAAATAGGATATCCATATAACAAATTTCACCTGGGCATTAGCTGTGGTTGTGTCAGCTATGTATGCACTCGGCTTCTTCCCATCGTTCCTTAGATTCTGAACAAGATTAGTTGGGTCTGAGTCAAAGTAATGACTGACATCAGTAAGGGAAATTTCTGATGAATCAAGGTTTTGGAATGTGGCATCTGCTGTGCTCAGAGCCATCTCAAAGACTTTTCTTTTTTCATTCATGCCTGAGCCAGGGGCATCACAATCAAAAGCGAAAGACTTTCGGCTAAGGTACATGTCCTGGAGCTGCTTCTCATCATTCCATGAAGAATTCTCCACAGCCAGGTTTATATTTGAGGAGTAGGATCCTGAGGCATTGGAGAAGATCCTTGTTGCTGCTTCTCGAACTTCAATCCCAAGGGCTTGAGCCTGTTCTAATGCATGCTTCCTTACATAGTTTTGCTCTGACGGTTCATCTAATTCAGCAACCATTTTCACTGCTCTATCCAGGAGATTCATCTGCGGACAAAATACTTAAAATATGAGCAAAGCAATGGAGTAACAAACAACGTATCAAAATGAGACAAGATACTTCTTATACGAAACTATAACCTGACCATCATTAGTGTTTCTGATTAAGTTATGAATATACTCTCAAGCAAGGATATTAGTTATTGAGATGTAGAGAGGTTGATGTATTGCAAAAATCAAGACTATTTTAGTAACAATACTAGATATGAAGAGCTCATGTAGCTCATGTAGCCATTTTGAACAATAAAGTAAGAATATTTCAATCAATGAAAGAACATAAGACTACTAAATTGGTCTTAGCCTCCATCTCTAGAGAAACAGCTAGAGGATTGATACCTGATTGATGAAAAGGTCTCTGAACACTCCTGAGCAATTAACGACGACATCAATCCTAGGCCTTCCAAGCTCTTCAAGACTAACTGGTTCCACACGGTTGACCCGTCCAAAGGTATCAGTCACTGGTCTCACACCAATCATCCACATGACCTGAGCTAGGGATTCACCATAAGTCTTAATATTATCCGTTCCCCATAAGACAAGTGCAATTGTCTCAGGATACTTTCCTCCATTATCAGCTTTTTGCCTCTCAATCAATCTATCTACCACTATTTGGGCACTTTGCACTGCTGCTGTTGTAGGAATAGATTGTGGGTCCAGGGCATGAATATTCTTTCCTGTTGGCAAAACTTTAGGATTTCTAATGGGGTCACCACCAGGCCCAGGCTCCACATATTTACCCTCCAAAGCCTGTTTTAAACTTCCCAATTCATTGTCGGCCACAATCAACTTTAAACATTCTCCCAAGAACTCAAACAATGTTCTTAGTTTTTCCCTGTCAGCTCGATAAAATTTGGTGTTTGACAAGTACTGAATCCATGGCTCATTTATTCCAAATCCAAGGATTGAGGTAAGTTTATCAGTTACGTCAACAACTTGACCCTTGTCATTTGTAGTTCTCTCCACAAAGGCGGTAATAGCTCCACGCGATGCTTCAGTTATTTGCCGAAGAAGCTCCACATCCTTCAATATTCCTTTGTCACTCCCTCTGTAAACTTCCTCTATATCTCTTCCTATAGTCTCAGCTAGTATTGCTGGAAGTGAAGAAATACCATCTTCAGGACGATTAAGTGCAGCAATGTTCACCAGTGTAGCAACTGCTTCCAAGGCTGAGGGAGGCTCACCAATGACATGAAGCCCACAAGGCAATAGGCGGGACTCAATCTCCATGATCTTGGAATACACCTTACCAACCACAAGGTCTCGTTCTTCAGCTGATATCTCCTCACCCTCATCTGGCAGCTTCACATCCTTGTCAAGATTACATTGTTTAGCTGTGCTGATAATGGAACTCACAATTTGTGGCCCACGGCCTGTGTCCTTAAGGGACTGGTATGAGGAGATGAGCTCACTTAGCTGCTTAAGACCTTTGTAAAGACCAGCATTTTCTGCTGGAGGAGTCAGATAGCTGATGGTATTTGCATAGCTTCTGCGTTTGGCTATGGTGGCCTCAGAAGGGTTGTTTGCAGCATAATAATAGACATTGGGAATATTTCCAATTAGACTGTCTGGGTAGCATACATCGCTCATCCCAACCTGCTTTCCAGGCATAAATTCGAGCGAACCATGTGTTCCAAAATGAAGAACAGCATCAGCTTTGAAAATTTTCTCAACAAAAGAGTAATATGCTGCAAACCCATGATGTGGGCTGGCAGATTTGGAGAAAAGCAGCCTCATAGGATCACCTTCATAGCCGAACGTGGGCTGAACCCCTATAAAGACATTACCATACTGTTTCCCATATACCAATAGATTCTCTCCATCTGCATTCAGATTCCCAGGAGGTTTTCCCCAATTCTCTTCCAATGCTGTAGCATAAGGAGTCAGCCTTTGGTATTCGCGGACACTCATTTTATAGGCAATGTTAAGATTTGGGCTGCTGAATTGCGCCTCTTTGTCATGTAAAACATCTTCAATCAAAGCTTCGGAAGTCTCTGGAAGGCCTTCGACATTGTAACCATCTCTTTGTAGGTCTTTTAGAACTGAGAAGATGGAAGAGAAGACGTTGAGGTAGGCAGCTGTTCCTACATTTCCTTTGTCTGGTGGAAAACTGAAAACAGTGATCGCTAGTTTCTTCTCCGCCTGCATGATTGCATACATTTGTCGTGAGAATTTCAACAATCAAATTCAAACTAGCAAATAAAGAGAAAGATGCTTCAAATTTAAAAGAATCAAAATGCAGATAAATCTAAGAAAGGTAAGCATGTTCTAACATATAGTTATAGGAGAGGAAGAAAAGGGCAACAATGAAATGAACAATATTATTATTGTTCCGCAATAGAAAATGTTGAGAAGAAAACCCTTTTTTTCAATTCCTACAATCATAGTGGAAAACAATATATGATTATGGTTTGTTTGGCAAACAAAAGGAAGTTAGAAAGAAAATGGAAGAACGAAAATAAACAACAAATTTAGACATAAAGCAAGCATTTATACATTGCTAATTTTCATTCCCTCTTCTTTTTATTTCCCAACCAAGGGCTTATGGTTGAAACGTATGGCCTGTCAAATATCAAGAGTTACCAAACTAGGAAATCTTTCTATCTATGCCTCTCCTCTGCCCTATGAGCTTTCACTCACTCTCTAGATATCTGTTTAATTAAAACAGAGATGAGAGTTATGACTTCTATAAAATACTCATCCTGGTCACAGTAAAATATCAATTTTAGTCTTCTTCATATAATATACATCTTGTTCTTGCCGTAAACAAATTATACAATATGGTTTCAAACAGCAGAGCTCTCAATTAGACATTACTTGTAAGTCATAACCAGGTTGAGTACTCGTCAAATAAAAAGAGCTATAGCAAAAGACATTGAGAAAAAAGTTCACATTGATTAACAGCTTCCATATTGAACATCTTTCCAAACGGGACATAATTATGAAGTATATATGTGAACAAGTAGGTATTCAATTAGATTTTGTTATTACGACTCAATTAAGTTTTCACTTGAACTGGATATGTAACTTGGGAGTCAGAAAGACAGAAACCAGCAAATACCTTTGATTTTCTTTCCAATTCAGCCCATCTGATTGCCCTAGTGCACAGCTGCTCCACCCTCTTATGAAGAGCATGAGATTTTCCTAAAAACATATCAAAATTAATCAATAAACAGTAGAGGATTTCGTCATTCTAAAATGGAAATAAAATAAAGAAAAAGGGCACGTGTAATACATAAATGATGTACAAGGATAAAATTTCTAACCAAGACTCGTGCTATTGGATGATAGAAGCGAGAGGAAATGTTAATTTGCTTGTTTTGAAAAGCAAAATTGTCTGGGTTTTCCTCAGATAAGTGTTGAAAATTATAACATCAGGACATCAACATTATAGAAGTCGTGAGAAAAAATTACAAGTTCAAAATGAAGAGAACTTAGAGGGAAGTATTGTTACCTGTGTTAGGATCTCGACCTGCGAAAACAATTGGCTCCATGCCTCCATCTAGCTCTGGCAGAGCAACTTGCAGAGCGACCTGAATTGGGTGCAAACCCAAAGTACTGTTCAGCCACTCCTCTGTTGTCTGGAAAACCAAGGGCAATGCAACAATGTAAGGAACATCAAGCCTCATCAAAGCCTCAATTGCCCTTGGATGATCCTGCCTTGCAGGACCTCCAACAAGAGCAAAGCCTGTAAGCGATACAACTGAATTTACAAATGGTTTCTTTGTAATTGGATCAATCAATAACTTCTCCACTGGCCCTGAAAAGTCAAGCCCGCCAGCGAAAATTGGAATAACTTTAGCCCCTCTTGCCTCCAATTCCATAATCACCGCCACATAGTGACCTTCATCCCCAGTTACAATATGACTCCTCTGCAAAACCAAGCCAATTGCGGGTGCATTTGGACTCTTCAGCTTCTCATTAGCATCCCTTCTAGTTCCATACCAATTCAGATACTCTTTCACGTCATCATACATACAAGGAGCCAAAGGGTGCCATATTCCACTATCCAAGTACAAAACTGGCTCGGAATACTCGATCTTTGTCCCTTTCAATTTTGGAACATAAGACCCAGAAATCATTTTCACGAAGTTTTGCAAATTATCAGGTGACCCACCAAGCCAAAACTGCAGACTCAGTATATAAAGCCTGGCATCCTGAGCTTTATCACTTGGTAAATACTTCAAAACCTTAGGCAATGTCCTTACAAGCTTCAACATGCTGTCGGCGAACCCAGCAGACTGCTTCTTTTTCTTAAAAAGCTGGAAGAACGGACTCTTCGATTGCCCAAGTTGCGACATGCTGAAAGAACCCAATTTGTTTAGCCTCATTACTTCAGGCATTGATGGAAACACCAAAACTGCATCAAGTCTGTCCCTTTCTTTCTCCACCGCAGCCTTAACTTTTAGAGCAAGCTCCTCCACAAAAATCAGAGACCCAATAAAAATATTAGCATCTTCAAGATCCTTACAGAAAGCTTTATACGTCGATTTATCACGAAGCTCCTCTACCAAGTAACCCACAACTTCAAAGGAAGCATGCCTTTTGTCACTATTGAGAGAACGGACGGCAGCGGAGAGAGATGATTGATACTGAGCTTCAAGGACCACATATACAATTTTAACCGTTGGCAGGCTTTGATCTTTCTCTGGAACTATCCTACGAACTTCTGGGGAGGTTTGGGTGAATAGGCCATTGCCAACTACATCACATTTCACTCTCATGGAGGATTTTGTGTTGCTATAATTGGTCTTCTTGGGAAGAAAGGAATGAAGAAAGGAATGCTTTTGGGCAAGAGAAGAAAGCTGGTCAGCCTTAGAGCTGGGTAAGGTAAATGGGGAAGATACTAAAGAAGCCATTGATAATCAACTCTGTACAATCCCGATCAGAAAGAATCCTCTGTTTCCAAGTTAATGAGTGACAGTGACAAAGAGAAAGACAAGACAAGAGAAGAGAAGCAAGGCAAAGAGAAAGAGTTGGGAAACAAAGGAATGAATTTGCACTCTTCTCTCGAAGTTATGCTTCCAATTCAGTTCCAGTGCATATTCTTCCTCTTTTCTCGTTTTGGAGGATGAAGGGTAGTGGGTTTTTATTTGCTTTGCGGGGAGGGTAGTGAAGAAAAGAGCTCGAGAATTGAACAGTTGGTTTCTTTGGTTAGTGGTGAAAGCTAGAACCACGTGGCACAATGGGTAGTCATTGAAGTTAATGACCGATGTTCTGATGTTAATGTCATGGGGTGTGTAGAGACAGAGAGTGTGGATGTGTTTGTACTCTTCACCTATCTCTTGAGCTCTTTACGATGGAGTTTCTTGAATTGTGATTGGTCGAATTGGATTTCCCCGGAAGAAGATTAAGGATGAGTAAGAAAGGAGTGAGGAGGGTGGATGATGAGATTTTATATTGCAATGCAACGGACGCCTTTTATGCACGCCTTTTCGTTTGCATAAAAATTCTCTCTCTTAGTTTGTGTCTCACATTGAAAGGGAGTTTTCGATATTTTCTCTGTAACACCAATGGGACCAAGTGTCCTATCTAGTCTTACGCTTCCAATTGACTTACCACAGGTTACCAGTACGGGACCCCCCTCCATTGTCTTTTTGTTTGGGTGCTTTCTAACATAGTAGAGCATGTTTTTAATTTTTAAAATTTAAAACTTTAATTTTTTAATTTTTTTTATAATTTTTATTTTAAGAAATAAGTTAAAAAAATTAAAAAAATTTCATATCACTTTAATTAAAAAATAATTCAAAAAACAAAATCAAAAAATCAAAAAAGTAAAAAAGTAAAAAAAAATCTTTTAATTCTTTTTGTATTTTTTTAAAATTTTTTAACTTATTTATTAAAATAAAAATTATAAAAAAATTTAAAAAACTAAAATTTAAAATTTAAAAAGCTAAAAACATACTCTACTCAAAAAATATTCAGGAGCAAAATGCCCGTTTATTTTTCTTATAAATAAAAGACGCCTACTCTCCCTGTCGCTCACTACATG
>JASKGM010000001.1:6829385-6845072 GCA_034509205.1 Ceratonia siliqua | reverse complement strand
AAATATTCAGGAGCAAAATGCCCGTTTATTTTTCTTATAAATAAAAGACGCCTACTCTCCCTGTCGCTCACTACATGTCCCCTACTATGTAATGGGCGGAAGTAAACTTTTATAAATTTTTTTTTAATATTAATTAATTATTTTTATATCATATTTTTCTTTTAAAAATTTTATATTTTTATATACTATTTATTTATTTTTTTTTATTACTATCATGTCTAAATAAAAAATTTAAAAATTTAAAAAAAAATATATGACATAATAAATATTTAATTAATATTAAAAATAAAAAAATTAAGACAAAAAATAAAAAATATAACAAATTAATACTGTTAAAATTAAATTCAGATGACATGAAAAGAAAATAGAAAAAAGGACGTAGAATAAAAATTCCTTAAATAAAAATAAGAAATTAAAATGATTATGGATCAAATTATAGCATTATTTTTCACGTCCATTTTTTAAAAAAAATTATTCTCACATTTATTTTTTAATATTTTTATTTCTTCATTAATTTAATATAATTAAATATAAAATATAAAGATATAAAAGAAGAAGTGTAAATTATATCAATGGATTTGAGTCATTTGACATTACCTTTTAAAGAAATCAGAACGGAATAATTTTTGGCGAACAATATTTGAATGGTTAATTTTTTTTTTTAATTCTGAATGATTGTCTTTATAAACAAAACGCCAACAACAAGAATAAGACTAATTTCCAAGGGTAAAAATATTATTTGTTCATTCTTTTAATGATTTTCAAGTGATAGTATTATTTGTACCAAGATGACAAAAATTTTGCTATGCTTCCGTTCAACAACCATTTGTACCAAGTGATAGTATCATATTGTTTTCCCACAAAATCTTTCATCTTGAAAGCTGGAATGAATAGGACTCTTCCTTTTCCTTTTATTTGTGTGTGCTTGAATAGTAGGAACAACTTAAATCAAACTATATACCATGATTAGTAGGCATAAAATATTTAGGTAAATATTTGTAGATGTAATATTTTTAATATGTTTAATTAAATTTAACAATTCATATCTCATAAAACTTAAATATCCAAGTAGCGGATCATGAATATGCAATTTAACATGTGGCACAAACTTAGTATGTTACAAAAATTATGAAAAATTAGGAAAATATATAACTTTTAGGATATTAGATTTTTAAAGGCTCTGTTCTCTAAAGAAGTTATTATAAAATGAAACAAATGATTAAAAATCAATATAGAAGTTATTGTATGAGTTGAGCATATCACATCATGTGAAAGTGAAAGTCTGGCCACACAATTCATGAATTTCATTATATTAGAGTTATTTTTTTAATTATTAATTTTGTATTTATAATCTATAAATAACATCACGAGCTCAATACACACCAAAAGACAATTTCAACCAATAAAGGTCCCAATATATTCGGTGGTTTCATTTACTTGCATGTCAAGCCATTCTAAAAACATGTACCATCAATGAAAATTTCTTAGGTTCTTAATTTCCCTTAATCTAGAAAGAATTTCTAGGAAATTTGATCACAACTTCAGAAAATGATCAGGGTGATAACTAAAGAAATTATTTGCTACCGTATGTAAGCCACATATCCATTAGAAGACTGCTATATTCTTTAATCAAAAAATACAAAAACAGATATATCTTAGGTGGAAACAAAATCGATTAGTTACATTACTCTTGGAAAAAAATTTTCAAAAATGGAGAAATACAGCAGTATTAATGATTTACACTGTACAGACATAAGAAACAACACAAAAATAGTAAGGCTATATCAAATCAGCACTTCACTATAAGAATGACAGCAGTGTACATCAGTTCTCTTGGAATATAATTAGAAAAGCCACTAATAAACACAGAATTTAATGCTCATGCAGCTTACAAAGGTACAACCAGTAGCTGGTAGATATATTAATTGGTATAATAAAAAGAAATGCAACCAGATTATGGCATAGTTACTGAGGAAGCAAGATTTTCAGAAGAAAACTTTGCAAGATACTTCTCAAAATAAAATGGTCAAAATCCAGCAAAAGTTGTTCTATATCAAATAACATACTCTAGATATATGCATCAATGATTTTGTGGGTTTGATGGCAGTGGCACCTCATACCCATAAAGTACAAAGATGGAGACTAAAATTCTTTACTCTTATAATAAGGTAAAAACATTTTCATGTCCAATGCTAAGTGCATCCTGTTCAAAAGCAAATGGTTCAATTCAGGAAAAGTGACAGTAGAAAGGACACGCTAACTCATGTCATATTCTTATTGAGATCCCAAAATGGCAAGTATTTGTCAAGACTGACCTAAAATAGTAATAACCAGCAGAATGTAAACTATAATATGATAGTGCATTCTTGTCTAGAATGATCTAGCTTCTGAAAGATTCAAAATATGAATGAATGACACAGAAGATACACAACTTACAATGAGATACGGCAGCAAATGCTGAAAGTAAAGCAGCATCAAAAAGAGAACCATCAGCATCCAAACAATGGACATCCTGCATAATAAATTGTCATTCTATAAAGTGATAACGACAAGTACACACAAATTAAAAGCAAACCAATATATGGTACCTTTCATCAAAGTTGGAATATTCATATGCTTGGCATGTGATAAATGCAGTCAAAATAAAATCTTACTGAGTATGCAATCCATGCAGCTTTTCCACTGACCAAGGACAATTCCTTCTAAACAATCATTCCGGAACTGCAAAAATTATAAGGTCACTAGGAATAAAAGAGGTCAATTTCAACAGGAATCCAATTGGCAGATCAAAAGAGCACTCTAGAATTATTGATCATCATGAAGATTGTCAACCCTCAATGAAATACAGAAGGCTAATACACAAAAGTATTAGAGGAAACACAATTACATGCTGGGGGAGGCAGCCGATGGGGTAAGAAACACCATAGAAAAAAGTTAAGTGAGAAAACAAAGTTGTTGCATTCCAGAATAACAAGGCCGACAGAAAAGGATTGTAGTACAATATAGTTGACATGCTAAATCGGGTCCAATTAGTTTGCTAGGTCCTAGTGCAATGTCATTGCATGAGAACTTGCTAACGAGAAGCAGGAAGAAATTTTTATTAAAAGAGAAAAAAAATTGGTAAAGACCAAAGTATAAGCTGAACTCAGAAATGTATAGGCGATCATGATTCCTTCATATTCTCAAGGATGAAGAGAACAGTTCCAAAACAGCTAGATAAGAACCCCCTTCTTAAAAAATGACATTATGATTTATTGATGGTGTTTTGAGACCATATACTTGCCTTGAAATAGTGTCAGACAACTGCTTTGACACAACTGGAGCCACCTCAACTTGCCTGCCAGTCTTAACAATTGGAGAATAAATTAGGCATGTGGAAATCAATTGCTGAAATAACAGATATTGATGTGTTAAATCTCTAAAATAAGTGGACCGGAATCAATAAGTAATACACAAGTTCTGCAGCTAGTGATGACTGACCTATACAGCTTTCATCTGGCGACTCCAAGGAGTGAGTCATAACTTCCATTTTTATAGCAGCCAACACAGACTGTGTAAGGAACAAACTTGTAAGTCATTAAAATGCATTCGACAATAAAGTTGAAAACCCCAATACACAAAGTCATAACAGAGAAATAGAGACAGGGAGAGAGTGACTAACAGTTGATCCAATCTTCGCAAGACCATTAGCCGATGCAACAGCTCCTGATGAAAAAAAAAAACACCTCCGTTTTGCTCAAAACATGAATTAAGCACTATGTAGAAGTCATAAATATTGTAGATTGTAAATAAATGAAGTAAACAACTAACCAAGAACTATAGTTGTATCTCTATCTCTTCCAAGTGGTCTGGCACCAGGCAGTATGGATTCAGAAAGATGACGCTCATGAAATCGAAGTGGGAACAGGCGTCTAAAGGCATCAACCTCCATTTCTGATGAGAAGTCCCCGAAACAATCTGGCAACCCCATTCTCTTTTATATATTCTCTCAACTGATAGGAAACCAGAAGCGAAGGGAGGAAGAATTATGATAGTGCGTAAACTGAAAAGCTGTGAACGTGATAAAGCGAAAAGAGACAGAAATTCTGAATAACAATGGATCATATCCAGGTCAGGATGTTCACAATCCAACCCAATCCAATCATAATTAATTTAAGAAGGTAGACCTTTTATATTAGGTAGTCATATAAAATAACCTTTAAATATTCTGCTATATGACTCCAAAATGTTCTTTTAAATGTTTAAAAGTGATATAAGGGTTAGTATATAAGACATTTTATCCACTCCAAAACTACGTAACAGTAACAGACTGACAATTTTCAGGCAAGCTACTTTGACAGGTACCCAATAACCCAAATATACACAAAATGAATCTAATAGAAATAATGTAAAAAAATTCCAAAAAATATAAATCAACATATAAGGATGTTAGATTACCCATGATAAACAGCATATGAATATACATGTTGTAATTTTAAAAGTTTGGGGGGCCCAAACTACCAACATGGCTAAAGAATACCAGAAAGCTCTGGCTATCATTAAAATTCATGTTTTTCACTCTTGTTACATTCATTAACGTTATTTGTCTCTCTGAACTTTCTGGTGAATAAATGAAACAAAATCAAGCTAAAAAGATGGAGAAAGAAAGAACCCGAGCTTAGTGAGCGACGCTGTGACTCGCTGGCTGTGGCTAAAGGCGAAGGGGGCACAGGGCGGATCGCGGGAAAGGGGAATTAAGGTGGGACGGCAAGGGACGGCGTCGTTTCTATGAAAAAAAACTTGTTTTTGTTTGGTTCTCGCTCTTGTAGTTCTGGGCTTGTAATGTTTTCTGGCCCAAGTGCAGGTCAGATTTCGACGTCGTTTCTATGTAATGTTTGCTGGCCCAAACAAATTGTTAGAGAATGTAGCTTACTATCTTGACTGCCTGTATCGCTGCTGTGCATGGACCTAGAACGAGAAGCCTCCAACCCCCACTCTCCAACTACGACCGCCGCCTGTACGCCTGAGCCACGGTCCCATTCGCCCCATCGATCCATCTGCTCCAACTGCTCGCGGCCCATGCCCGTGTGCCTCTGCCACGCCCTTCCCGTGAACCCAATCCAAACCGCAACCCGAGTTCTGATCCTCCACCACCCACACGAAGCACAGAACAAGCTCTCCACCACTCCCATTCTCACCAAAACCCTACTTAACGCTACCACCATAATCGGCCGCCGTCTTCGGCCTGGCCTCTCCTCACTGCTCGACCAATCACCTAAGGCCATATATCTCTTTCCCCCGACACACTCCTCACCGGCTGTCAACATCACCCATCTCAAAGCATCGGATTTGATCCGTAACAATGAAAAAGATTTAGTTTTGATTGCTTTTGATGGGACTTGGAAGCACGCCAGGGAGATGGTGAAGGCGAGCGAGGCGTTCCTTTCCAAGTTTGCTACAAGGGTTTGTTTGGAGATAGATGAGAAAATGAGTGGTGGAAGTATATATGACTCCGAATTGATATTGAGGAAGGAACCTTTTTCTGGGTGTGTGAGTACTATGGAGGCTGTGGCAAGAGCTTTGAGAGCGCTTGAGCCAAATGGGTTAGAGATTGAGAGCAAATTAATTGAGATTTTGAGGGAAATGGTGAGGTTACAGGCTAGTTATTTGAAGCCAATGAATCCGAGGCCAAAATTGTTGAAGAAGGTAAACGAAAAGGAGAAGCAAGGAAAAGAATGAGAGTTCAGCACTATCAAATACTTGAAGAGGATGGTAACTTTTTTTGCTGTATTCAATGTTGTATTGTCCCAATTACTAATCATGGCTAGAGCGTTTTCTTGCTAAATATAGCTGAATGCTGAGTAGTAAGTGCAATACCTTAGCTTCTTTGTTAAAATTTGACTGCACTGCAACATAATCCTGTTGATGTCAATGTGTTCTCATGTATGATAGGCGATCCTGCAATATTTTACTGTCATCTGGTCCTGTATTTTGGATGGGTTCTAATTTCTAACTATCATGCCCAGAAAAATATTTATTTATTCTTACATACTCTATGGGGTGGACAGTGATGGAAGGGAAAAAAGAAAAGAAAATGAATTAGGAATATTTTTTTTTCCATCGCGAATTTGTGATCCTTTAACTTTTTAACTAAAGGTTTGATAATCTCATATTCCTATTCGCTGTGTTTTGGCTGTGATTGAAGCACTATGAGTCCTATACAACATTGTGGTGTAGAAGTTCCAGAGTACCAGAGTACAAATTGGGACTAAATTCACCAATATCTTGGTGTGAAACATTTATAGACACAATAATTATTTGAAACCATGGCATTGGTTGAAAATCTAACAATAACAGAAGATTGCAAAACTTAAGAGAGAGCTACAGTTTGTTGGAATAGAATAATTAGAACATTTGTTGAAGTGAATTCATGTGCATACACAAGTTATAGAGCAATGGAGGTCTCTGTTGCACTGATTAAACTGCATAAGCTTGTGTGCGTACATAATACTCAAATTTCTGAAGAGAAATAAATAATAATTATCAGCAGTTACATTTCCATCATCAGCTACAAAGTTAAGTACAACGGAGTATGCATTTATTTTCTGTATGTAAATCACTTTGGTTGGATGGTTCGCAAAGTATGCATAATTCCTATCAAATAAACAAATTGATGAGACGTCCTGATTTGATATCACAGTTTGTCAAAGAGGTGATTTGCATCTGCCGTTTTTCCAACAATAAAGAAGCTCTGACACCTGTGTTTGACTACTTGTCATGAGTCCCAAATTTTAGTTGATACATGATCCGTTAAACTGAGTTGCAGTAATAATTTGTAAAAAGGAGGCCAAACATCTCATTACTCAGGAGAACAAATAATCAAGTTACATTCCCATTAGCAGATACAAGGTAACTGTGAAAATGCAGCTACAAAATGTTTAGGTTAACTGTAAATACCCTTGTTGATCATCTCAGATAAAAATGGTACACGTATCAGTGACACAACATAAGGATTTTTTTATGGGTGTTCATTGATCCTGGCATCCTGAAAAATGTGTACCTGGATAATTAGTAAAACCCAAGAATCTCACTAGTTTTTCCTGTTTCTGCCTGAAGCTGGGATATCATGAGGGAGATTAGCGATAATTAGGATCTGGGCCTCCATGGCTGAGTTGATTTGTCTTATATTTGGTTCCAAGCGTTTCTGTTTTCGTATGCGTTCCTTCGACACTTGTTTGGCACATCCATAAATGCTTGGTTTCCTCTCCTGTTCGAGAAAGGGGAAAGAAGAGGACGAATTTCGCAGTCAAAATTTGTGGGATGAGAAGGACAAGGCATAAGAGCAGGCTGCCGAGCCTTCATTTCCTCCAACTTCCCGCAGACATTTTCTTTTAAGATTTTAAAACTAGCTAACTAGTGCGGATAGTCTTAGCAGTGGTACTCGGCTATTTATATGGCACAAGGGCTGTCATCATCTGATATGGAAAAAATAATAGTAAAATTCTATTCATTCTAATTGGACATTCCTTTTTATGTCAGATACTTCTTATATGTATATTGTATTCGTCCCAGATGGAGGATCCGCATCCTCCTCTTATGCTTTGTCCTGCACTTCACGTCAATTTTGATATGCAAAACTCATCCTCTTCCCTGTTCTCTAACAGTAATGCAAAACCTGCTTAATACATTTATGGAGATTGCCAAACAAGGGTTGAAGACTCGAAGGAAAGCATACAAAGACAGAAATGCTTGGAACCAAATATAAGACAAATCAACTCAGTCCTGGAGGCCGTGATGTTCACTATCACTAATCTCCCTTATGAAATCCCAGCTTCATACGGGAAAAACAAGTGGGATTCTTGGGTTTTACTACCTACCCAGATACACATTTTTTATGATGCGAGGATCGATGAAAACCCATAAGAAAATCCTTATGCTGTGTTACTGATATATATATGTACTATTTTTTCTCACATGAACTTCAACAAGGGTATGTAGAGTGAACCTAAATTTTATTTAGCTGCTTTTTCATAGTTACCTTGTAGCTGCTAATGGGAATGTAACTTGTTTATTTATTGTCTTGCGTTCTGCAAGCCCTAACTGGTTGGATGGTTGTCATAGGATGCATAATCCAATCAATTGACAGACTGATGAAAGGTCTTCATTTGCTACCATAGTTTGTGAAAGCTGGAGGTGATTTGCATCTGCCATTTCGCACCACCAAAGAAGTCGTCTCACCTTTGCTAGCCGCTTGTAAAACTCAGTCTCCATGAAGGTATAAAACAAACTTACAGAATCTATTTAGTTACCAAAATATACGCATTGGGGTCACCAGAGCTAGAGCTTTTGGTTCCAATATACTTCTTGACCTCCATGACCATACTGTCTACGTTGGCATTTGGTGGAAGTCTCACGGTTAGGCTACACAAATTGCCAAAGCCACCCATTCCAAAATTCTTGATCACCTCCCTGTTGCTGATCAACAAGTGGTTCACTACTAATAAGCCCAAGGGTTGGGTGCATTAGGATTTGTTACTAGAGTGTGTATGGCTCAAATCATGCGGTGGGAGAAATTGCAGCGGTCCCGATGGGCTTTTGTATTGGTTCCAGAGCATCCGGTACCCATTTCGACTATGAAGGGTGGTATATTCAAGGTGCTTATTCCAAATCGACGACTGAAGTAAAGGAATCAAAGACAATTGTTTAAAGAAAGACTTGTGAGTTGGGACTCAACTTTTTCAACTTTATGAGGGATTGAGGATTCATACCTTCAATATTTGGCAAAGAAGGTTAAAAAGTAAGAGAATTCTAAGCTATCATCTCGTATAAAAGCAGTAGTAATTATTATTCATTTATCATCTTTTATTTTTTTTATTTTTTTATATTAATTTATTTTTTATGTCATATATTTTTTTAAAAATATTTTTAAATATTTTTTATTTATAAATAAAGAGTATCGAATAAATTATGAATAAATAATATAAATAAATTTTAAAACTTTTAAAACTTTTTTATAAAAATATGATATATAATTAATTAATTTTAAAAATTAAAAAATTATATCAAAAAATATTATAAAAAAATTTCCTACCGCGCTCATTAATATGGGGGGCGTAGAGGAGTACTCCCTGAAAAGATATAATATTCTTGTTCCATACATTTTTTCCTTGAGGAAAGACAATTCTGGAGGTGCAGGCCAGCACTAAAGAGATACTGGGCATGCTGTTGTGACAGAAGTGGGCCATGTAACACGTTAGCAACAAGATATTAAGTTTTGTTTTGAACTTCTGCTTTCGTCATGCCAAAAATGAAAACATTTTAAAAATTTCATAAAATTTTGTAAAACAAAAATTTTAATAAAAATATTTCAAATATATTTAAATAATAATTTTTTTAATTTTAAAAAATTTTAACATAATAATAATACTATAAATATAGATAAATATATATGTATATAATTAAATAATATAATATTAAATAATTATATTTTTATTTAAATAACATTAATATAATGAATGTTTATAAATTTTATAACATGTAATATAAATAAAATCTAATACAAATTACATATTATACTTATCTCAAATTAACATTATGAACATAATAATTTTTTTATTTAAATATGTAAAATATAATATTGAGAGAAAATCATTTGTTTACTCAAATTTAATGATCATAAATAATGTATAAAAAAATATAAATTATATAATTAGAAATAATATAATTATATATATAATATTAATATATATACAAACAAAATATTACTATATATATAATATTAACTATTTTTAATATAAAATATTAAAAACATAAATTAATAATAATAAAATAGTATGTAAGTTTTAATATAATAAAAGTAGATAAATATATATACTGAAAATTTGAAATAGAACTATAGAAGTCACTCCTCTAGTTTAGTCTTCCAGAACTGCGAATACTCATACATGATTGTCTCTCTATTCTGTCTCCCTGGCTCTCTGGCTCTCGTTGTCTATGATTGTCTTCGTCTTTAGTGGAAATAGAAGTCCTCTAGTCCATGGTCTTCATCCGAATACTTGTGGGTGACTCTACTCCTCAACCTCCAATGCTCCTTAGTTCTTACTCAGTTGCTCATCTATTTGATGCTTGGATTTGCACAAAGTGTTAAGAGCTCTCGGAGTGCTTTGATGTGTAGAAATCGCACCATTTTTTAGAGGTACTTTTTCAAATTTAGTTTCACTAAAAGTTGGAGAAATTGTTCATTTTGTTTCAGATTTTTGAATTGATTTTTCATTTTAATTGATCAAAATACAATGAATCGATGAGTTTTCTTTCAAAAATGATCGATTCATTTATGGTTTGTTCAAAATTGTTGATCTTTTTAAATAAATTACAGTTTCATATCAGGCATATACAAAACCAAAATGTTTTGTGCTTTTCACACTAAACAACACGAGATTATTAGCGGCACAACTTACACACATCCCAAATAAGGCAAATTACTGAATTGCAAGAATGAGAAAATTTGCAATTACAATGCTTTTAAAATGTTTATTACATTTAAAATATTTTTTTTAAAAAAACCGCTGGACAACATAAAAAGAAATTGGAACTATACTGGGAAAAAAAAGTTTTTAGTTTAGGATATTATAAAATACGGTAATCCCTAATAATTTGTGAAAAGAAAGACAGTCCCAAAATAACACAAACATATGAAAATAGGCCTGAATTAAATAATATTTAATGTCATTGGTTTTCTTAAGAAACTTTAAAAAAAAAATACAAATAGGATGTTTTGGGATCTTCCAAACCGAAATTGGATGAAGTTTCTCTTAGTTGGTTTGACTCATTTAATTAAATAAGTTAAAATGCATTTAAGTTGATTAAAAAATCATCTTGCCTTAATTTTTAAACCCAAAAAAAAAAATTGGTTACTTTAATTTGTATTTCTTAAAATAAAAATTTTAAAAAAAATTAAAAACCTATGAGCATTTAAAAATTAAAATTTCCCCTTGCTATTTTTTATCCATGAGCTTTTATCATTGGATCCCCCCTCCCCGGCTCACCCCCTCTGGTCTTTAATAATTAGAAGGGCTCCATTGTATAAAAACAAATAAACATTACACCAAAAAAAAAAACTACACGAAGATGATTTAAGACTTAAATACACTTATCTCCTCTAAATTCCTCGAAACATATAATAAGATAAATTATTACCGTTTAATTTGTAATATACAAGAGCCTTATTTACATATCATTTTTATATTACAAACAATTTATCTTAATAAAGCAAAACGAGAACATAATTTCATATTACACCATTGACCACTACTGGTGAGTGGTGAGATATGGCCAACAGAAAGTACTAGCATTGACCAATTTATCAAACAAGCTCAAAAGCAACCCAAGCCAATTGATGCTGCTCATTCGTGGGAGCTTGAGCATGGCCTACGTGCCGCCAAAGAAAATTCTTGATGATCAGAATAACGAATATGAAACACGTTGCAGAGATGCTAAGATAGAGGCCTCCCACCAAGCCCAAGTGCAATGTTAACGTGGCAATGGCTTCAAGCAGAGAGTAGTGGTGGCCAGGCTTAAGCAAATTGATTATACAGAGGGCATCAAAGGTGAGAAAACCACACGTTGCCAATCCTGCAACTTCAGTAGCTCGCACTTTACCATTTTGGGGTAAGCTAAATGGGGCAGCAACAGCATCAGGATGCTTGTGTCCAATTCCCAAAATCAGAAAGGACACTAAAAGCATAACCATACATTCCCCAATAGATTTCAATAGATAGTGGTCCCGATACCTCTCATATGCCGTAGAGCAGAAGCTGAAGAAGAGAAGGAAGATTAGCCAAATTGTGTGCCCTATTGCAGCCACAAAGAAAAGCAGAGGACGAGCATGATGATGGCCACCACCAACACCAACACCAATAGATGATTTGTAAAACTCGGTTTCCATGAAGAAGCCATAGGCTAATAAGAAGCTGATTAAGCTCATAGAAAAGCAAAGTATACGCATTGGGGTCACCAGAGGATAGACATTTTGAACAAACCAAACCTGGGGAGGGGTTGGAGAATTAATACTAGAATTACCTTCATAAACATTGGGGCACCAATAGTGTAATACCTCCCTAAAAGTGACTGTGTGATAGCCGTTTTGTTCATTGCCACGGCTATTTGATGGCACATTTGAATTGGTCAATGGGGCGTGGCAACTGTTTCCAGGATCAGGCTCAAGCTGCAATTGAGGGTTTATTGGAGGAGGGGCTGAAGGGTTTAAAGAGGAACTTGACATGATGGTGGGTGGTATGAGGAAAAGGGGAGAGAATGGTGTTAGAAGCTATGATATTTAGTTAAGACTCAAGAGATTGAGATTGGGAGAGGTGTTGAAAGTCATTTTATAGACTCACGAGTCCTTTAAGTCCTTCATATTTGAACAATTTCTTGCTTATACAAGAAGGGCACAGACGAATAAATTATTCCAACTTTAACTATGGGTAAAGATAGCATACAAGGATAAAAGTTGTCGAAGAAAGAAATATACCTTTTTGTCACATTCTCTATATAATAATCCACCCAAGGAGGAAATTTCAAGATTCACACTAATTATCTATCGTTTTTGTTAAATACACATTTTTTTATATGAATATTAATTAAATCTAAGATTTTTTTATAAATTATTTAAACTTCTTACTATTAGATCATTTAATATTTTTGTTAAATATAAATTAATATAATTATAAATACATGTTCCATGGGCAATAAATAAATGTGAAAATCCCTATCATGTTTATAAATCTCCGATTGAGTACATAAGCCAAGTTTAATTTAGATTACACATATACATATCTATTTTGGGTTAAATATCAATTTGGACATTTAGTCATGATTTTTTTTGCAAAAAATATTTGTTTATTTACTAACCCATAAATGGGAAGGAAAATGGGCTTCTTACCCTTAAATTTGAAGAGGTCGAATTAGATTCGCAGTTGATCAAAAGAGTTTTTTTTTTATTGTTATGGTGTATCATTTATTTCGGTATTTAAATGTTATGTTTTTTTAATTTTTTGTCTCAATTTTTTTTATTTTTTAACATTGATTAATTATTATCTAGGTCATATAATTTTTTAAAATATTTTTGAATTTAAAAAATTTTATATCTTTTTATATATTTATCTATAATTTCTTAAATATTATTTATTCATAAATATAAAAATTTTAAAATAAAAAAATTTAAAAAATTTTTTAAAAAATAACATAAATAATAATTTATTAATATTAAAAAATAATTAAAAAATATATAAAAATTATTCTTTTGCCATAAATTATGGTGGTCGGATAGATTCTATTTTTTTTTTTTCGTGGTTAGAATAAATCAAATTTACAGTTTGTCAACTTCAGTCATCTGACATGTTAATACATCCAATCCAAACAAATTTCGTTCATGATAGGATTTTCAAAATGAATATTCATTATATTTTTTTAAAAGAATCAAATTATATAACCAAAAGTCAGGAATATAATGAAATACGTCGTAATGGAACTATATATATATATATATCTGTTGCTCAACAAATGGATGTCTCTTTATCTTGTTGAGTCTCCATGAGAAAAGTTCAGTCTACTAACCAGATAAGTCAACAGTTCTACGCTATAGAGGGGTAGCGAAATAACAATTTAATTTACCACCTCGAGCTTTAATCAATGTTAAAGCTGTTAAAAGAAAATTTGCCCGTACCAAAACCAATACATTGAAGGAATGGAAATTTGTTGGAATGTTGAGATTTTTGTAACAGTTTTAAAAAATTATTTTTATTTTATTTTATGATAATAAAAAATTTATTTGAATAATTATTTTTATCAATTATTTTTAAATTATTTTTAAAAGTAATAACTAAAAAATAAAAAATAATTTTTTTGTATTTTAGTTTGGTTTTATCATTTATTTTCTAAAAAATATAAAAAACAACTAATGAAAAATATTTTTACCTAAATAAATTTTTTATTTTTTTATAAAATTATTTTTTAAAATTATTCTCAAAAGTTATTTTAAAAAATAATAAAAAAAATCGTTTCAAATAGACTGTTTTCGTACTGGTTTATTATCCATCGTATCAAAATATAAAATACTCAAAATTCATTATTTAGTAAAAAAAATATCTCAAATTTACGTATGTAAAGATATTGAAAAGTTCAATATATTACATATCCTCATTCCTCATGATGAAAAAAATGTGAGACGTAGAAATTCAAAATAACATATATTAATTTGAAAAAAGCAACATATACATTAGCTCAAGTGACACTTTTTTTTACACTAAGGAAGTATTTATTATAAGTGGCATTTTTTGTTTAATCATGTTTTTTTATTCTCAATAATATTATAAAATGCGTTTGGTTAGTTTTAAACATTTATAAATTAGTTGAAATATTTCATTCTCATGTTTGGTTTAAATATAATTTTTTTGAGAATATTAAGATTTTTGACAAAAATATTCTTAAGCAACTATTTATTTTTTTTTACTTGCTTCTTTATATATAATAATTAATAAATATTAAATACAAGTTAATTTATATAATTATATAATTATATTACTATTATTATTATTATTATAATATAAATAATATTTTTTTATTAAATAATATTAACTATTTTTTAACTATTTTTATATTTATAATAATTAATATAAATTTATTTATCCATTACTTCTTTATTTATTTTATTTATTTGTTTATATTTTGTATTTATATATAATTTATTATTATTCTAATAATTTTAATATAAATAATATTTATATTAAATTATATTAAGTATTTTAATATTTATAATAATTAAAAATATATATATGCATGACATAGGAATAAAATGAATTTTTTATATTTAAAAAAAATTTATATTCATAAAAATTTAAGAATATTATCACTCCCATAAAAAAATTAATCAAAAATTGTTTTAATTTTTAAAAAATATGTATCAAACATAAAAAAATTTATTTTCTAAACTAAGATTTTTAAAAAATTAAAAAGAATCCTCCTATTAAATACTTCCTAAATATTAGTTAAATTTAGTTTCAAAAGTTAAAACTTCTAATTCTCCTAACGTTGAAATGTAATATTATCTATCCATAAAAACATTTCACTTCTTATTCTGCTACATCAATATCAACTTCATCTCCTTTTGTATCAAAAGGGATCAATAGTTTTTAGGGAAATACTATCCTACATCCCAACTTTTTTTTATATTTTTTTTAAAAATTTTTTTACTTTTTAAAATTAATTAACTATTTTTTATTTTATGTATTTTTTTCAAAATTTTTTAAGATGTTTTTAAATTTTTTCTTAAATTTTTTTACTTTCCTTTTATAATTCATTTATAATTTTTTTTACTATTTATTTGTAACTTAAAAGATTTTAAAAAAATATAATAACATCTCAAAAAATTTTAATAAAAATACATTATATAACCATATAATTAATTAATTTTATAAAATAAAAAATATTAAAAAAAACTTTAAAAAAAATCTAAAAACTCCCCTACAACCACAAAACTGTGGCTGTAAGGGAGTGCTCCCCTAGTTTTTAATATGCAACAAAAAGGTGGAAAGCTCTAAACTACTGCCACAATTTTGTTGCGGCAACTTAGGTTTTTTAATTTTTTTATTATTTTTTATTTTTTTTAATATTAATAAATTATTATTTATGTTATTTTTTTAAATTTTTAAA
>JASKGM010000001.1:6802866-6829285 GCA_034509205.1 Ceratonia siliqua | reverse complement strand
TATATATCGGTAGTTAAGATACAAACTACGGGATTTTACCACACCTTTTGACGGGAAAAATAGTGCATATGTTTATTAAACTGGTTAATGGCAAAGGAATCATTAATCTGTATCTCATAAATTGTTTATGCCTACAACCTTGCACCCAGTTCTGCAGTACAAATAAAACTCGTCCATGGAAATTCTGTAGCAGCTAAAAAATCGTTGTAAGAAATTGCAATCCTTGATGTTTTGTTGGAAAGGGTTATTGGTAGCACATATTAGTGGCGGTAAAATGCTTGTGGAATGAAGAGTATGGCTAACCAAGGTATACATCTAGTTTCACTCCATTTTCCACCCACCACTTTTTCACTCGTACCTCAAACACTCTGGTCTTTGTTTGAAAACCAAAATCCTTCCTCTGGGCCTTCACTACTCACTTGGAGCACCTAGCGGCTACCACATTGAATGACGAGCTTTTTATCTTGTGTAGTTTATGGTTTATAGTTGAAGTAGATTAAATTTATCATCAGATGCTCTTTTACAGTAACATAGTCTAAGCAATTAATGTCATGGGTTATCATTCTTTATCTTTCAACTAGAAGCTATTTTTGTTCACAGGGGTAGCGTTTGCAACTGCACAAAGAAGACTGATCCCTGAAAATGGATCCAATTACAGCAGGGAGGGAAAAGAAAAAGAAATAGAAAAGAAAATCACACTAGAAGGATACCCTCGACAGTATTAGTACAACGCGGGAAGAGGACTTAAGAGACAAGGATCGCAAAGGCAAACCAGCAATTAGATTTCTTCGCTGTTGTATATTCTACTTAAATTCTCTATATTGGGTATGAATTTCAGCGATCAATTCCTTCAATTTTGTCTTCCACTTCTGAATACAATTGCCTGAGCCTCTCAATATTTTGTTCCGAAGTTTCCCAATACCCACGTCCATTGGCTTCCAAGAACGTCTGTACCAACTTTCTAAAGGAGTTTGGATTTCTGTTCATGAGCCTGTTCAGCATTTCCTCATCTTGAATGAAAGTTGTGTTGGCTTCTTCATAGACCCAGTTGTCAACTTGGCCTGAAGTTGCACTCCACCCTACCGTATTAGTAAGTCTCTTCTCAATTTCACGAACACCCTCGTACCCACTAGACAACATGCCTTCATACCACTTGGGGTTCAACAGCTTGGTTCGTGCATCAAGTCGCACAGTCTCAGAAAGGGTACGTACCTGAAAGGAATATCTCTAGAATGTCAAATGGGAACCATGGACATCTATAACAGAAAATCAATGTGATTTGAGGGAAATTCTAGTCTGGAAAAACTGTCAAACTAAGCTTGAAAACATGAGAATAATAAAACAAATTTCACCTGGGCATTAGCTGTGGTTGTGTCAGCAATGTATGCACTTGGCTTCTTCCCATCTTTCCTTAGATTCTGAACCAGATTAGTTGGGTCAGAGTCGAAGTAATGACTGACATCAGTGAGGGAAATTTCTGATGAGTCAAGGTTCTGAAATGTGGCATCGGCTGTGCTCAGAGCCATCTCAAAGACTTTTCTTTTTTCAGTCATGCCTGCGCCTGGGGCATCACAATCAAAAGCGAAAGATTTTCGGCTAAGGTACATGTCCTGGAGCTGCTTCTCGTCATTCCATGAAGAATTCTCCACAGCCAGGTTTATGTTTGAGGAGTATGATCCTGAGGCATTGGAGAAGACCCTTGTTGCTGCTTCTCGAACTTCAATCCCTAGTGCTTGAGCTTGTTCTAATGCATGTTTCCTTACATAGTTTTGTTCTGCTGGTTCATCTAATTCAGCAACCATCTTCACTGCCCTATCCAGGAGATTCATCTGTAGACAAATTGTATTAATCTATAAGCAAAGAAATGGAGCGACGATTATAATAGAAAAATTAGGCAAAACATAGTTCTTATACAAAACTGTAACCCAAGCATCATTAGTTTCTGATGAATCTACGGATATGTTTAATTATTGTGTAGAGCAAGAGGCTGAACTATTACCTACATCATGACTATTTTAGTAACAATACTGAAATATGAAAAGTTCAGGTAGCCATTTGAACAATAATGGAAGAATATTTCAATCAATGACATAATACAAGGACTGCTAAGTTGGTATTACCCTCCAATTCTGGAAAAATAGCTAGTAAATTGATACCTGATTGATGAAAAGGTCTCTAAACACTCCTGAGCAATTGACAACGACATCAATCCTAGGCCTTCCAAGCTCCTCAAGACTTACTGTTTCCACCCGATTGACCCTTCCAAAGGCATCAGCCACTGGTCTCACGCCAATCATCCACAATACCTGGGCCAAGGACTCACCATAAGTCTTAATATTATCCGTTCCCCACAACACGAGTGCAATTGTCTCGGGATACTTTCCCCCATTATCAGCTTTTTGCCTCTCAATCAATCTATCCACAACTATTTTGGCACTTTGCATTGCTGCTGTTGTAGGAATAGCTTGCGGGTCCAGGGCATGAATATTCTTTCCTGTAGGCAAAACTTTTGGATTTCTAATGGGGTCGCCACCAGGCCCTGGCTCCACATATTTACCCTCCAAGGCCTGTTTCAAACTTCCCAATTCATTGTCAGCCACAACCAATTTCAAACATTCTCCCAGGAACTCAAACAATATTCTGAGTTTTTCCCTATCAGCTCGGTAAAATTTGGTGTTCGACAAGTACTGAATCCATGGCTCATTTACGCCAAATCCAAGGATTGAGCTAAGCTTATCAGCTACATCAACAACTTGACCCTTCTTATTAGTTGTTCGCTCCACAAAGGCAGTAATAGCTTCACGTGATGCTTCGGTGATTTGCCGAAGAAGCTCCACATCCTTCAGTATTCCTTTGTCACTGCCTCTGTAAACATCCTCTATTTCTCTTCCTATAGTCTCAGCTAGTATTGCTGGGAGTGAAGTAATACCATCTTCAGGACGATCAAGTGCAGCAATATTCACCAGTGTAGCGACTGCTTCCAAGGCTGAGGGAGGCTCACCAATGACGTGGAGTCCACAAGGCAATAGGCGAGACTCAATCTCCATGATTTTGGAATATACCTTTCCAACCACAAGGTCTCGTTCCTTAGCTGAGATCTCCTCACCCTCATCTGGCAGTTTCACATCCTTGTCAAGATTACATTGTTTAGCTGTGCTAATAATTGAACTCACAATTTGTGGCCCACGGCCTGTGTCCTTAAGGGACTGGTATGAGGAGATGAGCTCACTTAACTGCTTAAGACCTTTGTAGAGTCCAGCATTTTCTGCTGGAGGAGTTAGATAGCTAATGGTATTTGCATAGCTCCTGCGTTTGGCTATGGTGGCTTCAGAGGGGTTGTTTGCAGCATAGTAATATACATTGGGAATATTCCCAATGAGACTGTCTGGGTAACACACATCACTCATCCCCACCTGCTTTCCAGGCATGAATTCAAGCGAACCATGTGTGCCAAAATGAAGAACCGCATCAGCTTTGAAAATTTTCTCAACGAAAGAGTAATATGCTGCAAACCCATGATGTGGGCTGGCAGATTTGGAGAAAAGCAGCCGCATAGGATCTCCTTCGTAGCCAAATGTGGGCTGAACACCTATAAAGACATTACCATACTGTTTCCCATATACCAATAGATTCTCTCCATCTGCATTTAGATTCCCAGGAGGTTTTCCCCAATTCTTTTCTAATGCTGTGGCATAGGGAGTCAGACTTTGGTATTCACGGACACTCATTTTATAAGCAATGTTCAGATTTGGGCTGCTGAACTGTGCCTCTTTGTCATGTATTACATTTTCGATCAAAGCTTCTGAAGTCTCTGGAAGGCCATCGACATTGTAACCATCTTTCTGAAGGTCTTTTAAAACGGAGAAGATGGAGGAGAAGACGTTGAGGTAGGCAGCAGTTCCTACATTTCCTTTGTCTGGAGGAAAACTGAAGACAGTGATTGCTAGTTTCTTCTCTGCCTGGATGAGTGCATACATATTATCATGAGAATTTCAATAATCAAAGCCAAACTGCTCTAAGGAAATAAAGGGAAAGATTCTTCAAATTCAAATACAGATAAGTCTAAGAAAGTTTAACTGCAAATACATTTGAATTAATGGTACTGTAAGCTGAGAGATGGATGGTTTTTTAGACACCAAAGAAAAGCCTCATAAACAGATATTCACAAGAAAGATCAGTTGGTTCAAACAAATACTTACAGGAGAGGAAGAAAAGAGCAAGAATGAAATAAACAACATTAACTCTGCTCCACATAATAAATGTTGAAAAGAAAACCTTTTTGTCAATTACTACTATCATGGTGGAAAAAGAAATAACGGAGTTCTATCCAAACGGCACAAAAGAAGAAAAAAAAATTTAAGGTTGAAACATGTGACCAGTCAAATGTTAAGAGTGTAAGTGATATACTAATATCACAGCAGGGCTTTCCTTTTATTAAAAGGGTGGTGAGTGGTGACTAGGAAATTCTTTTCTCTCCGTCTATCCTCTTCCCTTTGAGCTTTCAGCCTTTCACTCACTCTTAACATATATGCTTGATAAAAAAAAAAAGAGAGAGAGAGAGATAAGCCTTCTACAAAATACTTATCCATGTTACAGTTAATATCTCTTCGGGTCTTCTTTATCTCATTTCGTCTTGCTGTAAATATATTATGAAATACGGTTCTATCCAGCAGCACTTTACATTAGAGATTACTTGTAAGTCATATCCAAGTTGAGTAAATGTCAAATAAAGAAACTCTGACAGATGATTTATTTTTTAATTCATTGAAATTGACTTCTCAAAATACATGGTAAAGAAGTAAGCAAAATCATACTGAATATCAACTTCACTCTTCATCAGATTATTTTTTATATTCTAAATCTTTCCAAACAGGATAAAGTTATGAAATATATATGCAAACAAGATGGTTATCAATTATATCTTGTTAGTATGCTATGACTCTGACTATTGCTTACAACATCACAGACAGGATCTTGTGGACTCAGTTAATTACTTGAACTGGAAATGTATCTTAATAATCAGAAAACAGCAAAACCTTTGCTTTTCTTTTCAACTCAGCCCATTTGATTGCTCTAGTGCAGAGCTGCTCCACCCTCTTATGAAGAGCATGAGATTTTCCTGAATACGTGTCAGATTAATCAATAACGAGTAGAGAAATAAAATGGAAATGCAGGGGGAAAAGAAAATAGGACATGCAATACAAAAATTATAAGCAAGGGTTGAATTTCTAATCAAGACTCATGCTATTGGATCAAGGAAATGAGAGGAAATGTTAATTTACTTGTTTTGATTTCTGGATTTCTCTAAAAGATAAATACTTAAAATCATAGTATCAGGGAATCTACATTAGTACATTATAGAAGTCACGAGTAAAAATTAGAGAGTAGTCTTGTTACCTGTTTTAGGATCTCGACCAGCAAACACAATGGGCTCCATGCCTCCATCTAGCTCTGGCAGAGCAACTTGCAGAGCTACCTGAATTGGGTGCAAACCCAAAGTACTGTTCAGCCACTCCTCTGTTGTTTGGAATACCAGTGGCAATGCAACCATGTAAGGAACATCAAGCCTCTTCAAAGCCTCAACCGCCCTTGGATGATCCTGCCTTGCAGGGCCTCCAACAAGAGCAAAGCCTGTAAGGGATACAACTGAATGTACAAATGGTTTTTTAGTAATTGGATCAATCAAGAACCTCTCCACTGGCCCCGAAAAGTCAAGCCCACCAGCAAAAATTGGAATAACTTTAGCCCCTCCAGCCTCTAATTCCATGATCACGGCAACATAGTGACCTTCATCTCCCGTCACAATATGACTCCTCTGCAAAATTAAACCAATTATTGGCGCATTTGGACTCTTCAGTTTTTCATTAGCATCCCCTCTAGTTCCGTACCAATTCAAATATTCTTTCACGTCATCGTACATACAGGGAGCCAAAGGGTGCCATACTCCACTGTCCAAGTACAACACGGGCTCCGAATATTCAATCTTTGTCCTTTTCAATTCCGGAACATATGACCCAGAAATCATTTTCAGAAAATTTTGCAAATTATCAGGCGACCCACCAAGCCAAAACTGCAGACTCAATATATAAAGCCTAGCATCCTGAGCTTTATCACTTGGTAAATACTTCAAGACCTTTGGCAATGTCCTTACGAGCTTCAACATGCTCTCGGCGAACCCAGCAGATTGCTTCTTTCTCTTGAATAGCTGGAAAAAGGGGCTCTTCGACTGCCCAAGCTGCGACATGCTAAAAGAACCCAATTTGTTTAACCTCATTACTTCAGGCATTGATGGAAACACCAAAACTGCATCAAGCCTGTCCCTTTCTTTCTCCACAGCAGCCTTGACCTTCAGGGCAAGCTCCTCTACAAAAATCAGAGACCCAATAAATATATTAGCATCTTCAAGGTCCTCACAGAAGGTTTTGTACGTGGATTCGTCGCGAAGCTCCTCTACCAAGTAACCCACAACTTCAAAGGAAGCATATTTTTTGTTGCTATTGAGAGCTCGGACAGCAGCGGAGAGAGATGATTGGTACTGAGCTTCAAGGACCACATATACAATTTTAACTGTTGGCAGGCCTTGGTCTTTATCTGGAACTATCCTACGGACTTCTTGAGTGGTTTGGGTGAATAGGCCATTGCCGATTGCAGCACATTTCACTCTGAAGGAGTATTGGTAGTTACTGTAATTGGTCTTCTTGGGAAGGTAAGAGTGAAGAAAGAATTGCTTTTGGGCAAGCGAAGAAAGCTGTTCAGCCTTAGAGCTGGGTAAAGTAAATGGTGAAGATACCATAGAAGCCATTGATAATCAACTCTGTACAAACCCAAGTAAAAGGAATCCTCTGTTTCCAAATAAAATAAGTGAGGAAGACAGAGAGAGAAGAAGCAACGCAAAGAGCAAAATAGCTTAAAAGAGAAAGATTTGGGAAAGATAGCAAATAACTCCAAAGTTATTCTCCCAATTCAGTTCCAGTGTATCTTCTTCCTCCCTTTTTTTCCGCTTGGGAGGATGAACGGTTGTGGGTTTTTATGAGCTTTGTGTGGAGGGTAGTGGAGGAAGGAGCTCGAGAACTGAAACAGGTGGTTTTTATGGTTAGTGGTGAAAGCTAGGACCACGTAGCAAATTGGGTAGTTCATGAGAGGTTTTGTCTGTGTCATCAGTGTTACTGGGTGGATGCCTGTGTACTCTTTATCTATCTGTTGAGCTCACTATGATGGAGTTTCTTTAATTCTGATTGGTCGAGTTGGATTTCCCAAAGTAAAATAAGGAGTATTAAGAGGAGATTGAAGTTTCTATTTGATGAGATAATAAGTTTGAGACTTTTCATAGCAGTGCAATGAAGGCCTTTCTCAATCGCATGAAGATTCTTGCCAAATTTGGTGTTTGTGTCTGTCATTGAAAAGGAGTTTCGATACCTTTAATGTGAGGTATCCAACCTTGGCTTACGCTTCCAATTGACTTACCACAGGTTACCAGCTTGGTATCCTCCACTGTCGTTTTGTTTTCGTTTGTAAAAAAATTATAAATTTCAGATTAAAGTTTAAACTATTGCATTCTTTTACCTGTGCGTTCAAATACGATGTTAAAAATAATAAGAATTTAACAAGAATCGAGTAAAACTGATTAGTAATTTTTTTCATAACCAAAATTGATTGCTTGCCTTTATAAACAACTTGCCTTATTATTTACTTTCAAGTAACTTTCATATCTTTCCCATTTATTTGTGTCTGTCCTTTCATAGTAGGAACAACTTGCCTTCAAAATGTTATCTGGACATCTTTAAAAAAATATTATTCCAGAAAACTTTAAACCAAATATATGAAATCAAGCAAAACTAAATGGAATTTAAAACAGATTTTTGTTAGGAAGCATGAATTGTGAAATGGGAACTGTAATCATACAAAACTAAATGGAACGTGTGTGAATCAGTTATTGTCAAATTAAAAAACAGTTACATTATTTTCTAAGAAAAGAAAAAAGAAAAATAAGTCTGAAGATATATATAGCAGTGTTGCAGGCAAATCAAACCAATTGTTATCCTTTATCAATATATCATTCAAAATTTAACCTCTTATTGATTATCAATACACTTATACTAAACAATTAGACTTAGATTCAGTTTCTTATCAAGGCCATAATACTGTATGTTTGACTATATAGTATTAAACTGTGCTATGTTTAGTAACAAAATTGATTAGTGATAAATCTTGGAAAGAAATTTTCAGGAATCAAGAAACGGTGCATTAGTAACGATTTACAATCTCCAGAGAGAATTTAAAAACAAAAACAAATGCTCGACCAGCTGAAAATTAATTTCTGGTTCTACTCAACCTCCATAGCAGAATTTGCTTCATCTAGGATACTCTGTAGCTCCTTTACTCTTTGCCTGGTCAATGCGACACAATCCTGAAAACATAGCAACTATCATTAACTCTTATTTGTACTTCAAATTGAAGGAATAATTCAAAGATTGGATCAGAAAGGTAATATATAGTCACGCTTTGGGAATCTGTTGGGGCACTTGAAAGCTTATGATGACTTCAGATCTCTTGTATGTCATTGTAATCTAAAGGACTAAACATGTAGTTTTTACAAATTTGGTCAGTTTTAGATTACCTCATCCACAATGAAAAGTACTTTATGCTCTGTGATATGGTTCGCTTGAGGGAGAATAATAGCTTGTAGTTGATAACATCCAACATAATGGGCGGTTCATCAATCGGGTATAAAATTTTAGTTTCTTGGTGCAAAGTGCAAACTAACCTGAATAGCTGATGTATAGGCAAGAACAGGTCCGCCAGGCTTGTAAAGCGATATGAGTTGACTAGAAGAACCCAAAACTATAGTCACCAGGGTTTCCATGATGGATTCTTCCTCTGCAGTAGGGTCTGCCAAGATGTAATTCTTGTGAAGTATGCATGTTAATGAGAATGGAATGCTTCTTAATGTAAGCTTCCTCTTTTCCTTATTAACTGGCTCCTTTGCCAGCTTTTGTTCATCTTCCTCAGACATTAGCACTATTTTGCCATCATCATTCATGGCAACTGCAGGAATTTGCACTGCCAAACACGGAAACTTGTATAAGAAATTAGCAGACAGTAATACATGATTCTCGTGGAACATAGAAAAGTCACAGACAAACAAGAAATTCTATATTCATGCAGCTTACATGGGTACAACTAGTAGCTGGCAGGTTTATTAAGGAAGTAAGATAATAATAAGAAACATGCAACCAGATTACAGCATAATTTAATTACTAAGGAAGCAAGATTTTTGGAAGATAGCTTAGCAGAAACTTCTAAAAAAAAAGGTAAAAAGTCATCCAAAGATTTTAAATATCAAATGACCAGACTCTACAAAAGTGGCCTCGCACCAAATATTTTTGTGGGTTTGGTGGTGCTTGATAACCATAAAGAAAAAAGATGGAAACTAAAATTCTTGTATTAAAGACTAACCTGTTGCATGTGTTATTCCAAACAATTTAAAAAAAAAAAGAAGGGGAAGAAAGAACTCCTTGCACCTTATAAAAAGGTAAAACATATTCAAATGCAATGCTAAAGTGCATACTGTTCAAAAACGAAAGGTTCAATTCAGGAAAGAAACAGTAAGAAGATGCCAATGACTCCCTCCATATTCTTACCGAGATCTCCATAACTGAATATATTTGTCAAGATTGCTGTACATTTTATTTATATGTTATGTAAAGAAACAACCAGCAGAATGGTCAAGTATTATAATGAATTCTTGGCAAGAATGATCTAGCTTATGAAAGGTTCACATATGATTGAATGACACAGAAGACTACTACTTACAATGAGATAAGGCAGCAATTGCTGAAAGTAAAGCAGCATCAAAAAGAGCCCCATCAGCATCCAAACAGTAAACATCCTGTATGATAATGGCAGCATTAATGTCATAGTCATGCAATGGAGTGACAACACTCAAAGCAAACCAAGATATGGTACCTCACATCAAAGTTGCAATTCCTTGCATTATTCATATGGTAGATGTGTGAAATTTGAAAAAGAAGACAATATAAATGCTTACCAAGTATGCCATCCATGCAGCTTTTCCACTGACCAAGGACAATTCTTTCAAATCAACCATTCCAGAACTGCAAATATAGAAGGTCAATAAGAACAAGATGTTAATTTCAATAGGAATCCACTTTGACAGATCAAAAGAGCACTCCAGATTATTGATCATCATAAAGGTTGTGATCAAAACCCAATGAAATAAAGAAGACTAACACACAACAGGATTTAAAGAAACACAAGTTCATGCTTGGGAGTGGAGGGGCCAGGCAGCAGGTGGGGCAAGAAATCATTGATAGATTAACAAGTGAGGAAGGAAACCAGTTGTGTTCAAGATTAACAAGGCCGATACCAAAGGATTGACATATTTGTAGCACAATATAATAGACAGCTTGAATCTCGTTGGATTAGTTTGTGGGGTCCTAATATAATCCTATATATTATATGTGTATTCTTGTTCTCCAAAGTCCAAACAACTAGTACCGGAAAATACAATGACTACGACTCAAATATTAATGCATGAGAATTTGCATCAAATGAGAAGCATCAAGAAATTTTTATTGAAAGAGAATAAAATTGATAAAAACCAGGAATAAGTCCAACTCAATTGTATAGGTGATCATCATTCCTCCATGTTGTGAAGCATGAAAAAGGACCGTTTTAAAAACGACTAGATAACAGCCCAGCTTTCTTATGCCATCCAAAATTATGTTCATGATTTAATTATAATGTTTAAGGCCACAAACTCGTTATAGGCCTTCAAAACTCCACAACCTCATCAGAGCAACTATGGGACTCTTAATATAATATTGAAAGTTTATTTTATACCCAAAAAGTAACCAACACATAACAGATTGGATTGATTTAGTGACAATGATATGTAAGTATCTGTTTATTGTCTGTTTCAGTAACCACATAAAACAACAGACTTTCACATACAAGTTATACATTCTCGTGGTGATAATTACAATTAATAATTAATTTTTCAATAAATATATATAAAAAGATGAGCCAAAGGGGCAGGCACAACCACTTTATGTATATGAACATTTGCAATAAGTATACAATGCATAAAAAGGGATGCCAATATCTTACAACTTACAAGTGTTGAAAAAAAAATTTCTCTAACATCTCAGCTAAAAGTAAAAGCATTCCCTTTTTCTTTTCTTTTTATTTTTTAAACACACAAAAAAAAAGGGATGGGTGGAGAGGCTTTCTTACTGTTAGCTTCTCGCAGCATATAAAATAATCAAGCCTAACAAAGTGACAGCTCATAATTACAACTAACTGTAGAGCTTTTTGAAATCAATGTCAAACCAACGACTTACCTTATAAAAGTATCAGATAACTGCTTTGACACAACTGGTGCTACCTCAGCTTGCCTGCCTGGCCTAACAATTGGAGAACAAATTGGAGGCACGTGGAAATCAATGGCTGAAATAACAGAAATTGACATACATAAGTAGACAGGAATAGCTAACTACTGTACAAGTTCTGCAGCTGGTGATGTCCTACCTATACAACCCTCATCTGGAGACTCCAAGGAGGGAGTCATCACTTCCATTTTTATAGCAGCTAACATCGTCTGTGCAACAAATGAATTATTTCAATAAAATACATTAACAATAAAATTGAGAACCTCAATATACAAAGACATTAAAGAAGAATAGAGACAGGAAGAGTGACTAACAGTTGATCCAATCTTAACAAGAGCTGATCCATTAGCAGATGCAACAGCCCCTGATGAAGACAGTTAACAACCTCAGCTTTGCTCGAAACATGAATTAAGCATCATGTAGAAGACAAAGATTTGAAGATTGTAAGTAAATGAAGAAAGCAACGAACCAAGAGCTATAGTTGTATCTCTAGCTCTTCCAAGTGGTCTGGCATCAGGCCGGATAGATTCAGAAAGATGACGCTCATAAAACCGAAGTGGAAAAAGGCGTCTAAATGCATCAACCTCCATTTCTGATGACAAATCCCCAGAAGCATTTGGAAAACCCATTCTCTTTGTGATATTCTCTCAATTTACAGAAAACCAAAAGTGAATGAAGGAAAAATATAAACATACATAAACTGAAAAGCAGAACTGAATGTATTAAGAGAACAAAATACATAAATTAGGGACAGCAATGGATCAGATCCAGGTCAGAGTCTTCATGATCCAAACTGACCCAATCATGCACATTTGACCACAAAACCTGACCCAATAACCATATCCAATTGGGAATATTTAAATCTGATCTGATATGGTCCCGAAAGAAAAAGAACAATTTCTAAAAAGGAACCACTGCCAAGTGACTAAGAGAACTGACAAACAAAGAGGAAAACATATAACTTTAAGATTGGCATATCATAGTATCATACAGATTTGGTGCTAAAGATGAATTTATTTTGCAAGAGTTGATGAATTCTGTTTCCAAATTTTTGATTGCTACACTCCACATGAATGTAACGTATACTTAAAACTGCTTTCTTATATTTCCAACAAAATTTGACCCCATGTAGTGACACATAAATGCAATATTTTCCAACAAAATTGGAGACCTTAAAAAATAAGCTATAATACAAAGTCAAACAACAATATAGTAATTTGAATTGCTAATACCAACCTCAAGACAATATTATACAATTGTAGAAAAACTTGTCACTTAAAGAAAACCTGACGTCAAATTTGTTTTACTGCCAAGAATGTTAACAAAATAAGAAACCAAGTTTTCCAGTTATTAGAATATTGTTGAGTATAGCACTTCCCTCACATATTTTTAGCAATACACTTCCAATACTTGGTCAGTATTTCAGTAATAAATCAAAATAAGAAACCAAGTTTTCCAGTGATTAGAATATTGTTGAGTATAACTTCCTTCACATATTTTTAGCAATATACTTCCGATACTTGGTCAGTATTTCAGCAATAAATAGAACTGATTAAGTTATAGCCAAGTCTACTTTAAGACAAACCGCACAATAATAAGAGTATTATACTCAATTAATTGGAAAACAAACAAACTAATAAGTTCACTAGCATCAACACAAGTCTAAGCATTAGACATGCTATCTACATCAAGATCATCATATATTAATATCAAGGTCCCAAAAACAGTTGTTAGAGCATATATGTAAACCAAAATTACAGAAAATCAATCATTGTAATTTCATCAGTTGGAAACGTCAGTTATTGGACTAATGGAATATGCAACAATCTAAATAAACTCTCTTTTTTTTTCACTCTTTACTTTAGACGTGTATCATTACTTGTAAGGAGTGGTGAGAGTTAAACTTAATCTGATACAAAATTCGATAAGTGAATCTACACATGGCAATCAAATGGCATCTTTCTGCAGAATAAGTTCATCTTTTTTCACTGTTTACTTTAGACGTGTACCATTAGTTGTAAGGAGTGGTGAGAGTTAAGCTTAATCTGATATATAATTCGATGAGTAAATCTACACATGGCCAAAACTGGCATCTTTCTGCAGAATAATTTCATATTGTTCCTCCTTTGCCTAAATTGATCCTGTGCAGTAAGAAAAGGAAAAGCACAAAAAAACATCTATTCTTGGGTTAGTTCTCCAATGGGCTTCTGCAAATTGCTTAATTTTTGGAACAAGTCCGTGTGAAACAACCATGCCTTCGTTTGGTAAAAGAAAATTCATAATTTTCATTAACAAAGAGATTAATATATATATATATATGAACCCACATGTATTTATATTGAAGACAATAAGATAGAAGAACAGAAAGGCTATGGAGCATTTTGTTTCAATTACACAGAAATGCAATGAGCAACACAAACAGAGACACAGAGGATGTCAAAATACCTTAACCAGATAAAGAGCAGCACTTTCCCTCTCTCACTTGCTTTTCCTCTGAGGCTGTAGTTTGTTTTTGTACTCTGGCGTTGGTTGATGTCCCTTTCAAGGAGAGAACTTCTGTATGAAAAAGCTCCCTCTTCGACGTTGGCGGTGGTGCGATTATACGAGGAAGACGAGTCCTGGGTTTTTATTTTTTGGATTCTCTTGTTTATTGGACCATTAGGCCCATCATATCAGCCCGGTCCAGAAATTTGGAAAAAAAAATCTTCTTAAAAAAAAACTCAATGACGGAGAAAACCAACATCAACGCAACAGAGTTACGGAGGCAGGACTGGAGAACAAAGTTGTCGATGAAAACCTAGAACCCTAGTACGTTAAGCGAAGAAAAAACTTCATCAACGTGCATGGCGTGCAATGGCTCGGGTTGCAAGTCCAATTGCTACAAAAACGAAGAAGAAGCTGAAGCAGGAGAAGGTGTCTCATGTGCTCAACCAACAGAGCTCACCAAAGCAGGCGCTGCAGAAAGCAATCCAATCGCTAACAATCTCTGCATCAAGTGCAAGGTTAAGGACGCTATTTCTGGTTATGGTGGCATTGATGATGGACGGTTTTGCGCTGACTGCTTTAGGAACAATTTGTTTGGGAAGTTCAGGTTCGCCATCACCTCAAACGCCATGATTTCTCCTACGGATAAGGTTCTCGTTGCATTCTCAGGCGGCCCTTCTTCTAGGTCTTTCCCTTCTCTATGTCAATTGTCTTTTTGTTAATTATACGGGGCCAAAGGCCCAAAAGAACAACTATATAGCTACAGTACGGGGTAGAGCGACCCCTATAACATCAGCAAGCAAAATATCTAAAACTGATCTAGTTGGATCCTTCCATCTTCTCAGACCTAACTCATGCTCAGCACTTGAATCAACTTATCTATCGGCTTATCTATTAGCTTACTCCTGAGTGATCCATCTTCTACCCATTAGAAGTTCACTTATTGATGTCAAAAATATATTTTCTAACTATTTTGCAATTTAATAAACAGTCTTTCAATCTTGAAGTATTATTCATGGATACTAACAACGATAAATGCAATATATGTAATGTGGGTTCCTTTTTCAGTAATTCTAGCTGATAAAAATGTATGCTTTTCAGGGTAGCTTTACAGTTTGTACATGACATGCAACTTAGAGCCCAAAAGAACTTTGATGCCAGTAGAGATAGATCATTGCCAGTATTTGGTGTTGGAGTTGTATTTATTGATGAAAGTGCCGTTTCTCCAATTCACTCCCATGAATTGGAGAAGGCAGTCGAAGATATCGGTTCGATTGTGGCAAGTTTAAACCCACCAACAAAAGAGTTGCATGTTGTGCCAATTAAGGCCATTTACTCCTCAGAATCTAGTGATGGAAGGGACAGATTAATCGAATTGGTAAACACTTTAAATGATCCAACTGGAAGGGAAGATATATTGCTTTATCTTCGCATGTTAGCCCTGCAAAAGGTTGGGTGCTAAATCTCATACTCATATCTCAGTTTCAAGCTAATATTTATTTAAAAGCTCATCCATTTAAAATGTTGTCATTATCCAGGTTGCTTCTGAATTTGGATATAACAGACTTGTATTGGGATCATGCATTTCAAGAATTGCATGCCATGTTATTTCAGCCACTGTGAAGGTTTGTTATTGAATTTGATTGAGTTGAAGTCCTCATATGGTAGTAAATCATAAAATCTTGTTCATGAGTATGCCTAATTTAATGTTATGTGCTCAAGGAAACTGTTACTGGTGGTTAATTGTTATGTACTCTAGCAAAGTGTTTTTATTTTTTGGGAATTTCTTTTGAGTTTGTCCAATTTGGCATCAAACGTCATACTAGAACCGCTGGTCTAAGTCATAAGCATGCTTTTATGTGCGTCTCATTGGTTGTAAAAACTCCCCAGCATTTTGTAAAATGGGTAAGAGATTCATGCAGGTCATATAGACAATTTTTTGTAATGAAGACAAAATTTTAAGATGTGAATCCTGTTGCTTGCATTTGTTGTAATCCTTACCCATGTTTCTCATCCCTTTATTTGGCATTCATGAAATCCAAGGTAAATGATGGGTTCTCGTGTCCATCTATGTTTTGACAGGGTCAAGGATATTCCTTACCTGCAGATATACAGTATGTTGATGCAAGGTGGGAAGTCCCTGTTGTGCTTCCTCTTCGTGACTGTTTTGCCCAAGAGATCAACATGCTTTGCCACCTTGATGGGTTTGTATTTCTATGGCTATGTCTTTTACATTTTAATCATTTGAAAAAAAAATGGTGTCTTTTTGTTTATTCTTTCTCAAATTTAAAATTTTTCACTTCACATTATTTTAAACGTATTATCTTCATATGTGCATATTTGTCATGCAGAATCATATAACTCTTACTGAATGGACGTGTCTGATCTCTTTGGCAGGGCAGTCTAAAAACTTTAGAGTTGTCTACTTCTCCTCACTCTGGCATTAATGGCTTGGTCTCATCTTTTGTGGCACTATTGCAGGTATAATTTGTTGATTTTTCCCTTTCCTTAATGGGCAGATAAATATATTAGTATTTTTGGGGACGAATCTTAGGAATAATAAATAACATAATGACTCTGAATTCGCAATATATTTGAAGAGCATTTTTTTTTCTTCTTTAGGGTTAAAAAGGTCATCAATAGGCTATGGTTATGTGGCTTAATGTTTGCTTAAACACGCCTAGGCTTGCTGTAATTTACATTTCCTTCTGTATTCAAGCTTGCCTTTGTTTCTTTCAAACTTAATCAGCAAGTGATTAATAGAACAGTGGTTTTGCAGGAAGAAAATCCATCTCGAGAGAGCACTATTGTAAGAACAGCCGGAAAACTTATTCCATTCCAATTCAACAGAATTCCAGAGATCATTGATTGTAAAGTTCCCTTGGCAACTCAAAGACGCCAGAAGAGATATAATCTCAAGTCCAACGAATCTGTTTCAACAGAATCATTCTGTCCTCTTTGCAATAGCCCACTTGATAAGTCTGAGATTGTTGATTTGAGCAATCTTGAGAACTGCAGAAGTAGTGACATTTTTGGTGCTGCCTGCTGTTTAAGTTGTCGGTTTCAGATACTTCCGAGAGATTTCACGTCATTGGAGCATTTTTATACGGTTTTACCTCAATCAGTGGTTGCCCGAGCAAAACAAGTCAGCAATGGTCATTTGAGTCCCCTAAGGTGAGTATTAGTAATTTAATATTTTCGTCAACATCAATAGATTGTATTTGAGTTTGGTATATCCTAGACTAGGGACACTGTACCTTCATTACGTGTCTAGCTTGAATACGGCACCTTTGGTAATTTTTTTCTTATAGTCCAATTTAATTTTCGCCAGTATATGGTAAATTGAAGGACGGCAAAGGAAATTATGAAATATCGGACGTTTGGATTATCTGTTTGTGATTCCATGGCTTAGCTAATATATGTGATTAAATCAAGTGGATCATTCTGATAGCCATGGCTGATTGTAAATTTTTAAGGAAATGATGTTCCCAAAATAAATTATTAAAACTTAAAATCATCTTATATAATATAGAAATGGAATTCTTTAATTGAGGTCCTGAAGTACAGCATCTGGGTTTTTCCCTGGGAAGGGATTCTCTAACTTGAGGCTTTTGTGTTTGTTATACTGCAAGACATTTGCTTAATTTCTTTTGTGGTTCCGCGGTGGGAGCACAATTGATTACTTGAGTTATATCCTCTTATTGTGGTTGTGGTTTTTCTTGAGCATACCTTAAAGTTTCTAATTATCTCCTCTATGGTATAAACTTTGGGTGTGAACCTGATGACATTAAAGTACGACAACTTTGGTAATATTCTTGTTTTCAGGGAACAAATACAAGATTGCTTGCTTTCAGACAGTGAAGATGAAACATAGGTTACTTGCCAACTATTGGGGCTCTTAGTTGAATGGATAAATACTGGCTGTGTTATTTTAATTTTCAGTGACTGACATATGCGGTTACTTTTGACCTCAGGCAATCCAGAGAGTGACAGCGTTAACCACTGTGATTCATTGGTCTCCATCAGAGGTATCATGGTTGTTGATTCTCAAAGATGATATTTTTGAGATCTTAAATTAAGTATCATTAAAGTGATATATGAGTTACCTTTGACTTTTGACATCCAGCAATTCTAAGGAGCCACTACGACTCGTTGGCTTCCATTTGTGGGTATCATGTTTGTTCTTGATTCTCTAGGATGATACTTCATAGCGTTTAAAAGTGTTGATTATGTTGTTAATGCCAGATTCAAGAAAAACTTACTCTTAAGACAGAGTGATTGTAATTCACACAAATTTAAGAAACAAGATTTCATGAAAACAACGCTCACAAGCAATGTCTACAAAAGAGACATTTTTACTTAACTCATTTCATGAGAAACAACACTCAAAAGCATTCAGAAAGAAAATAGGGCAGCTGAACATCTTGAAACCGGAGAAATATTGATATGCGAATGTCTATCAACAAGAATGCGGCTATTGTAAGGAGATCTGAGAACAAAATTCCTCCAGCTGATTTTCCTTTATTACCACACCATGTTTCTGAGTAAAAACCATGTCTTTGACTGAATTCATATTAGCACCTGTCATAGCATCTGCAGCAGATACGTTGATGTATTCATTCAGGTTGTGCACTGTTCCATCTGCATAGATGAAGTTGCCTAAGGGTGAGCAACACAGAATTATTTGGAGCTTAGATTTAACTAGAAAAATATAAAGTCATTAATATCAAACAAAAAATTATACTGTGGAATTCTTTCACATCATATCCTATAAATAGCAGAGTATGATCCTAACTCACAAGTGAATAAAAATAAAGCATAGACAGGAGAACCTTTATTTACCGTGGACTTAATTTTATTAAACCTTGGTCATGGAAGTGTTTAAATTTTGCTTAATATAGTTGATGATGACATATAGTATAATAATCCATTGACGTCAAAGCCAAACAAATCCATTTACCAAAATAATTGTCCACAGAAATTACCTTCAGCTACTATGGGTTCGTGTGGAGGAGGTTCTACAGTCCAGTTTCCATCAGAATCTTTCATGTGTCTTCTATCAGATGCAAAACAACGGAGGAATACTGGAGCATGTACAACTCGGAATAGTCTGATAACCAAAGAAGCCATTTCATATACTCCCAGTACCAGACTTGGGGATTAAACAATAATACGATATTATAGTCAACCAAATTTACAGGACATGTTTTTTTTATTACAATAGTACAATGTTAGAGGAGCATTTTGATTTTAAGAAGTATTTAATAGTAAAGTATTACAAACATAGATATACAAATATTCTCAACGAAAATATTATACTACTATGGAAATTGTAAACATTACAGTTTTAAGTTGGTCGGTGAACCAAAGCAAACTATTGGTCAGTCAACTACAGTAAGCAGTAATCAGACATTCAGACAAAACATATATCCATGTTGAGGTAAAAAAACGATACTTGATGCTTGATGATGCCGAGAATGAAATGAAGTATTTAGATTGTTTGACTGGATTGTGGATCCAACAAGGAGACAACCCAAAAACACTCACCCCACAAAGGATGCCAATAACTAATTACCATCTCTCACTTTGCCTTATAAGGTAACATCAAATTAAGAAAAATAGGGGAGAATTATTTACATTATCAAAACCTAATTATTAGCATCTCAGAGAACAGGGATAAGAAACCATGCATGGATTCCACAGAGGGGCAGTTGATGCACCTTCATCAGGTCCTTGATAAGTGGGAAGATCTTGTTAGAAGGAGAGGGGGAAAAACTAACAGCATTACCTCTAGGTTTCTAAATGTTTTTCCTTTTATTTAAGTCATCCGAGGTAAAGCAGTACAAGGGGAAAAAAAGAAGTAAAAAGAAGAAAGTCAACTATTTTGTTGTTTCCCCATGTCGAGCAACATGAAGACTATCCCACTGCGTCATCCCATGGTAGCTTGATTCTCATTTCTCAGAAACAAAACCATAGATGCAGTAAAGCGACAATAAATCACCCTGAACATGCATTACTAACAATTGCAATATGAACAAGAAGCAAAACTTTAATGCACCAAAATACCCAGATAGAACAGAACAAAATCACAGAAAAACTGATGGTGCATCACCTATTATAATCAGGAAAAAGCTGAAAAGATGGGCGAATCGTTTCTGATACATATGAAGATAGAGGTGAAGGAAAAGGAAGACTTGAATCCAAGTCCCACACTAGATGTGGGACACCTCCTGTTTTTCTCTGTAATATCAATCATAAAGAAACATGATAAAATAATTCCTTTAATAACAAATTCAGGTACCTTTGTACTGCTATTAAAACCTAGTTAATAGGTTGCCTCAACTTATTCACAGGAAAAATGGATTTGGCCTATACCTGAATGCAAATGACATGATAATCCCAGAGAATAACCCCATCTGCTCTTTTGCTAGCCTTTTGATGCCATAGTGGGATCTAGAGAAGTTAAAACAAATACTCCAAATACTAATTAAAAGGGAAATGGGTCAAGTTATAAAAGGTAACCCCTGCAAGTTAAATACGGTGTGCAATACATATACAAGGGGTAGTGTAGAAGATGTACACATGTACTCAGTCCTCTGCCCTTATATCAGCACTACAATAACAGCAAAGAAGCAAATATGACGTAAGGTAAAAACTGGATATGCTACAAATAGCATCATTGACACTTATTTCCCTAATTCACTTGCACAGCGCCAGACCAAAGCACTCTCTCTTTCTCCCACTGTTATTCATGCCTTGTGTGTGTGAGCATATGTTGTAAATCATCAATAATCAATGAATTCAACAATAAAAATGGGCATATTACAGAAGAATTGAACTCTACTCTATAAAAACAGTGTGCCAATCAATGAAGTCAACAAACAACTCCACCATGACAAGAAGGCGAAAAGTTGTGTTGCATAAAACTACATGCCTGTTTCTTTTCATTGGAAATGAAAACAACAAAAAGATCAGACCCATGAGCATCTGCAATTCCGTCAGCGCATAACTTCTTGCAAAGTAAGTATACATTCTCCTCACTATAAACAAACAGGAAAAGAAAAATCATATGCTGATGCAGGAGCTGGAATTTCAGTCTTAGAAGGAATAAAAGCTTCAAACAACTACCAAGAAGCATCTAGTGGATGTTTGATTAGACACAGAAAGAATGAAAATAAAAAAACAAAACAAAACAAAAAACACAAAGTTGTTTAACACCAACATTAAAACACAAAGAAGAGGAAATGTGATAAACTAATTCGGTTTCTGTAAAATTTGATAAGCAAAAATTGTTTGCCATCAATATGTATAGCATTAGCTATACATTATCACTAATTGCACAAAAAAAACTCTTCATGATCACAATCCACTCTCAGCAAAAACCCTAACACAGTTACATGCTGAAGAGAGAGAGGGAGAGAGAGAGACTTACCAATAAAAAGGGGTGTGATGAAAGTGAGAAACACCCAAAGTACTTTGTTCCAAAGCTGAGGTCGTCATCCCTCTCCTTCTTGTTCGGCAATCAGCAACCTTTCTGCTCCAACAACATGGGCACCTCCTCAAGCAATTTCATTTTTCTGTCTCTGTTTCAGAAGCTTATTTTCATCGGTGTGGGCTTCATGACGAATTGGGCCAACTGGGCTTGGAAGAAAAACACAGATCCCTACATCTTAACTCAAACGCTGCGTTTAGTAATTTACCTCCCTCATCCCCATTGTGACTTATTAGGGTATTTGTATAGATTTATTTTAAAAATAAATAATTTTTTTTATAAAAATCAATAAATTTTAAAAAAATTATTTATTTGTTTTATTTTTTTAAAAAAATAAAAAATAAAAAATTTTCTTTTTAACTTCTCTCTAAAAAAAATTTAATAAATGAAAAAAAATTATTTTATTTTTTATTCAAATTTTTTTTAATTATTGCATCAAACTAAAACAACCTTTACTTTATAAAAAAAAAAAATACTTTCTTACAATAACGTAAAAAACATGAGCCCTTATCCGTTGCCCAATTTGTTCTGCCCAAAGAATGAACATTGCTAACGCCTAACGGTGAGCGTGAGGATTGAAGAACGGCAAGGATCAAGTGCCCTTTTCACGCTGCAGAAGGAACATTAGGGCACAGAAGAAGAAGAAGGATTACTAGCGTTTTTTATGATAAAATCCAGTGGGCTGTGGGTGCTAATTGACATTCTTGGTAGGTTTCTGTCTTTCGAAACTCCGATAATTGGATTCTTTTTTTTTTTTACCTTAATAGTTTCGCAACTCCGATAATTTGATAGTTTCCAACTATAGTTGTATCATATGTACTGGTGTAGCTTAGGTAATATAGATTGTTAACTTTTAGCTGAAAATGAAATGTAAGAATTTTGAGCTTTTTAATCTTTTGAAACTCCATGTTATGATTTGAACTTTCTAAGCATTAGAATTTTTCATCTTTTGGGTTGTTTATTGGAGGATGTGTGCAAAGTTTACTGCTTTGATGTCGTAGGTTCTAGCTTTAAAGGATTGCTAGTATTTTTATCAGAAACTAGCTTCAAGAGCACAATATTAGAGTCCTTGTTGGAATTCATAAATTAAAAGGTTATCTTTAAGGTGTGAGGATCTGGTATGGACTATTGTAGGCATTATTCTCTGTGGGTTAAATGACAGGGGATATTGGAGATACTTGCAATTGTACCTGTTCTGCCTAAATTTACTCATGGGTTTTATATTTGTTAATAATAAGCTTTAAATTTGTTACAAAAGAATCTAAAGATGTTGCAGCCAGCCTTACGACTATGTTACAGGGCAAAACATAGTTTTATATACTTTTAATAATAACTGAAATATATGAAAGCTAGAGGTATGAACAGAATGTGAAACCAAATAAAAGTTAATAAATTGAAGTTACCTGCTTAGACTTCATAATTTTTTATTTTTGGAACTTTGACATAGTTGTTTGTCTTACAGGAAATGGGTGTCCACACTGATTCGCTTATTCCATTAGATATTAATGCCAATGAGTGTGAAGAAGATTTGGCGTCTCATTCTCCAAAGGAATGTAGTCCTGAACTCCATTCAAATGAAAATGTTGTTGTTCCTACACCACAGAGTGGGATGATATTTGATTCAGAGGATGAGGTGAAATTATATTATACAAAATATGCCAATCAAGAAGGTTTTGGGATCATGACAAGAACCTCAAGGAAGGGAGCTGATGGCAAGGTTGGATATTTTGTACTTGCATGTTCTAGAGAAGGAAATAGAAGAAACGGTAAAAGAAATCCCATCAGAAATGTTGCGTCAAGGAAACAGAAGTGTGAAGCCAAGATCAATGTGTCTTTATGTAAAGATGGATCATATCGAATTCACACAGTTACACTTAATCACAATCATGAATTGAGTCCAGGTCAAGTCAAGTTTAGAAATAATTTTGATATTGACATGCGTGCTAAAAGGACACTAGACCCAAATGATCAAACTGAAGAGCAGATGAAAAAGAGTTTACGGCCTTTTGTGGTTGAAAATGGGGTTTATGATAATATGGCATTTTGTCAAAACGATTGTGGAAACTACATTCAGACAGGAAGCCGATTAATTGGTATGGATGGAGATGGTAATGCTCTTTATGAATATTTTATGCGAATGCAAGAACAAGATTGCAATTTCTTCTATGTGCTTGACTTAGATGATTGCTTATGTGTAAGAAATGTTTTTTGGGCTGATGCAAGGAGTAGAGCTGCATACAAATCATTTGGTGATGTGGTGACATTTGATACTACATATCTCTCTAACCAATACAAATTACCACTTGCATCTTTTGTTGGAGTGAACCATCACGGGCAATCTATACTTTTTGGTTGTGGATTGTTGTCATGCAAGGACACAAAGTCATTTGTTTGGTTGTTTCAATCATGGCTTCATTGCATGTCTGGTGTTCCACCAAAAGGCATCATAACAGATGAATGCAAAGCCATGCAAAATGCAATTAAAATTGTATTCCCTTCCACTCAACATCGTTGGTGTTTGTGGCATATAATGAAAAAGCTTCCTGATAAACTAGGTCAATTTGCTCAATACAAGTCTATAAGTTGTCGTTTACAAAATATTGTATATGATCCGCTTACTACGAATGAATTTGAGATGAATTGGAAGAAAACGGTGGAGGAATTTGGTGTAGAGGACAATGAATGGTTAAATCAGTTGTTCCTTGAGAGACATTGCTGGGTTCCTACCTTTCTAAAAGGTGAATTTTGGGCTGGAATGTCTACTACTCGACATGGTGAAAGCATGCATGCTTTTTTTGATGGATTTGTTAATCGCCAAACTACTTTAAAACAATTTATTGATCAGTATGATAATGCATTGCAAACCAAGGCAGAAAAAGAGTTTGAAGCTGATTTTCGTTCATTTTGTAGCACTCTTGCTTGCGCTACTAAATCTCCATTTGAGCGGCAGTTTCAATTTGCATACACCCATACAAAGTTTATGGAGGTTCAAAAAGAGTTTGTTGGAAAGGCTGATTGTAACGTGTGTGTTGCCCATGATGAAGGTTCTATTTGTTACTATAATGTCATTGAGGATGTGATCATAGAAGATAAACCTAAGGAAGCTATGTTTCAAGTTATATTTGATAGGGTAAACTGTGATGTAAAGTGCATGTGCCACATGTTTGAGTTCAAGGGGATACTTTGTAGGCACTCACTTGCTATACTATCTCAAGAGCGAGTGAAGGAGATTCCATGTAAATATATCTTGGATAGATGGAGAAAAAGCTTAAAGAGGAGACATGCATATGTTAGGACCAGTTACACCGTTAAGCAACTTAAACCTCAAATGCAGAGATTTGATTTGTTAGGCAAGCAATTTGACGCTATTGCTGAAGTTGCTGCTGAGTTTGAGGAAACAAGTTCTTTTGTAAATAATACCCTCTGTGACTTGAAGGAGAAATTGGAAGCATGGGCAAGCCGTTTGAGAAACTCATCTGAGGCGGTAGTACCTATAAGCTGTGCAATTAAACATGCTTCTTGAAAGACAAATAAGAACACCCACTCTTATTATGCAACCAGCAACCAGCAACACCTCTACTCTTTCTACTTATTTACTAATGTGAAGGACAAATGTAAATGCTAAAATATTTGAGCTTCAACAAATACAAATTCAATTACATATTTTTCAGCCCAAAAAAGTGCACTTTATGATATAATTACACGTCAAAATGGCACAAATGAGCTTTCTCCCAGGAAGCAGGACATGAAAATGTTTTATACAATGCAACATATTGAGGGGAAGTATTTTGCCATTAGAATTTGCAGGTATTATAGACTTTATCTTAATTCACATTTTTCAACGAAAAAACCATGGCCAATTGGTTTTGGCATATTTCTATATATTCCCTCGAAGGATGCTGTGTTCAGTAATTGGAACTTAGAATTCAAAAGAATACAAAACCTCATTTTTAACTTGCTTATTGTATGGATTATTGAGTGCTAAAAGGCCTTGCCAATCCAAGGGAAAAAGAATATGTTCAATCTCCTATGTGGCGCAAGTTAGCAATGATTCAAGGGCCGAGGTGGAGGTTAGTTTAAGGTTACATCTTGTTCTTAGCAATGACTGATAGTTCGGTTCGACCAATTTTGTAGATTTCTCTGGTTTATTTTAGTTTCAAAATTTATTTTAGGAGTTTCTAAATCTTGAAGATCTGTGAAAGGTAATTTGATTGGAGTTTGAGCCTAACTTGAAACAGACAAGCTGCGCAGAGAAAACAATTGGCGGGGAAATGATAATATACCCAAAACCATTTCAGTTCATATTAATAGGACGTTTAAACAGGAAATTATCATAATTATTTTAAAAAAATAAAATTATAGAGCCAACGGCAAATCATATTCCTACAAGTCATCTTGAAAGGAATACCACGAAATGCGTTGTAATGGCACAAAAACAGTGTCTTGTCTTCACTTATTTAGAATTTTCCTTTCCAAATGTCGGAAAAAAAATCTGATGCTGAGTTGTGATAATAGGAGTTAACATTATAAAAGTGAATATTAATAATATAAAAATAATGTATTAACATTTTTTGCATAATTAGTATTTATTTTTATATTTAATGAGAGCCAAATACCTCCTCTGCAATATTAGCCGCTGGGATAGGTTGCTCTTCACCACCTGAAAAAATTAATAATATACTAACAAATTTGCATCTTCTTTATATTTTTAATATTAGTTATTAATTTAATATAAAATAATATATATAAAAAAATAATCAACAAATAACATTATTCAATCATAAAAAGCCAATAGCCCATTAAAGTGGCGAGTGGCGAGTGGCGCCAACCAGACAAAAGTGTCGTTGTTGGTTATAAAGTCCTGTGTCTGCCTTGTCCACTTCACGGCCTCTTGCCACCGCCCAAACCGTCCCATTCCAGATTTTACAAACCACATATTTACTATTTAGTGAGAATTCCCTTCTTATAAGGCTAAGGGTCACCCATAACAAAATTCTCTAATATTTACAGTTTTGTTTGTACCAATTTAACC
>JASKGM010000001.1:6767441-6792177 GCA_034509205.1 Ceratonia siliqua | reverse complement strand
CCCCCCCCCCCCCCCCCCCCCCCCCCCCCCCCCCCCCCCCCCCCCCCCCCCCCCCCCCGAGAGTCACGCCCGGTGGTTAAAGCTCTTATCCGACCGAGAGCCAATGCTTGGGCATTTCTAGTCAGTCAATCAACTCCCCAGAGCGATGAAAGCCAGCCATTACAACTTTTAACTTTGTCATCTCCATTAAAGGCAGCAAGCCTCCTTTTTCCAATTAGGATACAAGAAGGCATAAAATTAAATGCACGGTGGAGATTTGGTAGCGTATAGTAGTAGGTGGATAATAGACTCACATATGGATTTAAAGAAGACAAAGAGAAAAAGTACTTTTGATGAATACCTCAAAGTAGTTGGTCAAAAGGAAGGTAATGTATAGAAGATACTTTCTATTATTATTATATATTTAATTAATAATTATTATTATTTTATATTTAATTAATTATTTTTATCATTTTATTTAATTATTTCTATATATATATATATATAATATTACAATATATATATAATAAATTAAAAATTAAAAATAAAAATATATTATTTAATTCAAATCTAGTTTGACTGCGATTTGATCTCGGTTAGACTATTGACCTATAACCCTCTGCCTCCACAGATTTGATGACCAATCTGATTTTTAAAACATTAATTTTAAGAGTCTATATAATTTATAAGGGATTTTTAAGTTCAAATTTTCATATTTGTATATACAAAACTATATTGTATTTGTAAGCATTTTCTTATAAAAATTGTATTATTTACCGCATAAATTAATGACTACCAATCAAAGTGTTCAAGATTTTTTTAATGATAAAGATAAGTACACAAACTTTACAATTAGGGAGATAATTTTGAACGACAACTAAGGGGCTGTTTGTTTTTGTTTTTAAAAATAGTTTTTTTTTTGTGAGAAAAAAAAATTCGTTTGGGTAACTGTTTTTATCAGTTGTTTTTAAAAACTATTTCCAAAAACAATAACTATAAAACAAAAAACAAAAACAATTTTTTTTGTATTTTGACTTATTTTCATTTATCTGTTTTCTAAAAAACATAAAAAACAACTGATAAAATATTTTGATCCAAACAAGTTTTTTGTTTTTTGGTTCTATAAAATTATTTTTTAGAGTTGTTTTCAAAAACTGTTCTTAAAAACAATAAAACAAAAATCGTTCCAAACAGCCCATAATGCTTTTGACTGAATTAAATGGAGCAAACTTTGACATTAATTAATATTTAAGGAATTGAAACAATTGAAAACCACTTTGAAGAATTAAGTGAAAGGATTGAATAATGCTATATTTGTTTAGAGTTATTAGAAAAAGAATATCAAATTTGAAATAACATGGTTTAAACTTATGAAAAATTATATCTAATTTATTAAAATATAGACTTATATGTTTGTAATATTACATTTGATCTACCACAACATATTATTTTATTATAGAGATTTTCATTATTTTTATAACGTCGTTAAAAAATTGCAATAATTTCATTGGAAGTGTGCTATTTTGATATAAAATAAATAAATGGGACCAATACTTGTATTCATACTGAAACAAAATATATTTGTATTTATATTTTTGGTTTGTACTTGACTTAAGAGAGGTAAATATGTATAATTTGACCATATGTGAACAAACCTTTTGTAATTAAATTACCCCTAAAGAATTAATCCCAAAAAAATCCATCCTCTAATTTCATTTTTAACCGAAAGAAAGCATTATAAAATCCCACAAGACATTGACTATATTACTAATTTGTTATGATATGACCGATTCTATTAAACCACTTCTCCTCAATTTCTTTCCTTCACCAACTATGCTTCCCTCTATCTCTATCTCTCTTCATAAGTAAATAGTAAAAGTCATACATAAAACAACCTCAGAGAAATTCATAATGCTTTTCTTATGATGTATCAAGGCAATAATATTATAACTTTAGCAAAGCATAATAAAAAATTGAATCAAACTGATAAATAATGGAAGAATAATAACATGATCATTGAAATAATCAATTATCGTCATTTTTCAAATGAATAAAGCAATATAAGGAGACCATTTTTCAAAGCATCTAAAAGAATACATATAAATTAAACATATTTAAGGACAAATTCGTTACCTTTCTCTAAACATTATTCTCTCAAAGCCCCAAGTTCATATCATACTTTCATACCTGCAAAAAAAAAGTATAAAATTAATTGGATCTTTGTGAAGTCCCTTCAGAATAACAATTTTTTATATGGCTACTGACAAAAGGAAGCAAATAAAATTGAAACATAGACAAAAAAAAAATCTTGCATAAAGGAGTACAAAAAAAAATTGTATAAAGTTAGAGCGAATCACGCTATATATAGAGAAAGTTTTGTACATATAAATTTGAATTCAAATTTTATTCCAATAAATCTGACTTTCTATTAGTATAAACAAAAATACAATAAATTAGTTTTTTAGAAAAATTATTAAATGTTACTCAATCATAGAGCAAATTAGGGTATTCTATGAAATGTATTTATAATTGCTATTGAGATATAATTGATAATTCATAACTTTATTCTATTAACTTTTTATTAGTAAAAAGAAGACCTACAGTATAACAATAATAAATGAATTTTTAAAAGAAATTTAATAAAAAATTAATAACTATTATTGGTAATTAAGTTCATAATTTTATAGAAACTATACTATGATTATTTTAATTAAAAGATAAATGACATATTTTAAAATTATCAAAAATAAATCTGACAGATTTTATATATCAAATCAATATATTTTATTCCAATCAAAGAAACTATAAAAAAATATAAACAAGATAAGAGGTAAATAATATTAGGTAAATTAAATGAATTGACAAAATTTAAATTTAAATGTTATCTTATTTAATATTTTATTCTAATTCAAAATTAAAAAGAATTAATTAAAAAGAAAATTTGAAATTACAGAAAATAAATCTAGCAGATTTCGAAATTACCGTAAGAGTGAAATGAGAAGATTCTATTAAATGTATTTTTGATTTCTATTGAAATATAATTAGTAATTCATAACTTTAATTTATTGACTTTTTAAAAAATTTAAAATTTAAAATAAAAATTAATACGTATAAGCATTATACAATAACACATCGCATTATAAAGTTACACAATCTTGCCTCTTAGATAAACAGATATATATGACGATCACTTATACAAGTGCTGCTTTTTCCAATTATTAAAAATTTATTCTAAATTTTTTTAATGATCTCATAAAAAATAAATATTTTCCTCCTATTTCTTCTTTCTCTCTTTCTCTCTCCTCTCTCTATTGCAATTTCCTTGACAATGGCCTCTTTGAAAAATACTTTTTCTCTAAAAAGTTACTTAAAAAATAATTTTATCAAAAAATGATGTTTGATTAATGCTTTTTTAAAGTATTTTTTGATAAAAAAAGAAAAGTAATTATTTAGAAAATCAAAATTTTTCTTGTTTTTGGCTGAAAGTTATTTTAAGTGAAAGAGAGAGAAATTTTTATGGATAATGTTATCCTTATATTGTTAGCATATTTTCGTTCATGTCCATCTAATATATAATTTTATTTATTTATTTATTTATAATTTTAATAAAATATTAATAATAAATTTGATTTTAAAATTTATATATAAAAATTTAAGAATTCTTAATAATATATTTTTTAATTTTTAATTTGTTTAATATTGACAATTTTTTTTAAATTTGTGATAAAGTCTTTTCTTATCCAAACATAATATAAAAAATATTTTTACATACACTTTTCAGTTATTTTACCTACACAAAAGTACTTCTGCATTTTTATATCCAAACACAATAAATATAATTTCTTTTAATAAAATCATTTCTACATAATTATATCCAAATATCAAATATTAACCTTTTTTTAAAGGATTTTTCTATCCCACAGTCACATTCCCTTACAATCCCCCCAGCTGCCCATCAATCATGGCCGTTCAATTTGGTCTGAATAAACATCATCCATTGGATTGAAGGAAGTGTGATGACCGGCAACTGGAATAACCGGTTGCAATGAAATTTTTATCAAAATTGGCTCTTTGGTTCGTGCAAAAAAAATAATTGTAAAATGACCCCTTTGAAAAAAATTGGGACTCAACTTGCTGTGGCGAGAAAACTTCTCCTTCCCAGCATCTGATCACTGGTGGCACGGTGACTCACCATTGGCACGAGCACTAGCACCGAAACAAGCACGGTTCTTCTTCAACTCCGCCTACGAACTGAATATGTGGTCTTACAATGGCCTTTTAAGGTTTTTTTTTTTTGGGGTTCCCAAGTTTATCTTTCATTGATTTTTCATTTTTCTCTGTTCCAACTCCACTTTCCCAATAGTGGGAATTCCCTCCTGATTTCTTAGCATTTTTTTTTGAATTTGTTGTGTTCGTGTAATCATATCTGTGCAAAATTGGATTTAAATAACTCCCATCTTAAATGAAGGTGTGCGTAAGAAAATATTAGGGTTTCTTTAATTCTAATGTGAAAGTTGAAATTTATAGATTTGGAACGCAGCATGCAATTTCTTTGTAACATTAGTCTCGCAATTTCTGATTGTTACTAATAATTTGATGCTTTGGATGCATGATTTGTAGAAATCATGTCCTAACTGTAAGAATATAATGGTGTGCAGTCATATGCTTGAGAATGAGTTACTGAGTGGAATCAAATTTCTAACCTATTAGCTTTACAGTTCCATACTAACTTTTATATATAGATATATATTAATCTGGAAATATACTTAGTTTATCATTAATACTTGCTTCTAAGTTCTACCTAAAGATTATATTTCATCATTCTGCACTTAACATGTTGATCCCTGAGAGCTGTGGCTATTGAACACCCAAAGGATGCTGACTTGGCCGCTAGAATTGTTCTCAATGAAGTCATCCCTTTAATGTCTAAATGGTTCACGTCAACTGCAACTCCTCCAAATAATGAGGTTCCTGGATCTCAAATAAATGTAGCTGGTACAATTGGTCAATTACTCTCTTGCTTGTTTTAAACTGGTTAAATAACATATTACTCATGGTGAATGTGCAGCTGAAATAAAGGTGCAAGGGAATAGGTTGAGGAACCAATAGCTAATTGAAAAAACATACAAGGCGCCTTTTGCTCCATGTTCTATACCTGTTGAAAATGTCAAAAATGCAGACTGTTCTAGTGGGTTGCATCAAAATGTGATTAAGGATGAATCTACGCTATCAAATACCTGTAATTCCAATGATAGTTCTAATAAACTTCTCAGAATTAATGTGGTATAAAACTCACACCCTTCAATCAATATCTTTATGACTTATAGAAGTATTTTTCTGCCTTTACTTGGGGAAGTTCTATACATTTATGAGAATGATGACTTCAACTCTTCATGATTAAATATAAGAGAAAATGGCAAAGTATTGTGCCAGCCTTATTAATATTAATATGATTTGACAACGATGCAGAAAACCTTGTTTTCAGCAATGGAATCTTTAATCAACTTGATGAGATAAGTGGAACTTCAGGGGAAAGCTGCAGAAGAAGGTCAAACGGAAGCTGCTCTTAGAGGCTCTGAGATTTTGGTTAGAGTGAAGAGCTTAAAGAGATGTTGTTGCATGCAAAAGAAGCAAATGACATGGTTGTGAATGTTAACAAAAAATTATAACATCCAAAAATTATTAAATTTCCAACTTAGCAATTTAACATATAATGAACACAATATTTATCCTCAGCATTTTCTTTTGCAGCATGCAAGATAAGTTTATGGAGAAAAAGCAATTTTAGCAACTGAAATGAAGGAACTTCATTCTCGCCTGCTCAAATTGTCAGATGAAAGGGACAAGTCACTTGCAGTTCTTGATGATGTGCTCTACATTTTTTTTTATTGGCGAATCATTCATCATACTTTTTTCATGCATACTTTGCTTCTTAGAGTCCCTTATTTTGAAACCAATAGGTGAAATGTCTATTTTGAATTATTTGGCTGCTGCTATATTGTTGGTTATATCTATTTTGGAAGGGCTTCTCATTTTGTGTTCAATTTTTGAGAAGTTTCATATTGCACACACAGAAAATCACATTCAAGCATCTTTATAAACATAACATTTATTTATTTTAAATTCACATGCATTTACCTATTATGTTTTGTACCCATGTACTTTCTTACCTCGATTCTTGTTTTAAAGAGTATGGAGTTCCAGTGGTTTTATGTTGCTAATATTTCCTAATTTTCCTTTGAGGGGTTCTATTGTTTTAACTTCAGCACACTAATGTGTTGAAATGATAAGTAGAGATCAGTTTGAGTACCCTACTAACTAACTGAGATAAAATAGTTATAATCATTTCACTGTTGTAACTTGTCTCTTAAAGAGGACATGTGAATGAGCAATATTGTTTATGGAAGGAAATCCTATTTTCTTGGCTGATTGGATAGCTAAGTTAAATTATATGGAGGGCACATTAAATAAATTTTAGTATTAGTATCTTCTATTGATTCATTTCCTGGTTCTATCTTCTAGATGTGCCAAACTCTTCTAGCTTCATGCTAGCTTAACATAATGTTTTGGTAAAAAGTTGTATTTAACATAGAACATGTTGGTTAGTTAACCACTTAACCTGGTCTTAGATAAACTAGTGATAGTAATTGGGCAATTAAATTGTCTATTACTTGTTCATAAGGTTTGTGGAATATGAAGAAACAGGATAGTGCTGGATTATGAAGAAACAGGGTCCTAGTGCCCAATAGCTGGAGAGAAGGCTTATGGATATTGTTTCTTTAATTCTTCTCTATCTTTGTTAGCTGTTAGGCATCAATTGTGTAATACAGATAAACCATAGCCTTTGTTTCTTGCTATTTCAATTCTGTTTTAGTCAATTGGGTTAATTCTGCTGCTGTCTTTTTATCAATAAAATATCAGTAGTCTAGTTTCTAGTTTATACAACTCAGGTTTCCATCATTGTACATAATTTTTAAATAGTATCATATTCAATTTGCCGTCATATGAAATTGATAGTACAAAATGGCAAGTATATGGCAGATTGACATTTTATTACTTTACATTATTATTGCTCCCCTACAAGTTGGCATATTTAAAAGGCTTTCCTTAGTTGATCACATGTGTAAGTTATATATGAACCATTTATATGTAGAGATGTGTTTGCAATTACAAGTCTAAACTCTAAGTGTATGCTAATTTATTTGTATTGTTGTTTTAATACTTATATAGTTATGTGTGAAATTTAATATTGCATGTCATGAGGTATATATATTTCCTTATTTCATATAGGTAATTTATTTCTACAATTAGAAGAAAATTAGAACCTAGTGTGGATGGTCACAAAAAAGTGAAGAGAAAAACCTCCATAGGCAAATGATTACTTTATAAGTAGGTTGACTAGTAATGCAGATAACTTATGAGTCAAAGCACTAGTTCATCACTTCATCTATCCATAAGTTGAATTAACAGCTAAAACCAGTTGAAAACATTAAATTATCTTCACTTTTAATACAATTACAACTCATAATTCCAGCTCAGAGAAACCAGTGAACTTAAACATCACAAAATAATCCAGCTGAAGAACAAGATTAGAATTTTATTATATTAGAGCTCGACTTCTGCATGATTGGTTTTTGTTGTTATCAAGTTTAGAGAAATTGATCTCTTTCTTTATATGAATTGTTCACTGTCCCTATGTTGTGAATCTATATTGGTAGTTTGATATGAATTTACCTCTGCAGTTCAAAGGAACGCGAGCTACTTGAAGGACTTGCTTTCCTAGCAACACAACAAGTAGTCATCCAAAAACCCATCCTAGAACTCAATCTTTCAATAGGTGGTTTCTTTATTACTTGCATGCTTTGTCCAACAATTTATAGAAATAATTAGTCATTTGATATCTTCTTGAATCTTTGAAAATGGATACCATTTGAACTATTCTTACTTTTCACCACATTTGCAAGTTGGAATAGAGAAATTGGTGACAATTTAGGGAACATATTTCATCAAAAAGGACAAGAAATTACCATTAAATGGTCAAGCTTGGTATCTAGTTGGAACGACTTTCAATTGTAGTTTAGGCTTATTGGAAGCAGAGATAACATTTTCAAAAAATTGTAGCTTAGAACTCTTACAATCTATTATACTATAAAATCTGGCAAAACCTTTTACTGGTCATTATCCATTTTCCCACCCAAACTATTTTTTTTTTTTGACAATTTATATCCTAAAACGTCTTTATGTTGGACATATGAATCAAGGCATTTTACAGGGTGTGAGGCATGGCTTTTATGATAAATTGGATGATGATGGTCTTATAGCACTGGCAAGAAAATGCTTAAAGATAATATCTTCCCTGTTGTTTGCCTGCTGATGCCCATCTGGGTAATGCTTTACATTTTAACCTACATTGGATATTACTTTGTTTTTGTTTAGTTGTCAGTGTTGAATAATGGGGTCTATGAGAAGTCTATGTATAATGTTTTGTTCTTGAGAAAAGTGTGTGGTATTCACTCTTAATATAACTGTACTTGTATTTTGTCTAAAAGTTTTTCTCTCATGGGAGTCTAAATGTGATAGAAAGGAAAATGAAGTTGCATTACCAATACTTGCTTTTTCTTTGGGTAATTAGAAAGGAGGAGCAGAAAGACATGGGTTAGTGAAATAGTAGCTTATAGATTAGTTTTGACTCTCTATTTAATGGTATTGCAGGCAATGTGTTATTGCTGGGGACATGACTAAGTTACATGAAGAGTTAAGTTTAGCATTTATTATGTAAAAGTCAGCATCCAATAATCGAAATCCTGATTAGACTACTTTGATTTGATTAATTATCTTATTTCTATTATGACTATTTTGGAGCAGTTGATTCTGCTACTATTTTTCATTTTAATCATGGTAATAATAACAGGTCAATGGTTATTATCTCGACTCTTTAGATGCTCACCAATGCAATAGTCAATTAGAAAAAAATATTCTTTATGGCTATGGTATCTCATTTTAGCCTATGTTTGTGCTATGCATGATGGCATCTTGCCTTTTGGGCTATTCATGATGGTGTCTTTTTATCCCATGCTATGCATGTGAGATTGATTTTTTTTTTTTGGAGAAAACAAAATTTGCATATTTCTTGCCAAAAGTCAAAATATACCTAAATTGGGGTTGCCATAGCATGCTTAACCATTGGATTGTAAAATATACCTAAAGTGGGGTTCCCAATATATTCAAGTAGGTTGATTTCTTAGGTGCTCACGTTATAGTTTGTGATTAAAATGTTTTTTTAATCATTTTGTAATGCTGGTAGTATTGATGGTTGTCGGGTTGTAGCATGTTACGTTGTTACAGCTGAGGGTACAACATTTATCCAAATAAATTTATATCACAATGTAATGATTGTTGGATAAGCATCAAGTAATATACCTGACATTCCATTTACACATGGATTTTACTGTTCTAGAACCGTAAGTGAATTATATGCTTAAGCAATGTGAAGAGCATATTGTTGAAGAAGTCCTTATCTTCCAATATATGTTTAAATTTTGGATTTAGTAACTCCATTGAGTATGATTGTATGTGCATTTTGTGCAACTTGAATTCAGTGAGGGTTCTTGATAAAGCGAGAAGAGGGGCGAGTATGAGGAGTATGATTTCAAGTCAGTTTAAATAATGAATGGAGTTTTAGCCTTGTGTACATACCACAAAAGCTATAAATGTATGTGATTTTGTTAATTTTCTTATATGATTACACTATAAATCAAATTTATTATTGAACGCATGTAAAAGTATTCTCTGTTTGGCATCTTTGCATTGAAATTCATTTGAAAAGTCAAATTATTCATCATGCAGAATTTTTTGGAAGCAAAGAAACCGTACCTTCATAGGGTAGCAATGAGTCCGGCTGTCTTTGTAAAGTTTAGTCTTTCTTCAAATCTGACAACAACAATGTGGATTGGAATTCCTTGTTTTAACATTTTATATCATTCTTTTTGGATAATGGATACTCTTTTACACCCCATTTCTTATTATCTCTTTATGCACATAGAATCTATCATTATGAGATCCCATTCCAGCTTTATGTGAATTTACTACAGTTTCTTTTTCACCTTTATTGTGGACAGTTTTAAGGATTTTTCAACAAATATAAGTGCTATAATCAATGGGAGTGGTTGTTTCCATGGTCTCCATCAATCCTCATGAATGTAGAGTCAGCTCCACCCTTATGAAACTCAAGACAGATTATACTAGATGGTAGCATAGAAACAAATGTTTCAGCCTAAAGCAGACTCATAATGTAAACCATTTGACTGTGAATTTTGACTTAATAGCTTACTGTTTGCAGCTTGTGACACATAAATTGAGTTTTAGTAAAATTTATCATTATGGTGTTGGGAAATATGATTGCATTGTGCAAACATAATACACTTACTAACACTTAGCTAATATATTTGAATTGCATAAGCTATATTTTACATATCATGCATTTGGTAATATCATGAATAAAAAAAATAAAATAGAAATAAAAATTACGTGAAAGATGGTATAGTTTAAACATTTGTCACTCTGATAATAACATCTCATATGTCGTTTGTCAATGTTCAAATGAAGATAATATTATAAAAAGTGTCTCATTTTATAAAGATATTAAGTTTTATTACTAATGTTTGAATATACTAATTTATCTGTAGATGAAATAATATTTTATGGTGAAATTTCACAAAAGTAACGGCTATTATGTTTCCAACCCATATGAGGATAATAACAAACAAATAACCATGACATAATGTTTAAATATATATTATTTTATATTAAATTAATGGTATAATCGATATAAAATACCAGTTCAATATGACGTGTTTAAGAGTTTAAGATTGTCTTACAATGTATGATTTGATGATATTACATTAAATTTCTTGTTGTAAGGGAGAATGATTATATAGTTACATTATTTTGTTAACAAACGTAATATTTTTTATAATTGATTTTATCTATTAAGTTAGCTTTAAATTAATGACAAATGTATTTTATAATTATGACTTCAATTTCTCAATCATGGAATAACAAACATTGTAGTTGTTAATAATAAATTCGATTTTATATCATAGCTATGCAATTTATATTGTTTTATTCATAAATAATAAGTTAACACTATAAGAAATTGAATATTTGAACTTCATTATCAAAAAAATATTCTTCAAATTAATATTTTTAAACTTGTGGGATATATGTTTACATTATAAAAATGTCAACATAAATTCACATCAATATCAATAAGTATAAAACTAATATTATGCAAATACTAAATTTACTAACTTATAGCTATTTCCATTAAGTGATTGTATGATATTTTAATAAAATTTTTCTTGTTATGAATCATGCAAAAGATGTAAATGACATGGGCATAAGAGTTTATGATTGTTTATCAATGTATGATTTTATGTGATTAAACGAAACTTAGTTATACAAAAATTGTTATGAATGATCATCTTATTAAACTAATAAAAGAATAGAAAGCAATGTTTGGCAATTAATTAGGCACTTGAGTTTTAGTAAACTTTAACATAATGGGTTCAAACTCTACTTATCCTACGATGTGTTAAGAGTTTCTTTGAGCGTAACAGGCTCTAGAGATATTACATTATCCTTAACTTCGTCATTAGTAGGATTTTCAGTGATGTTAGCAACAATTTATTATAAACTTGAAACCTCTAAACTTGCATCATTTTCACTAATAGGCAATTATGAGTGACTTATTTTAGTTTGGTTTTGGGGAGAATAATAGGCCATTATGGTTGTGCATTGTTTGCTGTTACTTGTTCATAAAATGTGATTAAGCTTTTGCATCATGTGCTTCTTTACCCTCCATGCTCTCCCCCCTCCCACTTCTTAAACATTATGAAGAAATATATAAAGATGTATCCGTGTGTGTTGGGGATAGGGGAGATAGAAGATAATTTGGTTGTTTTAGAATTTCTTATGCACTAGTTGGTGATTTATGGACTTCTATATGGGATAATTTCCAACATATTACGTATGTGTATCATCAGTCAATGAATTCCTCATTGTTGCATATAAATAGGTTACTCTTGTATAAGAACTGCTAAAAGAAAGTACTTCAATTTGGTTTGAAATTGTTACCAGAATCATATTGATTATTGACTTTGACTGAAGTTCATCATATCTAAAGATATAGTTTTTGATAGGGTTTTGTTATTTCATAAATGAAAAAACAAGTGTATTTGTATACATTTTTTAATTGACCCTCTAAATCCTAAAACCAAGTATTTCACATGATTAATTTTGTGTAATGATTTGAATTGCTTCCCACATACATCTAGTCACGTGGCTTTACTATGATGTTTTGAATTGGCATTCTCCCTCAAGAACATCTCTTTAGTAAGATGTTTTCAACTGGCATTCTACCTTGGTTATAGAAAAGATGAAAATCCTAAACTGGGAAAGATTATAGAATATATTTTCTTTGAGAAATAAAAGATTAGGACTATTTCATTCTGCTATGAAAATAGCATTTAATTTTCAAAATCAAAAAATGGCAAGAACATAAAATATAATTGCATTGATAACTAGGCTATTGAAATGCCAATATGCAGTAATCATATCAATAAGATAAAGCAAAACAAAGGTTCTTGATATTTTTTTCATGACAATATGGAAGCTATAAGAAGCAATGTTAGAGATTCAATTTGTTTCTATATAGGTCAAGTTATTTTGTTCTTATAATATTCCAATTGCATAATTGGTCTTTTCATTTTAAATAATCATGGAATGTCCTTTGTTTTGCTGCAGAATTTTGGACCTATGTAGCTCTGGTTTGTTGGTCTAACTAGTTTGCTGCAGAATTACGAGCACCATATGCGGTTCAACTTGAAGGAGATCTAGTTTGTTGATGTAACTAGTTACGAATAGGAGGAACTTGATTTATTGCCTTTTACCAAGTAATATGGTATTGTGACATGGTGAAAACTAAGTTGATATGAGAGAGTCAATGTTTGGCTTACAGTTGGTCATGATGAAGATGTTAATCAATATATTAGTGGACATGAAACATGTTCCCCAATCAATATATTAGCAAGCACCATGATTTTATGCAGAAATAGAAACAGTCAATGCTTTGACAAGTTAAAAGACAAGAACTTTGTTTAACTTATATCTGCAATTATTCATGTGTAGTTAGTATACAATGCGGTCAAAGAAATCATGTGTACTAAGTATGCAATGCTGTCAAAGAAATCATGTGGAGTTAGTATGATGATGTCAAAGAAATATATAAATTAATGCACTATGGATTTGTCTACCAATCAATGAAAGTTCGTAAGATAATTATAATTTGAACCATTGGTGATAATGTATACTAATACTCAATGCCTATAATGTTGCAATTGAGCTATTGATCTTATTAATAATAGTTTGTTAAATTTTTATTAATAATTATTAACTTTGTTGATTTCATTGGCGTTGAGTAGATTTTTGATAACAATAAGATCATAAATTTATTTAATATATGAAACTAATTGCAAAATATTGTCTTCTTAACATTTATTAATTTATTTTATGCATTAAGTATATTAAAAAATTTAAGGTGGCGTTTATTGATCAATTGTATTTATATTTTTTTAATATTAAAATAAATAATCAACTAATTAGACTGTCATAAATAGCAATCATTTGAATATATATTAATATACATGAATGTATATGTCATTCTTACTAATAACATTAACATAATTTGCATCTCTTTAAGTAAAAATAATGTGTTTGCTAAGTTACATCAATTTATATGGATATATATTTTTTTATTTCTTAAGGTTGTTTTTATAATTTTTATTTTAATAAAAGAATCCAAAGAATATAAGAAAAAAAAAATCAAAAACAAGTTCAAAAAATTCAAAAAATAAAAAAATAAAATACAATACTTAAAAGAATGTAAAAAATTCAAAAAATATACAAAAATTAAAAAATATAGAAACAGTGGCTTCAGTAAATAATTTGGAAGAGGGACATTGAGAATTAAAGTTAGAACCATCAACTTTAATATAAGCTAATTGCATATCTTTATGGTGATTCAAGAAACCTTTAGTTAAATGGGAATTAGTCAGAACCATCATTCCCTACAATTAAAATTAGAACAATCCTTCCCTACAAAATTAAATAGAATTAGTAAAATAGAAATATCTGTACTTCCATCTAGATGTTCAGTGCCACAGAAATATCAGGACACAGAAATATCTGTACTTCCATCTAAATGTTCAATGCCATAGAAATATCAGGACAGCAATGAAGAAATTAAATGCAAGATACAAGTATAGGTACAAAGAAAAGTTCCCATTGCGAGACATAGTTAATTACACAATATAACTTTGTTCAAAAAACAAATCACTCATAGAAGCACCGATTATCATTGGCAAGGCACATAACTAGAAAGCCCTTCGACGCCCTACCCCATCAGTAATCTAGTCGCTCAATAGACATCCAAACAAGACACCACCAAGACATATACTCACCACCAGACCTTAATTCAAAACAAAAAAACTAATTCTAATTAATAGAAAACTTAATGAAGAATGTCAAATTAAGCAAGTATAAGGAGCGGGTTGGAATCTTTTTTGTCACCTTCTGCCAAAGTATTCCCATTGAAGCCAAGATCCATATTATTAGTCATAATTAACATTGACAAACCATGGACTCCTAAGTACAACTTTAATAACTTATACAAATTGCCAATTCTGAAGAAACAGTGGCTACAACTGTCAAATCCATACAAAAAATTTATACACATACTAATTCTGGTATTACTCAGTTTTCCAAGCCTTTTTGACTTCATCCAATTGAGCACTTGGAATGCTTGAGTGCTTATCCAATCCTTTAACCCAATCTGTTCATCATCTATGTTAGTTTGATCTGAAAATGCTGCATATTGATAAGTTGAAAATGAACTACCACTAGCTGATATGTGTGACAGAGTAGTCTTGTTCCCTTGAACATGAGAATACTAGTGTGGTGGGTTAGCAATATGTCACATTGGAGGCTTATATACTTGAACATGAGAATACAGGTTTGGATTACCTAGTGAGCCATAAATTGGAAGCCCATAAAGAGACTGATTGCCGTGACTAGGAACCAAATCCATCATGCGCATTGCCTGTGATAATAAATGTCAATTAGAAGAAACTGGAAAAAAATTTCCATTGTATATTAACAACTGGAATAGTTGTGAGAAGAAACGGCAGGATAACAATAGCTGACATTCAACACAAGATACCATACTATTCGTGAATTACCAAACTAATTGTAATCCTGACATCTCAGACTCAGACTCAGTGAATTACCAAACTAGTCCACATTCAAATAGTTTGCCACACAGATATGAAGAGATTCACCAGTGGGTAACATTATAATAACATGTGTTTCTATATATATGGAAAAGGGAAGGGGTCATAGAAATGGAGCCAAGTAAATACAAAATAATTCTATTCCCTTCACTACTCTATTTCATTTTAAACTGGTAATACCCTTTTAGTCCTTCTATCTAGGGGCTTTTTTTCCTCTTTATGAGGTATGGATGTTTATTCCCTTCAGTTACAAGACAATATTATAAAATGTTTTCGAGGAAGTTTTAACTCTTAATTGACAAATACAGATCAGTCTAATCCAAATAAATTTTATCATGTACCAGATGTCATAGAAATTTAAGTAACTATACTCAGCCAAAAATATTAGTAAGCGTTTTGTTTACTGATACATATGATGGAATTTCGCCCTTGATTATTTATGGTGTTTGTCCTATCTAAACCTCAAATCCTCTTTAGATATATATATCCCTTCACAATTATTCTCAAGCCTTTCCTGTAGCCATCCTTCTTTATCAGGTAGTTCACTTCTCATTACATTCGTTTCATGTCAATACTCAATGGGCAAAATTGATTTGTAGGTTGCTCTTGAGAAATGGGTTCATACGGGAAACTTACTATGTAACTTGACCGTAATTGATAGGCCATATGGTGAAAATGTGACTCGCAAAGGCAAACATGGCAGCATATTTGTTGGCCAACATAAATTGATTGCATGGTGCTAAGTGCTTGTGAGCTAACTCATTATCACTTATTACCTCCTGAGAAAAAATTTTAAGACTCTAAAAAAGTATTCTTTTAAAACTTATTTCAATACTTTATCCCACCTAGAAGGCAGCTGAAACCCAAACTCAGATAAAAACAAGAAAAAATAAAGTTATTCAGCAATTTTGCCAAGGACCATACATGTTATGAAGGATCAACTAAATTTGAGAAACATAGATTTGACAGATTGGACATCGCTACATAATCAGCTCAACAAATGCATCCATTTTAACTACAAAACCCATTTTAATAAGCAACAATAACTTACATCAAAAACATTATAAAGGGTGAGATTTAAAATGTAGAGCAATTTTCATGACATCACAAGGGAAATGTATCCAATCAACCTTATCTTTCGTCAACTTCTCCTTTCTTAACTCCAATGGATACCTATACCCAAAACAAAATCAATAATAAGTTCATCAAGAGACATTAAAAATGAGACCACATTTCAACTCTAGCCAGTATATGCAACAAAATGATCATATGAAGAGCAAAATGCAAAATTAGGTGAATATGTGATGCTACAAAATAAAATTTGCTACCCACAGAAAATGGGTAACAAGAATAAATAGAATATGGACTAGAATAAAAATACAATTGAACTCTGAAAAAGCAAATCGAGTAGATTGAGTTCATTAGGGAAGAATTCAAGTCATCAACTTCAGAAAATGATTACTTTTACAATTTAGGATAGGACTCACCAGCGATGGCTATCTAATTGAAAGCCATAAAGTTCATTCAAAAACAAGCTCATTATTTTAGCACCTGCATAATTTCAATGCAATCAGGAAACTAACCTTACAACAAGGATAGAAATTGCAACTTGGCCCCCCTCAAAAAAATAAATAAATAAAACTAAAGCTGACTGTTAGACCTGTTACTAATTGATTGTAAAAATTAACAAGTTTTATACATGGGAGAGGTCACACTAATGTTCATATAGTCTCATGTAGCAGGTAACATTAAGTTCCAATAGAAATATATGCATAACGCCACAAAATTACAAAAATGATAAATGCCCAAAAAACCCTAACCTTCAACTTCTATATCGACAACACCTCCAAATAGCAGAGCCTCCTCTTATAAATGTATCACATGGAAAACCCAGTACAAGGCCCAGGAGGCATTCCACTTTTCTTAACCTATTAAGGGGAGAAAATAAGGAATTATGAAAATAAACAGTTGGGAGGAAATAAAATAAAATATTGTATGCATATGTATGTGTGTCTGTGTGTGCACAAAGAGAGAGAGAGAGAGAAAGATAATAATGATCAAGACAAGAACATAAAAGAAAAAAATGTGCAATTCCATAATTGATTTAAATAGAGAAGAAGGTGCTGATATTGAACAATATTTCCCTCCAAAGTTTTTTAATTTCTTATAGTGGGGGCAAAATTCTTACCCTGCGCTATCAAGAAGCTTAAACTTGCCTAAGATGAGGAAAATACAAATTCTCTAAATGTTGAACTTTAACCCATTATCTTGTTTCATTCCCAAGTCTTAAGATCAAGGGACCAGAGGTCTGAATGAACAATCCCTTTCTTAGTGACATTCTTATCAGATGAAACTTCTTTTGAATAGCCACCATACAAAAAAATCTGTAATGTCAAAGGAATTTATCACAATGATGATAAAACTAATAGAGGAATACTGTACTAGATTGACAAACACAAGCATGTCTCCAAGGTATCAAGTAACGTAAAATAGAATAGCTCTAAATAAGTGGCTTTGGTAATTTACCGACCTCATCTTGGTGAACAAATAATTGAAAACCACTCCGCCCAGTTGGCCAGATCGCCTTAGGCTTAAGGTTTATTTTTTACCACTACAGCACAAAATCAGATTAGTTTTAGTTACATTAATGTATAAAATTTCCCAGGAATTTATTACACTATACAGCCTGACATTTTTGGCATCAAACTTACTCAGAATAATAGATAGCATATTAAAGGATTCATTGCATAGTACAGCCAGTTATTCAAATATATTTACCTTAAATTGATCGAGGTCAAATACAAATAGATCATTGTAGTACCTGCATAGTCAACTAAGAGGTCTCTTAACCTTCAGCTGGTAGAGATAATGCAATTAAGTGCATCAATGCCAATATATGATCATTTCTTAATAAATTTTAAAGAACTCCATTTAATTTTCACATGCAAGTATTGAACAGACAGAAAATCTAAAATTCGATATGTTTAAGAACAATTTTTTTTTTGTATAAATAAACTTCTGAAGGTTGATTCAGCCTCTATCTGATAGCTTCCATTAATAAAATGTTATTTAAGTTTTCAAAATGAAAGCAAATAGTTCATAACTTTCAGGGGCCTTATACACACAACACATGATCACGCAAATAACCTCAACTACATTCCTGTGATAGATTACTGTGTGTAATGATTCATTTCTATTATAGCAGTCCTTCAAAAAGGAGTCTCAATATTTCACCATCAGTATCCAAGTATATTAAGTTATTAGCTTATTCAAGACATAAAATTGTAAGCTCATAGTAAACAACAAAGCAACCATGCTGAAGACTCTAGAAACCATAAAAAAATAGAAACAAACAAAGACTCCATATGAGCCCCCTACTGCCAAATTTTGTGACCCACGAGCACATACAAGAACTATGACAGTAGATAAAACAAATCCTTTCCTGTGAGACCAAAATTATAACAAAAAGATAAATGTCATCATGCTATATTTGTAGGGAAGAAAACATACACCTTAAGAAATACTATTATGTAAGTATATATGAAGCTCAAGCTTTGCTTCTTTACCAGACTTACTTAGCTCTAAAGTTTAATAAGGGATAATAAATATTAAAACTCACTTTTCAAATATAGAACAGCTAACTATTGGCTATTGCAAGTTTTTCTTCCATGAAAGGGAACAAAATTTAAAATAACATACATGTTACAGAATTATGGACTCAACAATTACAATTTTAAAATAGTGGCAGAGAAAAAAAAAGTTCATGTAGCTGAAATAAAAATTCTAAAACAGTGACAAATATTGAAATCACAAACTACAACTTGACATTCAAATTGTTGAAGTCTAAAAGGTTCCTAAAGGTAGCAACAAAGAGAAAGATATCATATGTGGAAACACAAGAGAGATAGAGAAAATATTGCAAGGTTTCAGCAATTACACTAGGCAATAACAACAACTGACATCTCAGACTTAGTGAATTACCAAACTAGTCCACATTCAAATCAATAGGAGTTTCAGTGCAACTATTCGTAATCCCGCTTTAGTCAACCACGAAGGGTTAGTTGGTAATGTAATAAAAATATCCAACATTAAGATTTTATTAACAATGAATATCAATTGACCTGAGACATACTGGCCCATGAGCACTCGGGTGATGACTCCAACAAACCCACAGTACAGGTAGATCGGTTGTGACCAACTTGTTTACACCTCTCACATTTTCGGGGTCTCCTTAACCCGCTAGACTCACCCACAGGCCTACCCCTTGAATGAACCATTGCAGGATCTTGCACATCACAATCAAACCCAAATGTTGCCATTCTTTCATTCTCACGCTTTTGCTCCAAGTTTCTAATCATCCTTTGCACTTGATCTCGAATGGTATAAAAGTCTTCAGTTTGCTCAGAGGCAAGGTGTATAAGGCATCGCAGACTGTGTCTGAGAGATGCCACTCCTTACTTCACCACTTCCGCTTGATTTTGGTTGGACGACTCACCCATTTCTTCCATAAATCATATTTCATCTTGCTTTACATCCTTGGTCCACCTCTTGTTAATAACAGATGGAATCAAGCATGCCAAATCCTCGTAAGCCATAACACAGAGCATGTAAGGGCAAGGCATGCTATAGGAATAGCATACCGCACTCACACTGCATCCATTGGCTCACCAGCTCAGGGTCATAACATACTTGATATCGCTTGTCACTCATCATGTACTTTTTAACATAGTATACCAAACTACCACAAATGTTTTGAACCTCATCAACTGTCTAAGCTGACGCCTCAAGCAACGCCTCCTGAAATACAATAAAGGCTTCGTTGGTATATAATTCAGTCGCAAACCTTTCAAGAGCATCGTACGCAGTACACAATACAAACTTGCCAAACTGTGAGTTATAATTGGCCTGCAGTTCATTATATCTCATTGAGTGCATAAATGCTTTGTAGATTTGTTGAATGAACTCCAACAAGTTATACTTCCAATTAACATAAGTTCCAACATAGGCATTTATGCCCTCATAGCGTGATGTCGTGGTAAAGCCACACATCATCTTTCCTCTCAGATGTGCGGCTCACCTTGACTCAAACTGGCCAACGTCAATATTAGCAGTGGCCAATTTACCAAAATCCCTAACAAATTCCCTCTGTTTAGTATTTGATTGCACATTTTATTGCAAGTTCCATGAACATAATATGTGATTGGCATCAGGGTATAGCTCTACTATCGCATTCCTCATTGCCTTGTCACCATTAGTTACAAATGACACCGGATTCTTCCCGTCCATGGCCTCAACCAGTGTTCACAAAAGCCACTTGTAACTATCCTCAGTCTTGTTGCTCAATAGACAACATGCAAAAACAACGAATTGCTCATGGTGATTAATTCCTGAGAATATTACCCACGGTTTATTGTATTTATTTTTCTTATAAGTTGAGTCAAATGCTACTATGTCACCGAAGCATTTATAGTCCATGCGACTTATACCATCCGTCCAGAATAACTTATCCATGCAACCTTCGTCATCAACTGTGTGTTTCATGAAAAATCGTGAATCATTCACTAATATGCCCTTCAAATATATTAGAGCAGCCATGGCATCTCTGCCGCTTGAATCCTCCTTCCTCCGCCAGTCCAAACGAGTATATAGGTCTTTCCTAGTGAAATCAACCCCGCTAAAGGCACCCGATTGCGATGCCATATAACTCAGAATGTGTGATGTTTTCATTATGTGGTCATGCAAACTATATACTTGTGCCTCTTCAACTTCGTCAATTTTGCGGTGCGATCGATGAAACTTAACAATGCTACTCCGTATAAGGGGCTGATTGTGGTCTACTACAAATTTATTAATCGTCCAAGTATTCCGCGCCATATTTTGCTCAATTCTCAATGTTGCTTGATAGCCACAACATGTAATTGGTCATTGTGCCCATTTCCTCTTAGGCCTATTATTGTCTTTTTCATATCTAGATCCTTCACAAGCACATACAAAACTCCGATATAAAAGTTTTTCGTTTCTATTCCTTCTGTATCGATCCTTCCTTGTCCCAAACCCGTGGGCCAAACCATATTTCTGGTAGAATTCGTACACATCATCTTCATTAAGCCACTCTAACCTCATTATATCTTCAGTGGTCAAATGCTCGAAATATTCCTTCTTAACAACCACATTTTTGGATTGCAATTGGGTATTCATTGTTTCACTGAAAATTATAACATACATAATACATAACTACCAATCAAGCCAGGGCATTTTAAACCAAATAGTGACACAAAGAAGTGGAAAAACATAGAAGAGAGAATACTTGCTGCATATGCATCATAAACATCATCATATGCAAAAGTATAACACATGAGGCTACGCATCAGCCTTATATAATTTCCAAGGCTTGGACTTAACATTTTAATGGATCCTATATTTTTACTGTTAAATAAGAAAATACTAATAAAGCTTAAAATTGTTGAATCTACCAACTCTTTGGAAATATTACTAAGTCCATCAAATTCCTCCAAGGCTAACTAACAAATCTACATAATAGTTTTAACTATCCCTAATAATATTAGAAGGGAGTAATATGCTAAACTGCAATTTGAGGACTTACTATATAAGGATGATTTTTTATGGGCCCAAATAGCTCATCAAAATATACTCATATATGGAGGTAAAAATGCTAATTTTTTTAATCGAGTAGTTAAGTAAGAAAGGGCAAAACATTATACATAGTATTCAAAATGAACAATGTCAAAAGATATCTAATGCTAAATATATAGGAATGCTTGCCACAAGCTATTTCAATGCAATCTTTACCAATGGTGATATTGGTGGCCTAAATAACTTAAATGATTAGCAGCATTGGTATCCCTGATATCAATCTTGACCCATAAACTATTCTTAATTCAGAAGAAATAAATACTAAGACCAATATGAAGAAAAGTGATTGCAACAGAAATATCATTATAGGTAATTCTTCATGCTAAAACTATTCCAAAGGGTGACATTTTCCAGCTAGTAGGATGTAAATCACAAAATTGTTCAACAGGTCATAACTTGAGTGAGGACAGTGAGCAGTCATAGATTTCCATCAAGTTCCTCAGTCCGAACACTTCTAGCATTTCTTCGTCTTTAAGGTACAAAATTACCTTAATTCACATTCCATTACTATGCCAAGCTAATATGAACGATGTTCTATTGCGGCTTAACCCTTGAGCCTCAAAGAGGTATTTGTCTTTTTGGCAAATAAGGAATTAACTTGTATCAGTCCCAACAGTATACAAGTTCATCTGACTGAAGACATAAAGGAAAGTCCTTACCCCATATAAGTTGTAAGGTCCAACATCTCTAGATTAAGAGAATTAACATAAAACAGATCCAATATGCAAGGCTATTGAGGTTAAGGTAAGGCTTCCTAAGGTTTCAAGAAAAGTCTATATGTTTTGGAAAAATTTAAAAGTAAAATCAGAACAATCAAAGGAATTTTATTAGATTCCTTACATTATATTTTAATACATTAATAATGTCAACCAGGACATGCTTAGAAAGTAAAATTGTCATCCCTTTCCTCAAATCATGTTTATTTTTATTTATGTTGTGTTATCATAGTTATTATGAATTAATTTAAAGTTATAATTTTTTTTTATTTATTTAAATTACTAAAATGCATATATTGTGATTCCATTAAATTTTTATATTTTTCAAATAAAATGACTACATTAATTTTGTATTTATAATATTTACTATTCTATTCACTTTTATTGAAGAAAAATTTCCATCCATTTTGATATTAAATTTCCAAATAGGGAAATGATAAATCTACTATGTTCTTTTACTTCCTTCTTGCTCCATTCCCTGTTGTTCTGTTATATTTTGTTCTTCATGAAACTTCCAAACGTAGTTTCAAGATCTTTATCCCTCGAGTAAATATTCAAGGATTCAAACTGTCTCAGTGCATCAAACAGATCTGTCAGTAGCAAAATTTTAGGACTAGATTTCAATCATCAAAGTTGAAGGCTATATATTTTTCTTTGATAAATAATACTAGATGCCCCTCAACCTGAACTATCATTAGTTGATGTCTAACTCATGTGCTTCTAAACATATTAAAAACATAGTTTAGTAAGTGAACATCTTAATTTCTCAAATAACTAAAAATATATTTAAAAGATATTTGAGTATGAGATACAGTGAAAATTCAAGGTTTTTTATGTCATAATAAACATAAAAATATTTGATCTCATACCTGATTGTCTTATAAATAATTTTTCAAGTATGAGAAAATAAAATACTTACTTACCAAACTCTTAAAAATTCTATCCATCTATTGTTGCCAATTACAAATATAATTCATGTAGATGCTTCGAATTTACATTATATACAAGCACAAAAAAGGTTACTACAAGAAGTTACATGTTAAAAAAACACTTATAGTGATAAGACCTGCAAATGCTTCGCCTAGAAGAGCAGGATATAGTAAACAAATGACATTATCAGTACATGAAGTATGGTTAGGGAAGGAGAGTTCAACATTAAGCTGATATTGAATTCCATTTCCTACTTTTTTTAACCATACAGGTAACGCAGTGCACTAACTACAGCATAAGTATTATTGAAAATGTACATTATCTAAACACACTTAAAAAATATGCAACAATGATGTTAGAAGAGGAAAAAATACTGAAGAAATTAAGAAAACCTAATAAGAATAATCAACGGGATAAATGGAGAAAAAATAGATCAGCAAAAAGAGGGAGAATGAGTTGCAAATCGAAATGGGAGGAGGGAGAAGTACAACTGAAATCAGCCGGTGAACGATAGCCGCTAAAGAATGAGGGCCGTCGTCGAAGGGCACGGGCGTCTTGGAGGTGCGCTGGTCAGAGAGGAAGATAGATGAAATCACGGGGGTTACTTCTCTGTTACCCTTTACCTATATTGAAAGAAATATTGTTAACAAAATATGAGAGCACCGTGTTGCAAATGAGAAACGCGAAAGCACTAATATGAAAATTAGAAAAATTATTTTAAAAAAAATTTAAGCTTGTAACTAGGACTGTCCGAGAGTAACACCCTTAATTTAAACACATAATAAATACAAAAGTATTTATTATATATATATATATATATATATATATATATATATATAATCCAAGCCTTAAGAAAGAATATAATAAAATTAGAACAAATAGAGGTGTCTTAGTATTTGGAGGTACTTTCTTTTTTCTTCCTTTCAGCCTGTTCTGATTTCATTCAGAAAATAACAAGGCCAAAGTCTCAGGCTGAGTCAAGGGGAAATGGCATTTTCTTTTGCTCCCTCATTGGGGTCATCTAGGATTACATTTAGTCTCTTTGATATATTGTTGGTGAGAATGAGGGCATTTCTTTGGTTGACTTAAAGAACAAGATGAATTATCTGT
>JASKGM010000001.1:6753437-6766183 GCA_034509205.1 Ceratonia siliqua | reverse complement strand
CTTTTGAGCAGGTGGTTCAAGTAGAAGTGATTTAAAAAAAAAGGTATTTAGTGTTTGGATGTAATTACGCATAAGTGGTTTTACTAAATAAAGTAGATATCTTGCATTTGAATTCAAAAATGTAAAAGTACTTTTGAACATGTAAAATTATTAAAAATGATATATAAAAGTGCTTTTTAGAAAATTTGTCAAATATTTTAGGGGTATATTAGTCTAAAAAGTTTTTTCTCTCCTCCATTGGATTTGCATTTTTAAAAGCTACAAATCTTGATTTTTTTAAAAAGCAGGTGAAATTGACACTTTTTTCTTTTTAAACTAAAACAAATGATCATTTTTGCATAAGCGTTTTTTTTTTTAAAAAGCCTTTTGGGATGGCTTATGGCCCCTAAAGAGGGTATATAAAAGTGTTTTTTAGAAAATTTATGAAATATTTTAGGGGTATATTTATCCAAAAATTTTCTCTCTTTCATTGGGACTTACTTTTTTCAAAAGTTACAAATATTGGTTTCTCAACATAGCACATGCTTTTGCTTTTTTTTAACCCAAAATAAGCTTTTTTTTTTGGCAAAAAAGCAGTGCCCAAACGGGCTTCTTCCTCAACAAGCTCTTCCAGATGGAATGGCCGTTATTGTTCTATAATCTATACAATCATTTTCAGACAAATATTGTTATTTTCATTTTGACGATACAATCCTTATTTACTTCATCAGGAAAAAATTCGGATTGCTCTCTATGTTCAAAAGGCGGCATTGCAGTTTATTGATGGTATGTTGCTCTAATTTCTAATAGTTAAAGCTCACACATTGCTTTAATACTAATCATTTGTTCATTTTCATATGATTTTCTTATGCAGCTGGTGGTCGAGTTGATTACAAACTATCAGAAGAGGCGAGAGAAGCTGGTTTTGATATTGATCCAGATGACATTGCCTCTATTGTTCGTGGTCATGATTATAAGAAATTGATAATCATTGGAGGAGTTGAAGGGGCTGCAATGAAATTATCTGTTTCAAAGGATGAAGGTGTCAGTGAAGACAGCATAAATACCAGGCAACAGATTTATGGGTTCAACCGTTATACAGAGAAACCTTCTAGAACCTTCCTGATGTTTGTGTGGGAAGCACTGCAGGATTTAACGCTAATCATTCTTATGGTTTGTGCTATAGTATCTATAGCTGTAGGGATTGCCACTGAAGGATGGCCGAAGGGTGTGTATGATGGTCTGGGAATCTTACTTAGTGTATTCTTGGTAGTCATTGTTACAGCTGTCAGTGACTACCAGCAATCTTTGCAGTTCAGGGATTTGGACAAAGAGAAGAAAAAGATCTTTGTTCAGGTCACTAGAGATGGGAAAAGGCAGAAGATTTCAATTTATGATCTAGTCGTGGGAGATATTGTTCATTTGTCAACCGGGGATCAAGTTCCAGCTGATGGGATTTACATAATGGGATACAATTTGCTGATCGACGAATCGAGTTTGTCAGGTGAGAGCGAACCAGTAAATGTAAATGAAGAAAAACCTTTCCTTCTTTCAGGAACCAAAGTGCAAGATGGTCAGGGGAAGATGTTAGTAACAACTGTTGGCATGAGGACTGAATGGGGAAAGTTGATGGAAACTCTAAACGAGGGCGGAGAGGATGAAACCCCATTGCAGGTGAAATTGAATGGAGTTGCTACCATTATCGGTAAGATTGGTTTGGTTTTTGCTGTGTTGACATTTTTGGTGTTGACAATAAGGTTTCTGGTGGAAAAATTATTTCATGGTGAGCTTACTAATTGGTCTTCAAATGATGCAATGAAGCTGCTTGACTACTTTGCTATTGCCGTAACCATAATAGTTGTTGCAGTTCCTGAAGGATTACCATTGGCTGTAACACTGAGCCTTGCTTTTGCAATGAAAAAATTAATGAATGAAAGGGCACTTGTGAGGCATCTTTCTGCATGTGAGACAATGGGTTCAGCCAGTTGCATTTGCACAGATAAGACAGGGACATTGACCACTAACCATATGGTGGTTAATAAAATATGGGTATGCGAAAAAGCCATGGAGATGAAAGGTAATGAGAATGGAGACAAACTGAAAACAGAGATATCTGAAGCAGGTCTGAGCATCCTTTTGCAGGCGATATTTCAAAACACTTCTTCTGAAGTAGTTAAGGATAAGGATGGAAAGTACACAATATTGGGAACAGCAACAGAATCAGCACTGTTGGAACTTGGCTTGCTTTTGGGCGGTGACTTTGATGCCCAGCGCAGAGAGTATAAGATACTTAAGGTGGAGCCTTTCAATTCAGTCCGGAAGAAGATGTCTGTCCTTGTGGGTCTTCCTGATGGACAGGTACGAGCTTTCTGTAAAGGTGCATCAGAAATAATATTAAAAATGTGTGACAGAGTTATTGATTGCAATGGAAATCATGTTGATCTTCCTGAAGACCAGGCAAAGAAGGTCTCTGATGTTATAAATGGTTTTGCCTCTGAAGCGTTAAGGACTCTTTGTTTGGCTGTCAAAGATATAACTGACGCCCAAGGGAAGACCAGCATCCCTGATCATGGCTATACACTAATTGCAGTTGTAGGAATCAAGGATCCTTTGCGCCCTGGGGTCAAGGATGCTGTTCAAACTTGTTTAGCTGCTGGAATAACAGTTCGTATGGTTACTGGTGATAATATAAATACAGCTAGGGCTATAGCTAAAGAATGTGGTATACTCACTGAGGGTGGTGTAGCTATAGAAGGACCAGAATTTCGAAACCTGTCTCTAGAGCAAATGAAGGATATCATACCAAGAATTCAGGTTCTAATGTTATTGTATATTCTATAACTTTAAACTCTCTTTTGAGATGCTTGTCTCTTATGTGCTTAATATGGATACAGGTAATGGCACGATCCTTACCGCTTGACAAACATACCTTAGTAACCCATTTGCGGAATATGTTTGGCGAGGTTGTTGCTGTTACTGGAGATGGAACCAATGATGCTCCTGCACTGCATGAGGCTGACATTGGACTTGCCATGGGCATAGCTGGAACCGAGGTTCGTGTCTCTAATGCCTTTTACTAGGTTATTCTGACAGTCCTATGTATAGTAGTCCCCTTGCATGAATTTGTCTAGTTACTACTCATCTTGTTGTAGACATGTAATGTTATCTTCTATTCTAATTACATTATTCCCCAATTCAGTACATTTTTCCTTTTCCTGTTGTCCTCCTCTTCTTCTTTGTTTGGAGTCACAAATCAATATCCTCCAATTATTAGACTAGACTGACTATCATACAAGTTCTGTATTAAATTTATTTGAGAGTATAATAGTAAATTTGTTGTTTTTGGTGGTCTTCATTATGCTTTCTTCCTGAATTGATAAACGTTAATGCCTTTCAAGGACATTATTACCTTCCAAATTTTCTTAACAGGTTGCAATATATCTGTTGATGATCCAATTTGTGTGGGTACTTATCATATCTATCATGACTCGTGAGGCAGTTTCAAATCTAGATTCAATTAGTATTCATCAATAATAAAAACAGTAGAGCATGTTGAGCAATTATTGGCCCTTTCGTTGTGTATAGTAACTTATTAAGTAACGCGTTGTGGTTATATTTGCATTTGCAACTAGGGATCACTTACCATTTCTTTTATTCTACTACTTGTTCCGACATTGAGTTTGTTAATTGTGCCTGTTAGATCTTTTGATGCTATCAATATTCTAATATTATATTCGTTTGGAATTATACCGTTTACAGGTTGCGAAAGAAAATGCAGATGTCATTATAATGGATGATAACTTCGCGACTATTATCAAAGTGGCCAAATGGGGACGGGCAGTATATATAAATATTCAAAAATTTGTGCAGTTTCAGTTAACAGTCAATGTTGTTGCTCTGGTGATCAACTTTGTTTCTGCATGCTTCACAGGTTCACTGGTTTATAGAAGTTTTTTCCGTCTGTTGCCGTTAAAAGTTTCAAGGAACAGCAATAATAGTTTTCCTATTAAACTTTCAGGATCTGCTCCACTAACAGCTGTACAGTTGCTTTGGGTCAACTTGATTATGGACACTCTGGGTGCATTGGCCCTTGCCACCGAACCTCCTAACGATGGACTTATGAAAAAGCTCCCAGTTGGACGGGGAGCTAGTTTTATCACCAAAACCATGTGGAGGAATATCATTGGTCAAAGTATATATCAACTAATTGTCCTTGCAATTCTCAATTTTGACGGGAAGAGACTACTGAGAATTAGTGGTTCGGATGCAACTATTGTGCTCAACACGTTGATATTCAACTCCTTTGTCTTTTGCCAGGTACAGTATGTGATGCATCCCACGAGCACGCACATATCAATTGTGATTAATTATAAGAGGCGCATTCAAATTGAAGTTGAAATCACTGGGTACATGAGATGTACTTGTAATGGATGGATAAGATTCCGGCCTTGTGTAAGTTCGGAATTCCAGCCTTCCATTACACGTACACCCCATATGTTACGCTAGTCAATTACCTATGATATTTTATGTTATTATATTTAACCCTATTACAAGAAGACACACCATTCATATGAAAACTCTGTACGTAAAGATTTTTTTTAAATTTAGACCATAATGGACATCTTTTATCCAGTTTGTACATCATATCTACTATGGAGAAAATGTAAAGAAGATACTGCTTTCAATAAACGATAATCAAATGATTAGCAGTTAGTTATAACGGTTATCTAACCATATTAGTTCTATCATCTCTAAGTATAACGGTAACGGTAGTCTTCTACTAAGGATGGATGATAAAATCAAAAGTTGAAAACCTATTCAAAGTTTTTGGAGAGACTTGTATTGTGTGTTGATAAATCTTTTACTTGTTCATGCCTTTGCTATTGGCCTGTAATATATGAATGATCTATTGGATTATGCTTTTGCATATTTAGTTTTCTGTTTTCCCATTGCCTTTCCTTCTTTTGGCAGGTTTTTAATGAGATAAACAGCCGAGACATGGAAAAGATAAATATATTTAGAGGCATGTTTAACAGCTGGATATTTTTAGTGATAATTTTCACAACTGTGGCATTTCAAGTAATCATAGTTGAGTTCCTGGGAGCTTTTGCCAGCACTGTGCCTTTAAACTGGCAACTCTGGTTACTTAGTGTCTTAATTGGAGCAGTTAGCATGCCTATAGCTGTTATCCTGAAGTGCATTCCAGTTGAAAGAGATACTAAACACCACGATGGTTATGAGGCACTGCCTTCTGGTCCTGAGCTCGCATAAAATGTCTGGGAAGATGGTTGTCGTCCTTTCCTTTTCTTTGTGCAAATTTGATGATATTTTTGCCTTTGGGGACAGGATTTTTCTGTGTCTTTTTTTTGGAGAAAAACTAATCTCACTAGGAAAGTGGATGAATTTTGACACGTACGTCTAACCAAGTACTTTTTGACACAATGGAAATGGTCCTTTTATGCTGCAAGTGAAGTTCCTGGATCAATTAATTCTGATTTAATAGACAGTATATGCGGCAATAATATACCTATTGTATATTTTGCTTGCTACGTCATGTTGTTAGTTTTTGGTTTTTGGTTTGTTTTTTTCTAAGCATCCATTTGGTCACAAAGATATGCGAAGATTGAAGAAGCAAACTCATTGGTAACGGTAATTTTGCATAAGAGACACCAAACTAGGTTTCTTTAATGAAAGCTAAATTTTAAGAATATAAGGATTTTTATCGGTAGGTGTCAAATATGATACTGTATCCAATTCTGTACCTCATTTAGTGATTTAACATACTCGTTTTTAAAAATTTATTCGTGGAATAAATCATTCTAGTGTTTTATGTGAAGAGCTATATCAGAATCTATTTAGATTTCCAGACTCGCCTTCAGGCAAATACAGAAAAGGCTAAAAGTTCAAAATCCAACACAGTGATGCATAAATATTTGTTGGACACATACAATGGAGTAACATGATAAAATCACTTTCCCTGACCCTCCTGTCTATAGTCGCATTACAAAGAATCTTGATCATATAAACAAAACTAGAACGAAACAAATTACACAACCAAATAGGACAATGAGTGAATGTGATAGATTGTTCATCTAAACCTCCTCTTTGTTTCTCCATATGCAGCTACCCCCATTACCGTTATTGTGTAACCACCCATGCCAACAACTGTGACAGGGTTTCTAAATAGAAGTATTGAGATAACAACAGCTACAGCACCTTTTGCATTGCCCAACACCTAGTTCACATAATTCAATAGGAAATTTTGAGTGAATGAACATAACTATATCAAAGCACGTTTCAAATTACCACCCTTCACACCGCACCTCCTTTAAAATATTTGATATTTTAGTTTGCTATTGATGGTTTTGGTAAGTATAAATTATATAATTATATCTATCATAATATACTTTCAATATAAAACTTGGTCTTCATTGTTCATACTTCAGTTTTTTAACTAAATAATTTGTAGTAGTAGGCGTACCTGGAGTGTCAGAGCACTTGTATGTTTAGTCACCAAGAAGTTTGATAAATTAGCAGCATATGCCGTGACTGAGTTAAGCAAAAGAAGAATCCACATAGACTTATGTTCCCTTCCAAGGGATTTTGTTTCATCTATGACATTGGGCTCCATAATAAGCACTGCAGGCAGCAAAACTAGCACAGCGATTGGAGACATATACAGCAGCAAATTCATGGAGTTCAACTTCTCCCTGTTAAGTTGCAAGTGGACCCAATATCATAAGCAGTTTGTTGCTGCCAATAAAGGCATATAACATAATATGGAACATAGTTGACAAGTTACCCAAACAGTCTACAACTCCACTATTTATTATGGAGATAATAGTTTTGTTTGGATGGTAATTAAAAATGTAATAAAACTATACAGAGTACAATGGAAAAGAATCTAACCCGATAAGCAGAATGAACAAAAAAGAACTAAAAATGGATGTCCAAAAACTAGATTCATTGGAAAACCACGTTGCCTCTTTCTACAATTATGAATATACAGATATACTTTGCTTTTGTTCTTCAAATTCTGTGAATGAGAATGTATACTGTGAGTATAATTTATATTTACTATATTAGCGTGAGCATATAATCCAGATTTATAGTGAAATTAATATTTCTATGAACTTCTAAACCAAAAGCTCAAAGAACATGACATCAATGTATACAAGCTCAAGCAACTTGAGTCAGAAAATGACTGGATCAAGGATTATGGACAGAAGTTGAGTACTTAAGTCGTCCAATTGACTGCCATAATATATTGTCTTTGTTAAAGACTGAGAAGAATGGTGACCACTGATGATGTTTTCTCTCAAAGTGATTGACTAGGAATCCTTTTTGATACCTCACTCATGATCATTGTTTTAAAAAGAAAAGAAGTATGTGAATATCCTGAATAAAATACTATGCATATAGTGTGTGAGTCAGAAAATGACTGGATCAAGGATTATGGACAGAAGTTGAGTACTTGAGTCGTCAAATTGACTGCTATAATATATTGTCTTTGTTAAAGGCTGAGAAGAATGGTGACCACTGATGATGTTTTCTCTAAAAGTGATTGACTAGGAATCCTTTTTTTTACCTCACTCATGATCATTGTTTTAAAACGAAAAGAAGCATGTGCATATCCTGAATAAAATACTATGCATATAGTGTGTTTTAATTTCTCTTCGTAATTGGAACTACTGAATAATTAAGTTTCAATTTGGATACACTGAACATACCAGACAAATAATATAGGAAATACACTTGCATTGGTTAAATAACTAAACCGTAAAAAGTAACATGCTACCCCTTTGCACTCACTAACTGAGTCTACTGAAGGAAGGCACTTATCACTCATTTAAAGCTGGAGTTAAAAGTATTGACTTCATATAAGAAAGACAGCTTGATCAAGAATATTGTAATCAGGACCCATTTATCCTGTATTTTATTAACAATAATGAGGAAACCTACTCAGAAGACATACATGTATATAAGTAGAAGGCATAAAAAATTAAAAACTTCCAAGCAAAAAATGACAGGGCAATATAACTTCTATTTTTCCTATTTAATTGAATAAGAATAATGGGGGAAAGAAAGTGGAAAGCGTGCTTGTCTAATAGCATTATTCTGCCAACTAACACGCTTAATTGCATAAGTGTGATGGCCAAAAAAATTACATGTGTTAAAATAATTTTCAATATTTTTTCTGGTCTCTATAATTGAAGTTTGCAAAAGTTTTTCTCAAAAATCATAAATGGTCAAGGAACAGATTATCTTGTCTTCCTTTCACCTTCTTTCTTTTGTTAAGCCTGAGCAGGCATCTAATCAGCAACACAATTTTCAACTGGACAGTTACAAACCAATAATATCTACAAAGGGCTGAAGAAACAACACTACCCATAAAAGCAACACAGGAAGATCTATTAGTAAAATATCTGACTCTTGAGCCAATGAGCTGATAGCTCACATGGCACCACCCTACTTCTTATTCACTAGGTCATGGACCTCTTAAGTACCAAAAAACAAAAAATACATATACATAGTCACTCCAAAAACCTTGCAACTGATCAACTGCAGAAGCTCTATAATTTCAGAATATCAAATAAGGAAATGAACTTTTAAAGAAAGTTCCACAGACTAGCAATCTCATGTTAGATTCTTAGTTGAGCATATCATCATATTACTCGACTGCCTGCTTTCCACATTCCTCTATTTGGGCAAGCTAATAGATTTGGTGTAATATAGCCACATGTAAAGTTTCATTCGTAGCAGATACCTTGATTTAAGAACGTTTTAAGCTATAACAACACTGCTAGAGTTCCCTTTTTTTTATTTTTTTATTTAGCAAATCTACTTATGTAGATCTTGTGGCATTGTATCTACCACTTTCCGTACAGGTGACAATTTCCTCAGATATCCTTCATTGTTTGTTTTCCATTAGATTACATTTAGAGGGTTAGCTCCCTACAAAGTATAAGTTCTGGTAACAAATAAGTAAACTTTGTATAAATGGAAAGGTGAGGAGTTCATATCTAAAAGCAGATTTCAGCAATCTTAAATTTTCGCTGGGCAGTTTTTTGGAGATAACAAAAAGGAGCTTAGAAATTAAAGATGTGTAAAATAGTTACCCTTCAGAAGAAAGTAAAATGCCCTGAAGAACAGACTTGAAGGCTCTCGCAGCAGTTGCGCTTAAGCACATAATGAATCCAAACAAGTGAAAGCCTGGCTCACCCTGCCACCAACAAGAAAATCTTTTAGCTTCACAGAAGATAAATGAAAAAAAAAAGGTGGGAAATAGGATGGAAATATGCACCATGCAGACGTTGAGGAACTATTATTCCTTGCCAGTCATATAATATAAATTATGATGTAGTCTGGAAAAACAAAGAGAATGACATGATAGGAGATAACTAGAAACAGCCCTTTCATGACAAGTTTTAGGGAATGTATTAGTCATACCACATTATCAGATGAAGTAATATAATTAACTAAGTAACTCAATTTCTAGTTGATTAACAAAATTTGGGCTTTCTAATATATGCTAATAAAGAAGAATAGTTCAGATTAAAACAAATAACAACAGATGGAGTAATGTTTCTGCCTCCAAGGGACCAGACTTCCCATGCCTTGCAAAATTTCTTAACCTATTTTATGTTTATTTAAATAACATTGAGTGAGAAAGAAAAGAACTCCAATCGTCAAAGATTTGCTATTCTTAAAATTGTTGGGATGATATTAACTCCCTGAGAGATTGCACTTCAAGTATATTACCATAAATGGTTAACTTCGAACAATTATAGATCAGCTAAATCGCACGTAATCGTAAATTAAGACCGGTAGCTAAACCCTATAACAGATTTCCAGATCTGGAGGGACACTTAAGACGCACATAACCGTCTACTTCGAATATCTATCTGTATGATTAGACAAACTTAGACGAGTAACGACGACTAAGAATCTGCTAAAGTTTAGACACCAATAAAAATCAGTTAAGACACTGATACTTAGCTCGAAAAAGAACAATGTGACCATTTACAGCAAGAAAATCCTCATGAGTAATCAATTCAATGTATTGAGGTTGTAAACGATCCAGCAAACAAAATAAACATACTCCACTTGCAATCACAACCCCAGCAACAACTGGTACAAGAGCAGCATATGTGACCCAAGCTTCTCGCTTAAGGGTTGCCAAATACGCGAACAGCGCCGTGAAGAAAGGGGTGGTGGCACCCACCGCCTGATTGAACGAAACTGCCAGGTACCTGAGAGAGATGTTGCCACCCACAACCGACGCACAAAATACAACACTTAAAGTTGCAATCTTCATGAACTGGGACCTGGATTTGATCATCTGGTGTGGCACAATCTTGAGAAAAATAATGGAAATGTAGCTAAGAGAGGCACAGGCAGTCATATGGCACATTGTAAGGAAGATGGGAAATTTGAAGCCATAATTGGAAAGCAAGTACTTGTTGAGGAGAATGACACCAATGTTTGAGGAGTACCAAAGAATCACAAGCGAAGAGATGAAGAGGGCTTCCTTCTTGGACGACATCTTCCCAATCCTGGCTGCAATGGGTGCCTGTATTTGCACAGCAAGCTGTCATCTGAGCTTTGGAATGAAAAACATTTTTACTTATTTATTTGCCCCGTCTTTTCACTGTGGCGTTATTTTGATTTTGAAGGGCGCTTTAGATCTCATGGTGTAAAGAGATCTCATCCCATCCTTTTTCTTATAAAAAAAAGATATTATAAAAAATTAAAAAAATATTAATAAGTTTAAAAAAATTAATATAATTTAAAATTTTAATCTTATTTTTTTTAAAGTTTCTTTTTATTAAATTAATATTGAAGAGAAATTTAAATAAAATATTATTAAGTCTTAAAAAAATTTATTTATTTAAAAATTTAATCTTCCTATTTAAAAATTTTTTTTATTAAACTAATATTAATTTTTTATAAATTAAAATTTATTAATATTTTATTTAAAAATTTTTTAATTTTTTGTAATATCATTTTTTTATAAAAAAAATTATTATTTTTTTATAAAAAAAATGAAATCCATGTAAAGACCATGTGAGCTCATCATTCATGGGATGGGAACATGACCATTATGTTGTTAGATCTAATAATTTATTTTGATACGAATAATTCAGATTAAAATAAAAATAATAATATTTTATTTAAATTTTTTAAAATTATATATTAAATTATAGTTATTCGTTTAAAAAATAAACAATCACAATTTAATTAACAACATGATCAAATCTAGATCCGTGAGAAGGTGGAGAGAGGAGAAGAAAGGCCAAGGCTTTCATTTCAGGTACCATCAAATGAGGTTCCAATGGTGCTCTTTCGACGGTTTTGAATATCATTCGAAATTGAAAGCTTATAAAATAAGATTATGTAAAATCGTTGATATTAATTAAATTAGGGAAACAATATTTTACATAAAAAATAATGGTGAAACAATATTTATAGAAAATGACTTAATAAATTTGCTTAAAAGAATATAGCAATAAAATAACAATATTTCTTTTTTGCAAGAATAAAATAAAATTAGACTGCTTTGTGCAGTGTCTTGATTATTGAATTGAATTTTATATTTTCCATATAAAATTTTGTTACCTTTTCAATTTAAATATTTTAAAATGAATAAACATTAAACTCACCAACTCATATAATCAGTCAATTGGAGACACAATAAAATTGGAATATCTTTCTGTAATTAAGGCCGTTGAAATTACATTTCAGCCTTCAAAGAAGAATAAAAATATGTTATTTTTAGACAGTCTCTGCAATTGATAACCAAATTCATGGATCTCACATCTCAGAGGTGTTCCCTACAATGTAGCTATGGTCCTTAGGCCACCCAATTTCCTCCTTTAAAGATTCTAAGGTTATGAAAGGTGTAGTTTTAATGATTTTCGGTTCTTTTTTTTGTTAGCTACTTTTGAGTTACTGTGATTAATTAAATGCAAGTATATATAGAGAGTATAGAATAATTAATAATAATGGTGACCATGTGTATAAGACGACACGTGGAAAAAACGGCAAAGATTCGGACTCGTGTCGTTTTAAAGTTGTTGCACCATCTTGACTTCCAGCCGACACTGGGTTGACAACCGACAATTTTCATCCGATCGGAAATTCTAATTTTTCTCTTACGTGACATGACATGTCATACTTCTATATACTTTATCTACTTTTTGTATTTTATGAACTTTATTGTCGTGAAATTTATAATTATGATTTGTTGAGAATTTATTTTTTAATTAAAATAATTAAGTTTTGAAATGATAATCATTTTAAAATAAATAAATTTTAAAATATAACTAACAAATAATTATTATATTTAAAAAAATTCATTTAAACATATTTATGAAATCAAAATTTATATAAATTTTAAATAAGTTATTTTTTTATAAGAAAAAGATAAATAAATTTTTTAAATAAATCTTTTTATCCTTATTTTTTGAATAAATCCAAATAAATAGTCTTACTCATGTTTTCCATAAATTTAACATATTTCTATATAAAAAGTATTATTTAATTATTTCAAATCAAAATATCATATCAATCATAATTAAATATAATTTTATTTTTATCATTAATCAATTTAATCAAATGAAGAGAATTTTCATTTTGTATATAAAATTGATTGAAGTGTAATACGAGAGAGAGTCAAGTATATTTTACCATAAATAACTATTCTCTTTCTTTATCCCAATTTAAAACTTATGGACAAAGGAAAAAGCTCAAGTTTCAATTATTCA
>JASKGM010000001.1:6728178-6739644 GCA_034509205.1 Ceratonia siliqua | reverse complement strand
TGTAATATATTAATGCTACTTGCAGATATGACGTTCAAAGTTCGTTAAAGATGTTTTCATCTTTCATATATTAGGTTGTCAATCAAGTTGGGCAAACTAATATTCTTTTTTTGTTTTTTATGCTAAGGTAATATTCTTCAAATGCATTTTTTTTTTTGGTTATATAAGAGCACTAAAATTTTGTTTCTGAACAAATGTGAACTTTTTCGATATTGATTTTTTTTTTACAAAAATTAAAGCGATCTATTCCAACACTTGTATTACGAAGATATATTATAAAAATAAATCTTGTCTGGGGAACGGATCCCATCCAGTCAAGCCTTGACTGGATGGCTTCCATTCAAGTACATCGTGGCTGTCCCCTTGCTTGAACGACCACGATACTGCCGCGTGTCTTATCTATTTAAAAAAAAAATCGTTTTCACCTTGTTTTTTTTTTCATTTCCTTCCTGAAAGTCTTCATTCCTTTCCCTCGAAACCTTCTCCCCCTTCTTCCTTCCTGATCTCTGCTGCACCATTGGCCATTGTCTCCTCCCACCACCGGCGGCTGTTCCCAACTGCAACGTATCGCTGACATCAACTTGCACCGTACCATTTAATATTTTCCTTTCCCCCGAAACCTTATCCCCTTTCCTCCTTCCCGCCATCTGCTACACCACCAGCCATTGTATGCAAAAGAAAAGGGAAGAGTTCTACAAACCAAAGAAGGTGGAGGCTAGGGATATATAGTCACAGCAATTTGAGATTAATTAATCTCTCGCAGTTTTAGGATATGACCTGTAAATCAAATTTATGATTATTGTGTATTATATGGATATTCAATGTTCCTGAACTATTTTAGATTTGGCTAAGAGTTCGCAGGTTGATTTTCTTTTCAAAACCATATGTATCATGATTACAAAAATACTCGGGCATTTGTGGAGAGAAAGCTTACAGTTGAATAAGCCTACCCAGGAAACATAGAAAAATCGCCAATAACTTATTCGATCAACTTCCTTAGTTGTGTTAAACCAAACATAGCTCCATGATGTAACTTTATAATGTTCCAAAGAACTTCATAACATTATAGCTTTCTTTGGTTAACGAAATTACTAACTCACTAAAATAAATGTTTTTGGTATTATGATTTTGTTGGAGCTTACAGTTCTGTTAGTGCTTAGAAGGGTATATTGGTTTTTTTTTATCCTTTTTAATGCCTTAAAATATATTTTTAGTGCTTTTAATTCCTTGCTGTAAGTTAGCATTCATTACCCAATGCAGAGTTGTGGCTATGCCTGAATGCATATGCAAGGACGCTCAAGTTTCTGAACATATCAAACAAATGAATGAATAAGTTAATTGGATAACCCTTTTTTTTTTTGGAGAATTAAATTTTATTTAATCTTCAACCGATTTTACAATCAAATCTTCTAATATCTACAATCCAAATTTCAGAAGGATAAATGTAACTAAATTTCAATTCTTTTCTGATTGAGAGAAGTATATCTCTATCTCTCGTTCTATATCTCTATCCCTCGTTCTCCACAAAGTCTGCATCAAGGAACCAAGCAATAAAAGCCCAGAGTTTGTAGATGTTTTCAAAATTAGCCAGGAAGCTTAATGCAGTAATAACCACAGTAATTCCTAGGTTATCTCCATCTTTCTTCTTGTTGGCCGTCACTCCCTGGCCTCCACCTTATTTGGTCTGTAGCACTCTTCCTTTCTCTTCTAAATACAATGGCCGGTGGTGCAGCAAATGGTGAGAAGGAGGAAAGGGGAGAAGGTTTCGGGGGAAAGGAAGAAGGAATATCAGGAGGGAAAGGAAAAAATTAAATGATGAAAGTTGATGTTGGCGATATGTTGCAGCTAGGGAACGGCCGCCGGTGGTGGGAGGAAACAATGGCCGATGGTGCAGCAGAGACCAAGAAGGAGGAAGAGGAAGAAGGTTTCGAGGGGAAAGGAATGAGGACTTGAGGGAAATGAAAATAAAACCAAGGTGAAAATTTTTCTTTTTAATGAATGGGACATGTGGCAGCATCGTAACCGTCCAAGCAAAGAGACGGCCACAATGCACTTGAACGGAAGCCATCCAGTCATCCATTCCCTCCTATCTTTAATGAAAAGAAAGGGTTTTATAGAAAAAAGAAGTAAGTAATTTTAGATTTAATTACATTTTATTTCTCATTCACAATAATTTTGTAAGTACTGAATTATAAACAAAAAATAATATAAATTTAAAAGCAACGAAAATTGCAATAAGTAATATATATAATTAAATTTAAACCACAATTGTATGATATTATTCCACAATTGATGAGCATTTAAAAATCCTTCTCGTCCATCTTGATCTCGAAACATTCATTCTTTCATCAATTCGATTCTCTCAATCTGAGGCCCGAAACTGTTAGAACTTGTATGACGATTCGCTGCTGTTTCATCCGAAGCTGAGGAAAGTAGGAATCTTTTCCGGGTTTCAATTTCGAGTACACTTCACCAATATAAGCCCTTTTTTATTTCTAGGTTTACCTGGTGAATTTTTTCGGTCGGTTTCGCTATCAACAGTTATCACGTCCAGATCTGAGTATGGAATGGAGGGATTGAATGTAGCAAGCTTTGAAGCTGCTTTATGAAAACTTGGGTTTATAAATTTAATCAGCTTGTTTTAAATTGGGTTGACGGAATTATTTGTAGGGATGAGGCTACAATAGTTGAGAAAGTTCAAGAATTGGATTTGGGTTCTTCAAGGAAATTTTGCGGCCGAATATATAGGAGGATTAAGTGTTTGGGAGAGTTTCTTGCCGTCATGTTCTATGGGGCAGTGGTATGGGACCCTTGGCTTATTGTTGCTCAAATTGTTTGTCTTCAATGCTTATACTATATCACTCTTGGACTGTTCTTAGCGATACTTGTCGGGACTCGCGTATCACGGCTGAGTCTCGTGTATTTTTTTGATTTTGTTACCATCACTACCTCTACCGTAACTGGTTGGTGTGTAATTGCTTCATTTCTGCTCAGCTCGATTGCAGGGTAAATGTTCTATCCCACCTTACTGTCCCTGATAAGTTTGCCAAGATCCTAATGCATGAGTTTGTAATTAGCTATAATTGATAATTGATTATATTCTGCGTCATTATGCTCTTTTAAATATCATTCAATCATGATCATGTTATCACCTCTGATTGTTAGAAACCCATTACCGACTTTATTCCTTATAACACTGGTGGTGGGGATACTTGAGCAGTTGTGCTAGTTGTTTACTTGGATCTTGCATGTCTTGTTTCTTGTGTTTGAGTATGACTCTTACACTGCGAAGTGAAGTTATTCCTTTTCTAGAGTTGGTCATTATTTCTGAGAGTTGCATATTATAGGTTGAACAGTGACATTGTGTACGTTAGACCTGATTGCCCTTATATATGATAATATTTTGCGTAAATGAAACTTTTAATACTATCTCAGCATTATGAGAACATGGAAACATTTGGGAGGTTTTTTCCTTCTACGGTAACAACTAGGTAGCCTGTGTCATTTAAATAGAAAAGAAACAAAAAAGTTAGACTTCGAGAAATATGTGCCCTTTTCTTAAGGGAATCCCATGTATCTTTTGTTGTTTTATTCTTTTGCATGTAGTCAAGGCAGGGATTTTTAGCTGGTATGTAGCTATAATATTTTGGCTTGTAATAATGAACTTGTGTGGTACTCTTCATTGTACTTACACTGTAAACGGACATACACCACTATTGTTTCTGCAGGGCTGTATGTATGCTTTATTTGATTGAGAGAGCAAAGAAGTGCTTGGATTTTTCAGCTACCCTCTATGTCATCCATCTTTTTATATGCATTATGTATGGGGGTTGGCCATCTTCCATAACATGGTGGATTGTGAATGGTACTGGAATTGCAGTGATGGCATTGCTAGGTATTCGTCTGTGCATCAGGCGTGAACTTCAAGATATACCAATAACACGATACCGTTCAAGTAAGAATTTTGTCCTTTATGTATGTTTGGCTGGCTAATTGGATGTGTAATATGAAAATTTTCTGTATAATATGTACTATCCCCTATTTAATTTTGTTTGGTTTATATATTTTTAAGTCTCGATACATGTTCATGTGTCAAATAAATGTTAGACAAGCATTCACCTTGATTTCATATTCTGCTGGGTGCTGGCCCTTCTTTCCTTGTTTCTTTCCTTCAAAATTATCATGCTTAGAGGTCCTGAACATTAATTTATGCATTATGTTTTAAATTGTTGATTTAGAATAGTAATGAGACCACAGTGCAATGTGATTTTCTTACTGTAAACAGTGAGAGATGCTGTCTCTCTAACTGAGCTAACAGTATTAATTGATTCAGAACTTTCCTTTCAAATTGCAATTCATTTTTTTCTTCAAGATTGAGATTATGTGGACATAATGTTGTATCTGCTAGCAGTCAGTTTCATTTTGATACCTCACCAAATATTGGTTTGGCTTTCCTGTGATCTGATAGAGTTGAGTTCCTTGCAGATGTTTGACTGGCAGAAATTGCTTGAAGTCAAGAAAAAAGTAGTGTTGCGGCATCATAGCTGTGGTTGTTTCTCTGCTTTGTATTGGGATGATCTCCCAGATAAAGCCCATGAAGTGCATAATCTGTTATGCTATCGAAAGAATTGCCTTTTCTTGTGTTTTCTTCCTTAGTTGCAAGAATCAAAACACAGATAATCAGACGAGACTAGCTATACCATTTTTCAGGGAAACCTAAAGATTCTTACTGTTAGTGATTCTTTTTCTTTCGGTTTAAGGCAATGTGGGTAGTCAGTCGATGGAGCTTCCATTCTTTTACACTTTTTTGAGTTCTTAGATCTGTTCAAAATCTTGAAAATTTGTTAGCTGTGGCATAACTTCCCAAGAGGGTTCTGAAGTTAGAAAATAGAATGGACCTCTTTGACAGGCTTGTTTACTTCTTGATTGTTTTATCAATATGCAACTCGAGTTCGCGGTTGTTTATCCTGTGTAACGTGTATGGTTTAATTGCTGGTTTTGCTTTTTAATTTGGTTTCTGCTGGTCAGTAAGGGATCCTGTAAATTTCCTAGGGAATGTATGAATATATGAAAGACTCCATTTACAAATCACTTACAAACACAACATTCACACTTGTATAGGATGGCAGATTTTTTATTTGTAAATGTGTTTGTGGGTGCACTCAAATCTATGTTTGTCGCCCGGCCGTTGCTATCCTGCGTTTCCCATACATGGGGTCCACACACCCTCAGTCACGTAGTAGCAATACACCAAACGGTAAGATAGAATTTTCCTTATTGCCTGTTGCTCATGTATGAAGGTTTATTTTATTTTATTTTTTTGTTTTTAATTTGGCCTTTACTATGTTACACAGAATAGTCATACTTTCGGAATAAGTGCTTTTCTTATAATTTTTTAAGAGAAAATTAAAAAAATAAAAGAATTTTTTCTTTTTATTTATTTTTAAATACTTATATTATAAAATTTTTTTATTTTTTAAATTTTTTTTAAAATAAAAATTAATGAAAAAAAGCTTCTCTGAAAATATGGTTACTCCAAAATAACATAGCAAATATCTTTTTTTATAAGAAGAGGATGAAAATTGTTATCCTTTATTCAAACCCTCACTCTTCCAACGATATGAGTTCATTTTAGGAGGCTCATGTATGAATTGGTTTGACTCAAATGATGTACAACTATCAATCATTCTACAGGTAAATAGTAAGCATCATATTATAGTTTATTAGGATAAAATTTACTGGACTGGTGTTTGGTGCTTCTTGCCTTGAAAGTTTGATAGGTGAGGTGATCCATTGAGTTGAGGCATCAAATCACCCATATGTAGGCTTGCCTCATGCGAGTCTTGGATATTCATATAAGATTCTCATTTCCCACAATCCTATGTTAAAAAATGAAGATGATGAAAATTATAACCCTTCATTCAAATCCTCACTCTTCCAACGATGTGAGCTCGTTTTAGGAGGCTCATGTATGAATTGGTTTGACTCAAATGATGTACAACTATCAATCATTCTACAGGTAAATAGTAAGCATCATATTATAGTTTATTAGGATAAAATTTACTGGACTGGTGTTTGGTGCTTCTTGCCTTGAAAGTTTGATAGGTGAGGTGATCCATTGAGTTGAGGCATCAAATCACCCATATGTAGGCTTGCCTCATGCGAGTCTTGGATATTCATATAAGATTCTCATTTCCCACAATCCTATGTTAAAAAATGAAGATGATGAAAATTATAACCCTTCATTCAAATCCTCACTCTTCCAACGATGTGAGCTCGTTTTAGGAGGCTCATGTATGAATTGGTTTGACTCAAATGATGTACAACTATCAATCATTCTATATGTAAATAGTAAGCATCATATTATAGTTTACAGGATAAAATTTATTGAAGTGGTATTTGGTGCCTAAGTAAATGCTTCTTGCCTTGAAAGTTTGATAGGTGAGGCGATCCATTGAGTTGAGGCATCAAAACACCCATATGTAGGCTTGCCTCATGCGAGTCTTGGATATTCATATAAGATTCTCATTTCCCACAATCCCATGTTAAAAAATGAATAATTTACATATTTTAGCTACATTGTGGATTCAGTTTTTACTTTTTAGTTAGAAAGCTCGCTAATGGACTTGTTTGCGTTGAAACTGTGAAGGAATCAATCAATGTGCTTTTGGTAATGGGCTATTTTCCTGTGTTACCAACTTACAAATAGTAACGGGTGAGTGGTGAGGTTAAAGTTTCTTTTTTCTTTCTTGGGGGCGAGGTTCAAATGAATACGGGCCTAATCGTTTAAGAGGCCGAAGCAGTAAGGAATCGACTTGAAGATGAAAAACCTGACCTGTATCTCCTTTTATTTTCTTGACAATAAAAGTTCAATTTTTTTGTTTTTGGTTGATTGCTTCTATCCAAATGAATGAAGTCATGAAAACAACTCTCCATAATCCTTTGTCTCTAACAAAAGCCGAAGAGGGATAACAGTAGGAAAAAAAGATGAAAGTAACATCGCCAGGATCATCAGCCCTTTTTTGGGCTGAAGGAAAGGCAAGGACCATAAACCTCGGATGAGAAACACTGATGGTAAAGGAACCGATACCTTAATTTTCACTAAAATGAAGCAGACTCTCAGAAAATTAAAGAGTATTTCTCGCAGCCCAAAAGCTCTCAACATTAGAGTTTTTCCTAATTGCCCAAGAGTTTGAAGGTGTTAAGTTACCATATCTTTTTCCTGAGTCACCTAAAGCCATTTATGGATGTTAAGGCTGAGCTTTCCAGAGCAAAGAAATGTCAGCCACAGCTTCTCCCACTGTTAGATAGAGTCCTTTCAACCCAAAGGAATCCAAAATGTTTGACTGATGCAACTTTTCCATCACATTTCCAACAGGATTTGTCAGCACAAGCTGCACATAAGTAACAAATTTAAAATTTAAAGATTAAGGGAAAAAAAAAACAACTTCGATAAGTCTTAGGTCTGAAATGTTACATTGTCTATACCTGAATTAATCCTTTCTCCAGCATCTTTCTAAGCTCACATAAAGTGTCAATCCCACTTGTGTCTATGGCTGTCACGGCTGAGGAAATAATGTTTCTCTAGTCAAAATGACCCAGAAAGGCAAAAACTTTGATTGCTAACGTTGTAAGTCCATGAAATTTACCTGTCATGTCTAGAATTATGCACTTCAATTTACTTTCTTTGTTTGCTTTTATACGCTCTTCCTCTTCTCGAACCCATCTTAGTATTCTGTACCAGAACAAGTTCTTAATCAGATGAAATCACTCAGAAATTGCTTCTGATATATTCATCAAGTCTCCTTAACTGACCTTTCTTGCAAGTAAGTTGAATTAGCAAAGTAGATGGGAGACTCAACAGCCAAAATGAGAAATGAAGGAACCCTCAAAGCTTCTCTATATTGGTTCAGGTTGTGAAATATTTGTGTTCCAGGTATATTTCCCAAGACCACGGTATTTGGCCGAGACACATGAAGCAGAATCTTGAAGACTGAAATTGACACCTGAAAATTTTGGCCAAGTCAGCTGCTGTTTATCACACAGCAACATCATGCCCTTGTGATAAATTATAGTATCTAAAACTCACCGCTATGCCCAGGCCTAGAGGCACTGAGATGAACAGAACACCAAAAAAGGAGCACAAACAAGCCAAGAAATCAAGCTTGTCAACTTTCCACAATTTATATGCAGCTTGATAATCTATGAGTCCAATCACAGCAGTGATGATAATGGCTGCTAAGACAACGTTTGGTGTGTAATAAAACAGAGGCATGAGAAACAGAAGGGTCACAAGAACAGCCGAAGCCATTATTATATTTGAAACTGTTGTCTGTGCTCCAGCATTGTAGTTAACGGCCGATCGAGAAAAAGATCCTGTCGTGAAAAAAAGGGACTTTCTCAAAATTGCTGTTTCTAAATTGACCAAGACTCAAATGGGCAAATGAGAGGAGATCATTACCTGTTGTGACATAGCATGAAGAACAACAGCCAGCTATGTTCATAATACCAATGGCCATCATTTCTTTGTTTCCATCCACTTGGTAGTTCTTAAGTGCAGCAAATGTTCTTCCTACTGCAATTCCTTCCTGAACATAAGAAAATTTGGTGAAAAAGAAGTGGTATAATATAAAGTGAACAGATAGCAGAAATATTCTGTGACCAAAAAAATTTCTTGTTTTGGGACAACTTACAGTAAGAGATAAGATCCCAGTCACAATGCCAGTTTTGATAGCGAGTGCCAAATAAGGGCCATCGAAGTATAACATGTTTGATGATGGTGGGTTAAGGCCCTTTGGCAAGTGCCCGATCTGCCAAAGGGGAAGCAAACCACAGAAGAAAAGAGTTAATATTAGGAAGAATAATACTTTTTTTCGTGTCTTTTTAGGAAACGAAGATTAGTTGTCCTTTCTTACAATTGCAATTCCATGAGCCTTGTTTCTGAGAAGAAAGACTAAAATAGTTGACAGGATAACTGATGTCAAGGGCGCAGCAGCTGAAACCCAGAATAGTTTTGGTTTCTTCAAGCTCTGTTTCAGTGATTCAGAATTTTCAGATTTAAGAAGCAATTCAATAGTCAAAGCAATTAACAGTAGCCAATATATATAGTTGACAGAATAACTTACAATGTGCCTTGTAGTTAGCAGAAAGGCCAGGAAGCCGAATCCCAGTACAATGGTTTGCCATGACCACTGCACAAGTTGCTCAAATATTTTAATGATTGTACATGTAATACGCATACACTAACTATTTCATAAATAAGAAAATTAGAGAAAGGAAAAAATAATAATAAAAATTTGAGTTAATTTCATTCCAGTAAAATTCATTATTTTCTTTTAGTATTATTTTGAAATAAGGTTCTTGAATTAAATGAAGCACTAAAGATTCTAGTGACACTAAAAAACAACTAACTAAAAAAAATTCCACAAGATAAAAAATATTAGAATCTGATGCCTTAATATAGTGCTCAAAGCAAACATATACAAAATATATCTATCTTTTGATTTGCGATCTTAGTGTATGATTTAGTTTCAGTCCTTTAAAAATATGTCTATCAGAATGTCTGGAAGAGTTTTGCGGTGGGAAAAACTTATTCTTTTGGGTAGCTTTACTCTTCAGAGTATCCTTCAAATATAAAAGAAGCAAAGCTGTAATTTTAAAATTGATCACAAATAAATTGGTAGCTGTCATTGTTTTTTTTTTATTTTTATTTCTCAACCTTAACATATATTTTAAAATCAGAAGTAAATTGAACAAATTTGGTTGCTCATAAATGCTCTGTACCTCGTCTCTATGCTCAAGAACAGAGGTCAGGACAGGAATCATCTGCATCTTGCTGGTGAAGTGCACTATTCCAAGTAACCCTTTCAGTTGCTGCAGTGACACAATAATCGCTGCACCCGCCATGAAACCCACCAGCGTTGCCTTTGAGAGAAAATCAATCACAAAGCCTAACCTGTATAGTTTCATCAAAGGTTATTTTCACTCATAAAAAATAATTAGCCAATAAAAACATCCTTTAAATGTGAACTTTTTGATCTTATGAGAACTCATTGCCCTTTTTTTTCAAGCCTTGCAATTTCTTTCCTATAGTTATGTCAGATGAGATGTTATGGCAATTTTGTACCTTAATATACCAAGAGAAGATTGGAATAAACCAGCAAAGAAAGTGGCAGTGAAAGCCAATTTCAGATAGAGAATTGGTTCTTCAGTAAAAGAAACTGTCTCGCTTAACATTGATCCCATAACCAGAGATGCAATTGAAACAGGGCCAACACCAAGATGTCTAGAACTCCCAAGCAGGGAATATAACAACGGGGGCACAAAACTGGAATCTGCATGATATTCATACCAGTTGAAATGTTACTTCAGATGAAAGATTGATGACCATATCTACCATAACTCATACTGAATGCCATTAGGCAATAGAGAATACTAACATAGTCCAACTATAGGTGGCAAATTTGCAAGCTTTGCATAGCTTATTCCCTGCGAAGAATTTCAATAAATTAATCAGTACTATGAAATATTAAAGTTAAAAATCTTTAAAATGAATTGGATTCTTGAAAATTATTCATTTGAAGCAGATTATGGGTCAGGTAAACCAGCGCTGAAACCTTATAAAAATTCCCAGATACCCTGTTTTAAAAACAGAGTAATAATATAGCCTTGGGAAACTGCCAGGAACATTATATTTGCAAAACCATCTTTTACTTCTCTGGTCACTGAGCTAACATGAATGGTAAACTTTATTTACAACTTTTGGAGTTTAGTGAGAAATAGATACGTAGAGGGAGGTTGAGGTGGCGGAAGAAGTTTGAAGGTTTTACTCACCTGTGGAATAGCGAGGCTAGCAATGGTGAGGCCAGAGATGGTATCAGAACGGAGAAGCCTAAAGTTGTACTCAGGCCCCCACTGGAAAATGGGGAAGAGATATTGAAGACCCAGAAGAAGTTTCATGAACCAAGTTTGATTCTTGAATCTGTAAAGTGGGTCATCAGGGAAGAAGATCTCAGAGAGCCTGTGCTTTAGCTTCTGGAGAGTGGTTCGCTCTGGTGGGAGGCGAACTCTGTGGATTTCTAAGGGTGGCATTGGTATCTCGGCTTGGATTTTGACAATGGTTTCCTGGCAATCAAAGTGTTCAACTCTGTTGGAGTTCACACCCATTGCTCTGTAAAACTACTGAGATTCTGAAGAAGAAAGAAAGCGTGGCTTGGAATTTATAGAGGGAGAAGAGAGAGATGGCAGGTACCAGTCGGACGGACGTTATCGGCCAATTGTCCTTATTAGTGTGTAGGGGTAGTATAGTCTTTTCAGACAACGTTTTGACTTATTACCCGTGTTTTAAAAATCGGACCGGTCATTGAACTAGTAGAGGCAGAGGGTTAAGGTCGAATCGAGGTCGAACCATATTTTAATTAAATAATATTTTTTAATTTATATATTATAGATATTATATAATATATC
>JASKGM010000001.1:6682785-6698078 GCA_034509205.1 Ceratonia siliqua | reverse complement strand
AATGGATTATTCTACAACTCAAACCCACCATCCCAAACTTCACCCAAACAATGCAGAAGAAAAACTACGATCAACTGAACAATGGTACAGAAGATATTACTAAGCTCAATTACAATCAATTGTTCCAAGTTACGACTATAGAATCATGTATTCCTTTTTAAAGAGTACAATCTCAAGTTTAAAACCAATCAGTTGATTATAGAAGAGAACAACTACCATCTAGTACCTTAACGGTTTCTTCTGTTTGATATCCAAAAATCCATGGCAGAGATTGAAGTCAGGTCACTGAGAATGTGATCGAAGCTTGTGCGAAAACACCTTCAATAAAAAGATGTGTATTCACATAATCACTGTCAGCTTGTTTATGGCAAAACAATGTACGACCTGACCTTTCCTCTGTTATTAACCATGCCTCTTGGAGTAGTGAATCACTCTGCACAGACAAGAAGGTAAATTTCCACAATAATAATGCCGTCTTTATTTTTTTTCCAGTGCATGTTTGTTTAGGCCGTTTGCTAGACGACCCTGTTTTTTAAAATATGGCAACTCTGGTGTGCATTGGGTAAGATGAGGGCAAAGAAGTCTGCTTGGAAAATAATACCCTTTTTTTGTTGGACTTGGGGCTGTGAAATTAGAAACACCCAAAATTTGTGTGTTTGGTTTACTTGTTTTCTGTTTTCATTTTCAATGAAAACAGAAAACAAGAGTTTAATTTTTCATTTAGTTTTATATGCAGTTAAAATTTCCTATAATATAAGAACACCTGAAATGAGTGCAAAAGAAGATTGAAAACTACAACTATAATTAGTCTCAACCTGATTCTGGTCTCGTCAATTAATTTTGGAATAGTATAACCTTTCCAGCTTCTTGCTTCAGCTACTTCACTGAATTTACTCAATGAATACTAATGCCATGTCCCTTACTACTCATTCCTTTGCATCAACCTTTCTTTCTTTAGCCATATGAAACGTTGGTGTATCTCAAGGTATCCAAGGAAGGTTTTATTCTTGACTAGCTTATAGCTGTTAAATCAAATTTTGTGCGATTATGGGACAAAGTAACTTGCTTTGTGCCTTCTGGTTGAGGAAAGGTGAGTACTACAGAGAAGATTTAAACATGGTCAACCAAACAGTCGTAAACTCAAAATATCACTTCCAAATTTCATTCTGGTCAAAGAGATGAACGAGAAGAGCAAAACGCCGCCATTAATGTCCCTTATGTATTGCTACTTATGCTGTCATGTGGCCAATCTTGGTCAGCAGAATGTTAATTTATTTAATGATATTAATTATTAAAACTAACTTGATATATTTTTAAAACATTAAGGATCAAATTAAAATAAATAAACGTAAAGGGTGAAATTGAAACAGAATGTAAATGTAAGGGACCAAAAATAAATTTTTGTCTTTTTAAAACAATAAAAATAAAAATAAAATAAACCAAACAACAAAAATAAAATAGAATACAAACATAAAAAGACTAAAATTATGGGATTGTTTGGAACAGTTTTTGTTTTTATTTTTTAAAATAGTTCTTGAAAATAACTCTAAAAAATAGTTTTATAGAATAAAAAAATAAAAAACTTGTTTGGGTAAAAATATTTTTCATTAGTTGTTTTTTGTGTTTTTTAGAAAACAGATGACAAAAATAAGTCAAAACACAAAAAATTATTTTTGTTTTTATTTTTTCGTTTTCTAGTTATTATTTTTGGAAACAGTTTTTAAAAACAACTGATGAAAACAGTTATCCAAACGAGTTTGTTTGTTCTCGCATAACAAAAAAACAAAAATACTATTTTAAAAACAGAACTAAACAAGCGGTATATTTTTTGCCTATATAATATCATCACACTCTTTTATGAGAAATTAAAAATATGACATTGTATTAAAATGTATAATATTTATATGGTATGACTCTATATTTTATTATTTTGAGTAAAATATTTTAAATTATTATGAATTTTTATATGAACCTAATGACAATATTAAAAAATTATTTTTATTCAAAAAAAACTATTAAAGTGATTTTTTATATATTGTACTTTAAAATAATATTTTATAAGATTTATTTTATTTGTTGTTATAAATAATTTGAGCAGACTAATATCACAAAATTAAAATAAAATTTTATAGGATATTATTATGGGCGATTGTGTTACGGCTATGCTCTTAATCTGTTTTTATTTTCTTTTTACATTTGTTTTTATTTTTTTATTTAAAATTAATTAATTAATTTTAATATCATATCTTTTTTTAAAATTTTTTAAAATGTTTTATAATTTTTTTTTGTATTTTTATATTATTCGTCTTTATTTTTTTATTATTTATTTATAAGTTAAAAAAAATTTTAAAAAATTTTAAAAAATATATAATATAAAAACTAATTAATTGATTTAGTTAAAAAAATTTATTCTCAGAAAATTATCTGTTTAGGTCTTTCATATTTTTTTTCAATTAAATTTCTGTGGTATATAATTCACAAAAGAGGACAGAAAGACAATCCTGATACGGCCGAGGGTAGCACTGGTATTATACAAATTAAAAATCCAAACGAACAGCCAAACCTAGATAGATTGCTTGCATCTTATCAGTGTTTCTAAACCTAACATCTAGGGATAGAACTTCGCCTCCGGTAGCTGCAGAGCAGAGCAGCCTCTCGTCAATGGCGAACTACGACCTAACCCCACGGATTGCACCGAACCTGGACAGGCACCTCGTTTTCCCTCTTCTCGAGTTCCTGCAGGAACGCCAGCTCTACGAGAACGATCAGATCCTTAAGGCTAAGATCGAGCTCCTTAACAAGACGAACATGGTCGACTACGCCATGGACATCCACAAGAGCCTCTACCACACCGAAGATGTTCCCCAAGGTACTCACTTTTCCTTGTTCATTTATGTTTGTATCGATGCACATAATATGTGATAGTGGTTTGGGAATTTTTGGTCAGACATGGTGGAAAGGAGGGCGGAAGTCGTGGCGAGGCTCAAGGCACTGGAGGAAGCTGCCGCGCCGCTCGTTTCCTTCCTGCAGAACCCCTCTGCCGTGCAGGATTTGAAAGCTGACAAGCAGTATAATCTTCAGATGCTCAATGACAGATACCAGGTCTCTTAGCTTCTCCTTTTTTTATTCTCATTTGGGGATAAGTTCTTATCTTTTTCCTCTCATGTTCTGCTAGATTTTAAGATGGTTAGCCGAGGAATTGAATTTGGACCTTAGCACTTGATCTTCAGTTGGAATCCTCTCATCCCACATTTTTTTATCTTGTTGTTAAATAATTCTTTACATCGAGCTGGATTGTCAACCAAAATTTACAATTTGTAGTGGGTTTCTCAGATTATTGTACTAGTGTTTAGAGGATTTCTGACCGAGTTTAAGGCATTTTGCAATTATTAAGAGTCTGGAAGGCCAAAATATACAAGTAGTTAAAATGTTCCTGTATAATGGTTGATTCTATGCTCATGTAGAAGCTTTTTCAAACGTCTTTTGCTAGGTATCTAAATTTATTGTACCAATAGATAGCAAAACATTTTGCCCCAAAGACCCTACAGATTTTGCTTTGGTGCATATGCATACATTGGGGCGAATGAATTGATATTCTCTTCTTTCAGGCGTCATTGCTAGTATATTATGTATAATTTAGTATATTCCCACTCTCAACTGAGATAATAACATCTTGATGTTGTACAATTGCATTGTTGCTTAAGATTTTTTTACTTTATGGGAACATGTCTCTCGTCCTTTCTGTTGGAAGTTTGAACTTTGTAGTATTTAAGTTCTGCAATGATGATATCTTTTTAACAGATTGGTCCTGAGCAAATAGAGGCATTATATCAATATGCCAAATTTCAGTTTGAGTGTGGAAACTACTCTGGTGCTGCCGACTATCTTTACCAGTATAGGGCTTTATGCACAAATAGTGAAAGGAGTCTTAGTGCATTATGGGGAAAGCTAGCAGCTGAGATATTGATGCAAAACTGGGACATTGCTCTTGAAGAGCTAAATCGTTTGAAGGAAATAATTGACTCAAAGGTTTTTTTTTTTTTTTTTTTCTGTTAATCTTTTGAATAGTGGCACTGGCAAATAATATTTTGGAATGCTGTTTATTAAAGATAAGCTTCATGGTGTTATTTTGGTTGCAGAGTTTTGCATCCCCTATGAATCAGGTGCAGAACAGAATATGGTTGATGCATTGGAGTCTCTTCATCTTTTTCAACCATGATAATGGAAGAACGCAAATTATTGATCTGTTTAATCAGGACAAGTATGCCTTCTGGAATTGGCCCTCCTTTCCTTGCCCGTCTTCATTTGTTTATAGGATATATTTCATAGTGTTATTTCCGTTGCCAGTCCTTATTAAACTGGATAGTTTCTTCCTTTCTTTTGGGAGTTTGGGGTCGCTTTTTGCTTACATCTCTCGGTCATATTATTTGCAATGTTGACTTATCTAAGATAAGACATCTTTCCAGGTATCTAAATGCTATTCAAACTAGTGCTCCACACCTTTTACGATACCTGGCCACAGCGTTCATTGTCAACAAACGTAGAAGGCCTCAATTCAAAGATTTCATAAAAGTTATTCAACAAGAGCAGCATTCATATAAAGATCCCATCACTGAATTTTTGGCATCTGTTTATGTCAACTATGACTTTGACGGGGCACAAAAGAAGATGAGGGAGTGTGAAGAAGTAAGTGACCTTTCTGCTGACTAGCAAATCTATCTTTTAAGAACATCATGTACTATGTTTAATTGGTAAATGTTAGGGTTTTGATATAGTTCAATAATTTGTTCCACTTGTTTCCTTTGTACATCTAAAGTATTACTTTGAAGGAGCTCCATAATTTGTTGTGTAACATGCTTACCACTTGCAACAATGCCAGGTAATTCTCAATGATCCCTTTCTTGGTAAACAAGTTGAAGAAGGCAACTTTTCTACAGTACCATTAAGGGATGAGTTCCTTGAAAATGCCAGGCTATTTATCTTCGAGACATACTGCAGAATACACCAACGGATTGACATGGGGTATACATCTGCTTTCTGATATCAAATATCGTAGCTCCCTCGGTTTATATTGGGAACTAGTTTATAGTTGTATGCTTTTGCTTCCATCTTTACTTCTTTTACTGCATCAGAACTAATTGTATTGTGAATCAGAGTAGTAACCATTTTTTCTAAGAATGGTTTTCCCAATTGCTGATGTTTTTGACAGAGTTCTGGCTGAGAAGTTAAATTTGAATTATGAGGAGGCGGAGAGATGGATTGTGAATCTTATCCGTAGCTCAAAGCTTGATGCCAAAATCGACTCTAAAACTGGAACTGTTATCATGGAACCCAATCAGCCTAATGTGTAAGTGAACAAACATTGATTGCTGAATTGATAGATTTGCTTTTCCCCTTGTCATCTGTCATTTTGTTTTCTTTCTTTCTTGATCCTAATTGAAAGTTCACACGTCTCCAGGTATGAGCAGCTTATTGACCATACCAAGGCACTTTCTGGTCGTACTTACAAGTTAGTCAGTCAACTTTTGGAGCATGCACAACCACAGGCAACTCGATGAGTGTGGCTCAGGGGCTGTCTGAAGATTATTTACTTATGTTTTTTAGATACCTCTATATTTTTTTGGATTTAGAATTACATTCAAATCAAGGGGCTTTAATACCTTTAGCAGATGGTTTTCTAGGGTAGCACTCTAGATTAAGGGCAGAAGTGGAAACTGTAAGGTCGATAATTTGCCATTTTGGTCTAAATGTAATGTTTGTTTCTTCCTGATTCCATGTTCTTTTCTTTTTATCTTTAAATTTAAAGCAAACAGTGCTGATTGAGATGTGAAAAATTATATTATGAATTCCGACGCATATTTTCTTTGGCTATTGATTTTGGACATTTTCTTTTTTGGCACATCTGAGACAATTTCTGGGACAGCAACGGAGATTTTGAATTAATTGACATTTATGAGATACTTATTTTATACTAAAGTGGTGAACAGTGACTATCTCTACCTGAAGTATTATGAACTTTTCAATTACGCATTGCCTTATTTTTTTAGGTGACTACAATAATAAGCAAAACAGACTAAACAAGACGGGGGAACGCCCAACCCCAGCAGAGTCATGCAAGAAATGTAGAAGCTGCAGGGAAATAAAACATTGTGAATGATGTTCCTTGTGACCAGCGTGAGATGCCAAATGCATTTCACTGGCAAGCGGTAATGTAGATAAAGCCGGAGGTGATTGTTGAAGCAAAGCAAGATTCACAGCAATCTTGCCAGGAACCCAACTTAGCTTGAGCACATAGAGCAAAGTGACAATCCGATGTGGTAATAATAATATGCGAATATCAGAGATTAATTAGCCATAAATGTGTAAAATGATGTGTTATAAAATTTAATATTTCTTATAATATTTTGATATTTATCAATTGTAAAATCATTTGAAGTAGAGATTTGTATAAAAAAGAACATATTAATTTTTTTTCGTAGACAATTATATATTTCTTAGCCTCTAAATGATTATTTTGTGATTGGAAAAATTGTGTATTACTAGTAAAATAAGTAATATTTTTTTCATCATCTCATTCATTAGTCCATTATTTTTAAAAATTTTAAAATATATTCATCTTCTTTTTCATTTTTATAGAATAATTTTAACAAACAAAAACACTAACTTTTATATAATAGTATATATATATATATATATATATATATATTGTTTTTTAATTATCTAATTACATATGTATTTAACCGGTGTTAAGATTGTTTGATGGAAGGAAAAGGAAAGGGAGAGAATGATGAGAATCAAACGCGCCCTCGGTTTTGCCTTTTTTGTCTCTAGTCTTTACCGCCGACACACGTACCACCCAGTGAACATCTGTCCCAATTCGAGCGCACACGTCGCTCGTTGAACTTCACCGACCTCAATCACGAAACGAAAAGTAGCAAAGAAACACAGGTAGTGATAGCTGAGATCCTTCAGGTACTGCTTAGTCCTTTTCCATGAGAATTAAGAAATTAATAACAGGGATTTTTTCTTTGGGTCATGCTAATTTAGGTTTCGTAGAGGTTGTAAAATCGACAGGGCAGGGCAGGGCAGGGCAGCTGAAGTAGGGTTTATGGTTTAGGATGAGCATGAACCCCACTCTGAAAATAAGGGGTTATGGGGTGGGGAGTCTAGTCATTCATATGCATTTGATGGCATTATTCTTATATAAGGTAGTCATAAATTAAATCCATTTGGCCAGTTGATATTCGTTCACTGTTTGACTGGTAAAAACTGTACGCTCTTTTCCTAGGAAAATCGATAAGACTATTAGGCTTAGATAATCTATCTCATCTTCTGCTAATTGATACTTACCGCTTATAAGATGCCCTCATATAGCGTTGTAGTTTTCTTCACTTATGTCCTAAAACTTTCTACTTACTATTGAAGTATATAGACAGATGGAACTATTTTTGGTAGTGTTAACCATGTCCAAATACCATAACTGTGAAATTGGGGATGGATTTCAATCAAATTAAGTGGACCTTAAATGGCCTGAAGTCTGAACTTTATGAGCTTTCCACTACAGTTATCAAAGTCCTTCTCTAGTTTAGAGTAATCTTACTGGATAAGATAATCTCATAACATACACCATAGAGGATCTCACTTCTATTGTTTCATTTTACTTCTTTATGCAGCTTTGGATTGTAACTTGAATGAATGTGAATACAACTACAAGTTTGTCTTTCATGTTGTACGAATCAGATAAAATGATGCAGGGTGAGTGCTATCATTGGTTACTTTCTCTTAGCTGAAGTTAATTTGAAGCACTTCATTACCATCTGGACTGTTTGATATTACCATGTTCAATTTATCGTGCATTCTGGAATGGAAATTAGCTTTTGATGAAACTATGAACAATTTTTGTATACTTCAGCTTTCATTTAGACAAATCACCAGAATTGGTTTACATATTATAATTGAAGGAGGGGGGACTGAATCTCATTAAAAAGTTTTGGAGGTGTAAATGTGTAATGCATGTCACGACAGTGTCAGCAAGCATTTCATTCAAGTGAGATGCAGAAGAATATTTGACATGTACGGATCTTAAGGTCATTAACTTCTTTGAAAGCCAATGGATAAATTTTTAATATATTGAGGGTGTAAGTACTAAGTACCTATTTTATCCTTTTCCCTTCTGCCTTGTATATTTCTACTGCGAGGAGGTAATGCATGGTCATGGTCTTGTACTGCATTATAAGTTCATTTGAAGTTCTTGCAAACTACTTTAGAAATAACGTGGCGTTGGATTTGGAGTATGCCATCGCAAAGAGTATTTTATAACTTGATACAACATTGTAATCACTTTCCTATAAATAACTGATTGGATAGTAATTCTGTAATTTGAATGTTCATTATTTTATTTACTTTGATCTGATGTAATGGCCATTTACATGACTTTTTTGGCAAATTAACTTCTGTTTGAGTTCATCAGGTGAGAATGAGAGCACTCCTATGGAGGATGTATTAGCTGAGACCAGTCATTCTGAGACTGATAAGAAAGATGCCTTGAAAAACTTTACGATATCCTAGGGAGATGATCAAGAGAAAAAGATAGCTGATTAGAAAGGTGGAGAAAATGGGGCAAAAGGTACACCTCTTGAAGAGAATGAAGCATCTGGGGAAGTTAACATGGAGGTATCCATAACACCTGATGATGTTATACGGGCTGGAGGATTTGGTGCCTGAGATGATATTAGTAGCTTTCTTCCTGTTGCTAGTGACTCTACTGATTTCGAAGCTTCAATCCGTGGTGCAAGAGATTATGAAGAACCACAGGGGGAAGCAAGCAGACCGGGCCTTGGCTGGACTGGATCACCATGGGGGAATAATTTCTTTTTTCGTTACTCTATAACCTAACACATTTTGAGAGTGGGGAAGTGTCTTTCGGTTGGAAGTTATAGATGCTTATGTAAAACTTTCTTGTAAAAGTAGAATTTCCATGCTGAGTGGACTAGCTTGTGCTTTTGAACTGATGTGATTCTAAAAATTTTTCTCTTCCGCTGAATTTACAGAACCTATTTTAGGATTTTTACTTCTCATTTTCAGATTCAAATTTCATAACGCATGGCAAAGTGTAGTAAAAGAAAGAGAAAGTATGCTCGAGAGTTTTGTTAATTGTTACGAAGGAAGGGGAATAAGAGCTTGAAAATATTGGAGTTTGTGTATAATATTATTTTCCCCTCATATACAGTACCAAAAGGGAATCGGAATATATATAGTGAGATTAAATTTTGTTTTTAACGCGTCTTTTCTTTTCTTTTGTTTTTAAATAATCCTTCCTCTCCTTTTCTGTCAAATCGTTTTCTAATCTTTTAAACAACCTTGAAAAAGAAAAAGAAAAATCTATTTTCGAAAAGGAAAATGCAGTAGCCACGCTTACAATTATTAGAAGCCGAATACGCATATGATTAACTGTCTAATTCACAGCCTTACTAACTTGAGGCGGCTATTGCCTTTTGAAAGATTCTCTGGCCAGGGGCAAGAAGTGCCCGTGGGTCATATGCTGATTTTCTTTGTATCATTACTTCCCATCTGGATCCGAAGTGGGCTTGCCATTCTTCTTGGGTGCTGTAATGGGGAAGATATTGCTTGACTCCCAGTTGAGCCCGGGCGCAGAAATCTAGGATCCGTTTGTTTTGGCTTAGAATGTATTCTAAGCTGTCTTTCCCTGTAGAAAATGGAACTGCAGAGGACAGGAATGCCACAAGGTAGAAAACATCTTCGTCTGGGGTAACCAAGGATGTTTTACTGTTCCACTTCCACCTGCAACAAGAAAAGGGAGAAAAGGAATAAGAATGCGAGTATAAAAGTGGAGTATAATTGGGAGTTTGATTAAGGTTGACAAGCTGGTACCTTGATTGGTTGACAGGGTATATGAGTATGGGACCATTGCTTGTATCCACAAGAATTTGGCCAAAAACCTCTCGAGCAAAGTCGTGAATTTTGCTTCTTGGGATCAGAAGATTTAGCCAAGGATGGGGAACTTCCCACAAGCCTTTTGCTCTTAGCTTCATCTCAGAAACATGCACTCTGTCCAGGAAATCCACGTAAGAAACTTCTGATAGGAAGAGTGTGGATGGAATATAACTCAGTTCTGACAACAGGCGGTCAACACTCTGCATTTGAATAGGTAAAAATGAGAACTTTCCTTAGTGGGGACTCTCTGGTTACTCATAATTCTAATGTTGAAGATGTAATTAAATGAGTTTCTTCGCATGGCATGCCTCACCTGATTCATGGCTTCAGTTTCATCTGGGTTGAAGTATTTTGCCGCCTCAAGACAGTACAAGGTCCTCCCATCTGAATTAAATTGGCTGGCTCGAAGTGAGTCTTTGGGGTTAAAGGATGATCTCCAATTATTAAGGATACCAGTTCTATTTATGATTACAAATCCTTCGATGTAATCAAACGTATTTTCAAGTGATATTAAGTACTCTTGATCCTTGGCAAATATAGAGAATTCTGAGTAGAGCACTCTAATCCATTTCACCTGGCAAAAGTCAATGATTATGTCATAAATATATATTGTTGGAAGCTTATTTGTCTTAATCTCTAGAGACACGAATGTACACTTACCTTCTTTGGTGCTGGTTCAAGAGAAATTCTAGCCCTGGTGATGATGCCAAATTGACCAAGCCCTCCAAGAACACCATAGAAAAGGTCGGCATTTCGGTTCTCTGAGCAGGTAACCACCTCTCCTTTTCCTGCAGCAAAATATTTTGCACATCAGATTAATGTTAAAAGTTAAAAGTGATTGCTACACAAAATATTCACTTAATTGGTTTATTGAATGCAGCGTTCACACTTAAAAGAGGGTGCTATTGTCATTCAGCTACTAAAACAAATCCTCTCCTCATGTGAGTTCTGATATGCTCTGGGTTTGGCCAAAACCGTACTACAAAATCCTGTTTGGTGGGGAAGGAATAGATTTTGCTTGAAGAATGAACATATTACCTGTGACAACTTCCAGCTGGAAGATGTTATTGATCTGGGGTCCATGCCAGAAGGCTTGCCCGCTTATTCCAGCATTTGATAAAGTTCCCCCAACAGTAAGATGAAGGTAATCTGTCCAAGATTTAGGTGCCAGCCCATGTTTAAGAGTCTCATGCAGAATGTTTATCCACAACTCACCGCCTGAAACATCCACGTAAGGAAATTCTCCTCTGTGCACATTCATTTCTGGTCCCTGCAGTGATTCCATGTTAACAACTAAGCCTTGATATGCTTGTGCCTGACCTTGAAGGGAGTGGCCGTGGCCTCTAGCAGCAACCTTTATTTGTGAAGCAGAATCCGTTTCAAAAATATGCTTTATTGTGCGTGAGATATCGGAAACTGTTTTTGGATGCAAAATTGCCAGAGGAGGAAAATGGTATATGTTACCAAAGTCCTTGGCTGCATGTCCATTGTCTTCCATGCTCAAGTAACCATCAAGAGCGCCTAGTGTTTGCAATGATGAAAGGATATCGTAGGGCGGAACTATTGGGATGGCAACAGGGTTTTTGAAGCATAAGTTGGCTTTATTTGGTAAACAGTTCAGGAGCACGACTATGAAGACTTTGACAAATAAAACACTTCCATGTTCATAAAAAACGGAAGGTTCTGACCCCATGATTTCTCTGAAAACTTCTTAGTAAGAAAGGGAGATGAGGGGGTTGAATGCTGTATTGGGAGGCAGGGCATATAATAACAAGTAGTTTAGTAGAGCATGGACGAATGAAAGATTGAGCAGACAACTTGAAGGGGTGTTTTGGGCTGCACAGTCAAACTCAAAGGGGTGACTCCTTTTATAGCCAATCTCATGCTTCGTCGCGGGTGTCCTTAGGAATATTAATTTTTTTCGAAGGGGTGGTGTTTAACATTTTCAGTGGTTTAAAATAGAGGTGATAAATGTCTTTTAAGGGGTTCATGATTCTCGGACGAGTTCTTTAACTCAAAAGATTTCACATTCAACCTTTTCGAATGAGGTGGGAATTATAAGAGTGGGATGTTATGTTTCTCCTGTGTGGCTCAAATTTTGATTCACACAAATTATAGAAGATATAAGTAATGAGACAGAAAAAAGAGAGAGAAAGAAACTAAATAATAACATGGGATTGCTGAGCACACTTGACATAGGAATATAGGATTGTGGCTTCTTAATCGGGGACCATTTGACTTTTAGGATGCCTGAAGATGAATGTGTCATGCGTGCTCAATTGAAAGACAGTATTGTCAGGTTTGGAAACAGTAGAATTTAATTCATTTTTGGTTTTGGAGAGTGATTGCCGGGTCCGGCCCCTACTGTAAGCTGCTTGGCGTTAGAGTTGAGTGAGAAGGGAGTCAGATTGCGGGGTCCCGTCCCAGCAGCTGTGATCTAATAAGGAGGTATGTTTAAATTGTGGCTTCGATCGGCTTAGTTCTTATTTAATGAGCTATATATGATGTTGTTGTAGAGCAAAGATGACCTTTAGAGCTTTCCAAAGTTATTTGTCCCTAAGCCATTAAGTGTGATCATATTATAATCAGATCTCTTAACATTTTGTAACCATATTATATAGAAAAATGTTACTAACACCTTTTTGTTCCACACCTCTTCTCCATTTCATTTTCACCATAGATATAATATAAACAAATAATATATATGATTGATAGATAATAATAAAATAATATATGTAAGAAGAAATATAAAATTAATTTAAAAAAAGCAACATGAAAATAACATTACTCATATATATAGTTCAATAAACCTCTATATATGGCTGTAGATTCTTATCAGTTATCAAGGTAGGTTGAGGTGAATATTGAATGTGTTCAAATTAAGGGCTATGATAGAGTTGATGTTATCTATTTTTTGTTGTTTGAACAATCATGGCATGTTGATAATTAAATTGAAGAGTTTAATTAGGACACGTATGGTGACAAATTGGGTGGGTACCTTCATACTTGAAAACGACATTTTTTTATTTAATTTGTCTTATGATGTTATGTTTTTATCTGGATGCTGACATAGACATGATTTGAGGAATCACTTAAGCAAGCCTTACATAATGAGAAGGGGAATCATGTAGGGACTAGTACACGTGATGTTCACGGGGATAACACACGGGCAGTGGTAGTGGAAGAACTACTTTAGGCATTGACTCTTTGATCCTGCTAGTGGCGAATCCTAACGTGGAGAGTAAAAGGACACGATAATATAAGCATCTTCCCCATGAAATGAGATACATACATACGTGTATATATATACACATACATATATATATATATATATATATACACACACACTAAGAACAGTAACTCATATATATATATATATATATATATGAATATCCCTTAGATGTTGATTTCTCTAGCTAACTACGGGTGTTAGTTTCTGTAATGATGCATAGAGCTAAAGGAGATGAGCAGGATCTGATGTGATGAATATATATATATATATATATATATATTAATCTCAGTTTCTGCAATCATTTTCTCCTTGTTCTATGTATATTGAGTGTCACTATTCAGAAGTAGCGTGAAAGTTGAAACCTCTTGCCTAACTAACAAATTATCGGGGTTGATTAGCTCTTTCGATCTGTTGGTGCCTTGGTGGTTGGGAAAGTAGGGTCGGCAATGAGTAGGAAGTGGATGGAGAAATTAAGGCCTTTTATTTTCACTTTAAGTTGACAAACAAGCACGGTTGTAATTTGTCCACAAGTAAGAAGGCAGCTAATTACAAACAAACCCTGTAGAAAACACTCTTTCAACTACTTTTCACAAGGAAGCAGACACTAGCATATGTACTCCCTCTTCCCCTAGCTATACACAAACAAAGTGTATGTCTGTGCGAGTGCATGCTTGTCGAGCTGAACTTGCGTTATCTAAACAATTTTTTGCTTTATAAATGCTCTCTCTCCTTCTTCCAAAATTTGTCATGGAAATTACTTTGTCCCAATTATATGGTCAGTAGTGGAGTGTTGCTTTTATAATTAAATTCCCTGTTAAAGTTATGCCCTTATAAAGCTAGATGGGTGAAGGGGTTTTTTGTTTGAGAAATTAATCTCTGCGGTACTGCAAATTCCATCAGATGTGAGCCATGAAATAGGAAGAACTGATCTGCTATGTATATCTATATCTTTCAAACGTAGAGAAGAGAGTATATATGTTTTCTCTTAGAACCACAAAATTTGAATACCACGCGGATTCCGTTGCAATGGGTGCGTTAGATATATACTCCTTCGACATTAAAGAGTCCTCATTGCACTTCTGCTGCTTTGAAGTCATTCTTTGTACTTCTTTGTTCTTGTTATTCTTCATGGCTTATTATTCCCTCCCCCCGCTTTCGATTTGTGTTTGGTTGCATTTTTTTTAATCATTATTCCTGCAGAAAACTTGCAACATCGTCGATCAAGTACCTAATTCCTTCATATAACTTTATTGCTTGAGTTGTATTGTTTGATGCCGCCATGAGCTATTGAGTTTAATTCGTTTGATATAAACCATTTTTGTTCTTATATTCAGCTCGATTCTGTTAATGCAACATGAAGTACTAGTTTGTTTAGTTTCTTTTTCCATTTTTAGAGGAGGGGGTAAGTAAAAACCCTAATGACCTACATAGACAAAGTAAATATGGTACAGTTGCTTATAAGAATTCTGTGCCAATACCTTCACCTTTACCTTTTAATTTTTTGTTATATTTCTTTGACATTGTCGTTGTTCATCATTAAAGGGTATACAATAAAATAATAAAATCTCGTGACATAAAGATAATAATTAAGTTAGATCAGTTATATATTATGATATATAAAGAAATGAAATTTGACATTATATTAATTTGAGCATGTTATAAGTTTGAATACATTTCTAATTTTATATTTTTCTTTTTTTTTTCTTCTCATTATAATTATGTACAATCACACCTGTAATATTTAACTGTTAAGACGTTTGAATGTTTATATTAACAATGCGAAGGCAGTAGTTTAATTTATCCTTCTCTTGAACTCTATGAAGGTAAGTTTAATTCCATAAGGGTGCGTTCAGTGCGCTGTATAAGACAATACAATCCAGTGTTCAGCGTGTACAACGAATTGTATTAGCTTATTCGGTCATCATTTTTTATACGGTCAATGGCGGATAACTAAATACGGGGGAAGGGGGTCGGACGAGGGCGGATAAGGAAATCCGTATAAGACTTAAATTTTTTTATCTCCAAAATATCCCCTAAACCTAAATATATTTTTTTCATCTAAAATTAGGCAAAAAAATAACTAGTCCAAAAAATATGTTTTTAAAAA
>JASKGM010000001.1:6658675-6682685 GCA_034509205.1 Ceratonia siliqua | reverse complement strand
GGCAACTAGGAAGTTTGATTTTTCAGCAAATCCTTCCCACAGAAGGGCATGAAGCGAACGACCCACGCTATTCACACAAAGGATAAAGTGTCACCAAAAGGAAGACACTTGGAATTCTTTAACTAATGCAAGTAATTGCATACTTGCATATGGTGGCAGTCTCTTCGTCTGCGTATTAATTTCCACGGAATGCTTGACCTGTTGATCAATCAAAATATAAATTCGCTGCATAGTCATTACTCCCTGCTGAACGTTGAATTAGCATACACAAGCAGGAGCCACATTCAATTGTAAACGCGACTGTTTAGTCCTTTTTTCAGAATAAAATGATCTGTAACTACACAGTCACATCTTCAACTGAATAACATAATTTTATCTTTTTGAGTAAATAACATTTTTGTTTGCTTTTTAAAATGAAAGTTTGAGAAAACGATTGGTGATTCTCTTCTTTTTTTGTCATTAATATTTTTTCCCATCTGTATGGACCTAGTTTAAGGTGAAAACGAAAAGAATTATACAGCTAACAACATGCTTTGAAGAAAGGTTGGATAGTAGTGTCATTCGATAATTTACTTTCCGATATATTTAAAAAACAAAAGGAATTACTGGGTATAATGGAACATTTCAAATCAAGTTGCTTCAATACAATCCACAATTTTAATAGCAGATTATCTGTGTATCATGTACCCAGAAGTGACATTTCTCATCTCCAAAACCAGGAAAAAAAATTTATTCAGAAAAACATAATTGGCAGACAGAAAGCACTTGATAAATATCTGGGAAGATATTGCAAAATGTGAAGTTAAGATTCAGCAGTGTCTCTCTCAAATACCAATGACAGAACCAAACATGAAATAAACTTAGTAAGTTTGCCTCTGCACCCTTCTAATTACTTCAGCTACATGCATTAGACCAGATTCAACATCTTCTAACGATAGTAGTGCGAATGGCACTCTGACATCTCTGCTGAGAAACTTCATCTTTTCCATTGGCGCTGGTAGTTGCACCATAATAAGAAGACCAAAAAGATATACCCTCCTTGTGAGGCTCACTCTGATCCGAGCATATATCCAGAAACCCTGTTCTTTGCCTTGGCGTGCTCATAGACCTTGCCTTTGCTTTGGCAGATTCTGTCACAGTCATGTAAGTGGGAAAAACTGGAGAATTTGGCATGGAGCTGTCATCTCCAACTGAACGTTTCTTTACATGAGAAAATGATTTCCTTGGGAATGAAATCTGTGAAGTCAATTCGTCTTCTTGCAAATGTTCTTCTTTTCTCACATTCTTCTGTGCAAATTGTGTTGTACCAAACGATTCCCTCGTAATCAGATTTGAAAGAGGTGTTTTATAAAACGCATCCCCGTTACGTTTTTCTTTATCCAGCCATTGTCCCAGAGTGCGGCAGCTCTCTCCTCCAAATTCCTTATAGGGCATAGATTCCTCCATCATGTGGGAAAAGTTTCTCTCCTAGAAAAGGGAATTACATGGCAATTCTTAGATGCATGATGGGATTTGGTTATTGTTCTCAACAAAGAGTTTCAGTGGCTACAATGTTTGGAAAGGTACATAATTTTTCCAATGATTTGGTTCTCTAAATCTTGATGAGTAACGAAAGTGAGACATAAGGTTGTATCAAATGAGATTACCCGGTGTGAGAACGAGTACTGCTTCATGCGCTCTCTTTTGAAGATAGCTTCTTGCCTTTTTAACCATATGGCTTCCATTTCTTCTTTAGAGTGCAAGCTGCAATCCCAAGTTCTTTGACTATGGCATTCAGGCTGTAACTAAATTCTTGAGTGGATTAGAAAAGGGGAATTGTTCATCACCAATGCAGATTTGATCTACTGGCTAATTATAAATTCAGCGAGACATATGGTGATATGGGAACTAGTCCTAGGATGGAGTTCCCGGAGTTCTGGAAGCAGGGGTTGGGGGATCAACTATAATTGCGGTTGAGCCACTAAAAAGGGGGGGAAAACCCAATAGAAATTATTGTTTCATTAGTTTCTTGATCCTTTCCCTATCTTGGGAAATGGATGAGTAAAGATTATTCTGGGTTGTATTCTTCCCACGCTTACTTCCCCCTTTTTACTAAGATTGATGTTGAATACTTACCTTAATTTCGGCCTCTTCCAACTTTTTCTGCTTTGGAAACTGATTGCTCTTGTCATTTTTGTAGATTTCATTTGCGGCATGACAGCTTCTTTTCTGGATTTCAACCTGCTTTGTTGCGTTGGAGGGCAAATGCTTCCAAGTGCTGAACATTTGACGTCTCACAGCTCGACCGCGAACTATAGCTTGCAGTCTTACAACTCCCTTCAATGCTCTTAATGCTTTCCTCGCCTGTTTCATTCCCATTTAAGAGTTCAAGTTCAATTGAGTATAGAAGTGTTTATGTACCTTGTATTGACAGTTTACTGAAATTCACTTATACAATTTACTATAGTTTGAGGGAATAAATTTGAGAACAGTGTATCAACAAGTTTTCATTTGAAGGAAACACAAATTAAATCACATAGCCTTTTTTGTAGCTGCCATTCATCCATCGCTGCTTACATAAATGGACATTTATGCTTACGGGAGAAAAATAAAAGAAAGAATTAATCCGACTTAGAATAGATTTACTTTTAACCACCATCATTATCTTGTTTATTTTCTTCTTAACGGAAACCTCTCCAAACTACACATTTACAATTTCAAACCAACTTACAAATAAGTGATTAATACAAAGAAAGTACGAAGTTCAGAGGAAGCTCACTAGATGTGCACGGTATGCACTTTGAATCTTAGTGGCGGCCAAGTTTCGGTCTCCCCTGGCCAGAAAAGAATATGAGCGAGAAGCACCTGTGAGCCTGACCACCTCAGCTGCAGCATGAGCAGCGGCAACTGCAGCCTCTGCAGCTGCTGCTGTTGCAATAGCCACAGTCAAAGCATGCTTTCTCTGCTCTGCTCTTGCTTCAGTTAGTGTTCTATCTAGTTCTGTAAGTGCGGGATACTGTTTCAACTTGAATCTTCCAAGACCCCATCTCCATTTCTTTGGCTTCTGAGATTACAGATAAAAGAAATTTAACAAAAATTGGTACTGTTAGGTAATTATATAATGTATAAAAGCTTTCGTGTACACCTCTTACTTTAGCCTTTGACTCAGAAGTTGAGACCCTTTTTCCCCATCCAAACCAGCAGTTCCACTTTGCCATGAAGATTATTACATATTAAATTCTCCAATCACCATTCTCTACTCCTCAGGCACATCCTATACTTGATATTTGAGAAAGAGGGAGGAAAGCCAGCAGTAGAATTTATAGACGGTCATATGCATGATTTCTCCTGAGAGTAATTAAGATGCTTCAGTCATCTCTATTCTACTCTATATTGTCAACATGAAGAACTTTAAGTGCAAACACTGACAAACTTTTATATTCGGTTACTGTCATTTACTGGCTTAGCAGTATTGGAATATAACCTGAACAGCAGAGGTATTGAATCAAACAGACAAAATGCACCCAGAAAAGGATATATTTCAAGTATAATGATTTAAATAACTCCAAAAAACATACCATTTCAAGAAACTAACCTTTTCCAGGGCAAGTGAACTATGTATGTTGCATGGAGTGCCTGAAAAACAGCATGAAGAAAATTCTGGGTAAATTCTGATGAAACCCAGTAGATCCTTTCTCTATGTCTATGATATTGCAAGCTCTCAAGACCATTTGTACGAGACATTGTTGACCATTTCTCCAAGGGGTTTTCTTGATTCTTTATGTCATAAAAATCTTGAGCTTTTTATAAAATTCTGTTTTCACTTTGATTACCATCAACGTGCTCAAAGTGAGAGTAGAAGCAAGAGGAAGTGCATCGGGAAAAGCATACCAATGACTCTTCCAATGATATGGCCCAATGCAGTTAGCGTCCGATGACTGGTGACTTAAAAAGCAAGTTCATTCAATTTCATGGGGTCCCTCTTGTCTCTCTCCTCTCTTGTCAATTTTACAACTGCTTCTGTCCATTTCAATTGTCTGCCTTCGTCAAACTTACCATAATGACCTTCTGGATTTCCGCCTTCCGTTCCCTTCGGAAGGGGCAGCGAGCATGGCTCCATATTTTTTTATTTATACCTATATTAATATATATAACTTTGAAAAATTTTTAATTTAGTGATACAATAATTATATATAAAAAAATTAATTTAATTTTGTTTATTATTTTCAAAGAAAAATAATATATAAAATAAAAAAATTGAATCAAAAATTGGAATGGGACAACTTGAATTAAATGTTGGTTAGCACGCCATCTATTTAAAAGTAAGAAATGTCTTTGGTCAAAATCTAAAAATTTCACTTTTGAAGATAGAATTTAAATAAGTAAATATGCACCTAATAACACATTATATATTTGTACTTTGAGTAGATTAAAATCTTAGTTCAATTTTTTTTTAATTGAGGGTTTTTTTTTTATGATGATCCAATCTTTTAAGATATGTGAAATATTATCATTTGAAATGTTGTTTATGAGAGAGAAAAAAAAATCTTATGTTATCGTTATATGATATAATGATTGTTCAAATCATATCACATGACATTTTTTTTTAAATAAAAAACATCACATAATGTGATTAAAGTAACTGTTAAGGGACATGCCCTTATTTCCTCTACAAATATACATTATCCATTCGCAATTGATTGGTGGATGGGGTTAAATTCCAATCTGAAATTTGGAGGGAAAAAAAGTTATAGGTGAAAGTGACCTATCAAAGACTACGGCGAATTCACCTAAGTCAATGTTGGTTACAGACTCAGCATATTAATAAATATCCGAACCACCATTTAACCTATAAATGTCACTTTAGCTTAAAGTGAGCATTAAAAATTGGTAATATTTTCGTAGTTTTTCAGTCTTAACCTTACAAATATCACAAAGGTTAAAAAACTCAACGCAATTTTATGAATCAACTTGACAGCTCCCTGAAATCAGTGAGAAAAAAAAATGTATGTGCCAGAAAGTTGAAATACCAAGGTTTAGATTTATGTTTACTTTCATTTCCCAGTAGGGCAATGAATCTTCAAGTGTTAACTTTTATATAAAATTTGGTCCCATCGTCTCTATGATACTTGATGAGAGCACGTTTTTGACTTGTCTAGAAGTGAGAACTAATGCTGGAGCCTTCCTTTCCTAGAGTGGTCCATCAACAAGGGTAAGGTGGCTCTGGAGCTGTTTGGTGTCCAAGAAAAGTCACGATCCAATGCACTGAATTCTATCAGTAGCTTTTCTCTTCCATGAGTTGTCTAATAAGAAGAGAAAAGTGACTTTCGTGCTGTTTCAATGACCCAACAAGGTATTGATTATGAACAATTCCAGGAAATTTTGCTTTATCTATCTCGACTGAAGAGTTGTGAGTTTCTTTGTACTGGGACAGACCAAACACGCTGATTATATCAGAATTGTAGAAAAAGCTCTCCCTAATTAATGCAGTCCCTTCATCCAATATAAATATTATAAGAACAAAACTTAGGTAACCTTTCTTAATCCAAAATTCTCATATCTAGTAACTTCTGCAACTGATTTTTGGGCTATCATCGCTGAAGTCTCTGAATTATGTTCTCAACTAGCTAAAGATCATTTGGCTATAATGCATTTCACATAGTTCGTAGTTTAATAAAACACTTATCTTGCCTTATACTCTCAAGCCTGATATATTTAGAGGATGTAATGATCTATGCTTAAGTTCTCATTATGAAAGTATGGATAGAAAGATCAAATTGTATATGGGTCAGCCAATCATGATCTCCAGTCTAAAGAAAGTTAATCACATAAGCATGTTGAATATTAAAATCTAAGTTCATATATAATAGCCACTGCTCTAACTACTAGAAAGCATACAATCACTACAATTATACGGAGCCCTGGTTCGATAAGGCTAGATGCATTGGTTTGTTTAGTTGTTAATAAAAAAAACAGTTATTATGAAGCATATCTTTAAGTTTTGTTTAATATTCCTGTGGCTTTTATTAATCTTATCTAGTTGACAGTGAGGATTAAACAACCAAGCTTTCTTATGAGAGGCCATAAATTATGAATCGAAAATAAACTTCCACACGAACTTTGGAATGATCAGACAAGCAAGAAAAGCGCTTCCAAGGTGGCACAGCAGAAGTTTTGTTCTATATTGGCTCCAATTCAGGTACATTCTAAAGTAAAATTAATACTGGTTAACGTAAATAAATAACTTGAGGCATGATGGAAAAGAATGCTGCTGTAGATCTCCATGAAAGTGCTCTAAGTCACGAACAAGGTTCTATGAAAGCAATAGCGGAAAGATACTTTCATTTTACTGAGTATAGTTTCTTCTTTTGCCTCTCTATTATATATACCTATGTGGTTCAAATTTTTTTTACTGATAATGTTAACTTCTTTCAACCAAGAAAAGAAAGGGATGTCGGCAGTTACTTGAAGAATGGGAACTTAGTTGCAGATATATATACAACAAATACTTAAAAAGTTTTACTGAATATATTTTCACATGTATTTTCTCTTGTCTAGGTATTGCCTATACTTGCAGGAAGGACATTCAACTCAAGACAACTTCACTGTGAACTTGGCCATCCTCCATCCTTATCCAAGATCGAAGAGAAAAGGGCTTCTGAGTTATTTCCACAATTCTAGCTCCTCTAGGCCAATTTCCATAGCCACCGTAGCCAGTGTGCCTAGCATAGCATAGCCATAGTTTCTTGTATGGGCAGCACCAATCTAATCCATGGTTGTGTCCAACGAATATTGCCTGCAGTTATGAAAAGGAAAACAACTCAACAGGATCCCAGTTGCGTCCATCAAAGTTCAAAAAAGTCCCAAGCGCACAACATGACTTTCAGGAGGAATTCCCATGCAAATAAAAGTCAGATGGTGAAAATCTTGATCAATAACAGGGGAACTCTGACAAAACTGTTTTCACTGACAAAGGTATTTGGCACTCACACCGTGCATGATGCAATAAAAGGAAGGAATGTGATAAAAATTTATTCTTTCTCTTTCAAATTCCAAAGAGTATTCCTCCGCACTTATGCCTTGCCATAAGGATCCAAAATTAATTCAGGGATTCCAAAGGCCCGTTAGATGCACTCATTTATGATCATAAACCCCCATAGAACTAAGAAAGTCAATAGAAGAAATTTTATTGCAGTAACAGTCAAGAAGTGAACTTTGGAATTATGATGTAACATAATCTCACCAACTAATTAGGTCATACTAGATCACATATCAGATCAGTTATGCATTTAAAGTCAAAGTATGATCCAACTCTGATATTGCTTACAACTATGCATTACACTCACGGTGGGCAACTATGCATTTAAATTCAAAGGTAAAAATATTTTGGTCTTACCTTGACAGAAGCTCTTTCCTCAAGAAGTTCCATGATACCCATTTCAGCTTCTTGAGCAGCAACCTTTTCTTTGTTAATTGAACCAACGCAAGGTTTGGGTATTCTGAACTTGGGAGCCACCTTGTTGTAGGCTTTACTTGGTATATGCCAGAAAATAATCTCAGGCACCCTGTCAGACAATGCTTTGTTTGGATGATAAGAAGAAAATGCGGGAAATGAATAAGAAAATTGTAATGAATTCTTTTTCAACATATCTTACTTGATGTCTTTAATGAAATAATGCTCCCAAGAAATCAACTAAGTTGTTTATCCTATATATAATATAATTCTTCTTAGCTAGGTCAGCAGCAAAACTGCATTTAGCTTTGAAGAAAAAGGACTCCTGATGTAATGCTTTCTTTCTACCTTGAATAAGGATTAATCTCTTCAGCTTTCTGCCGGAACCATTCTGCTTGGCCACTAGATATGACTTCTGGATAGGAACCGCCACCAGAATCAAGGAAGTAAAGGAAAGCCACGGGTGCTTTTGGATCATCTGATGATAAGATTTGGAGGACATAGTTGGATATACTAGGCCAAAGATCTCTGGGACCATTTCTAGAACAGGACCCATTAAGATTGATCTCGTTTTTCATCAGTTCCAATCTTCCTGTGCCTTTGAAGCTACATTCTTCTTCTCCGAAGTAGCCTTTTGCTGAAGATTTATTCATATATTTACTCTTGTGAGAAGAAGGCGTGACTATTTGTAACATTTGCCCTAAAACTTCAAGTAATGGAAAATGAACACAACAGTATATTACCAGCAAATGCAAGATGAAAGTGCCATTCTGAAAATGACTTTAATGCAACTATAAGGGGAAATGAAATGTAACTAAATTCCAACAACAGCCACAAAATTTATTAAAATAAATCATACACTAATGGCAATCAAACATTGTTTCACCAAATAAACTTTTGAGATCATCAGCCTTTGCTCATTTGGTTTGACAACTGCTCCTTCATAGATCACTCGCTGCTTTATTCCCACCTAGCTCAACTTTCCCTCCTTTAATCCTTCAAAGGAGTGCTAGATGAGTGTGTGTTTAAAATTGACTAAAGTAACACTTTCTTTTATCTCAACTACGATAAAATTATCCATTTGTTTGATCGATAATTGCTATTGAGCTGGTAATCGGCAACAGTGATGATTTATTTGCAACAAATACTTACATTAATACCCAATTAAGCTTTGACTTTGATCAGTAATTTCAGTAAGATATTCAATAATACCCGAGTAAACTGCCATAATCCTGCGAGACACTGACCACCTACTGCCATGGATGCATTGAAGTCCCAAAGATCAGGCATCTTCAAGGACTAAACTTTAATCTCCGTACCAAACATAATTGTAATCATAACAATAATTATCACCTTTGTTTATCTAATAGTAATACCATATTACTTGATACCTGAATATGAAGAAGTGGCTGGAGGGCAGCGAATTGGAGGAATTCCAGGTGCAGAGAACCACTCTAATGGCCACTCGAATGGAGCATCATCATGGTTTCCAAATACACTGGCCCATGGTATGGCCCTGTTTCTTGCTGGAGAGATTGCCAGATCCCAATAAAAGCTTGCATTTTCAATCATTATGTTGTTAGCCGTAATGACATCACCAAGATACACTACAAAATCTGTCAACACAATTAATTTCATCAGCATTTGGTGAAACCACGTACATCTCCATGCTTTAAAGTTTTGACTTTTCTATTGTTATTCCCTTTACAATGTGCCAACGCTTTCATGAGAATTAAAGACATTTTCAGAGAATGAAAATGGATTAATATCTTGCATGACATTTATCATATTCTTAAATTCTCCGACAAGAAGTAAACAGAGTACAACGATAGATAACAAGGAACAAGAAGATGACCTGGAGTTTCATCATGGAGTACTTGATTCATGACCTTAGTGGAGTTTACGTCTTGAAGTGGGCCCCAATCGGTGGACTCTGCCTCTCCAAAATGCAAGTCTGCAAAGAGAGCTATCTTGAAGGGTGCACCACCTGTTCTTATATGGAGGCACCTCTCCGGCGTAGTAGCTGGTAGTAATCTGATGCATCGCGATACTCGGCGGCGTTGATCTGATGATCCTACGCTGAACAACAGTGAGAGAAACAACAAGGGTAAAAGCGTCCACCTGCTTTTAGACGCTTCCATAACCGGAGAAAAAGGAAAGCAGCGGAGGTGCACGCTGCCACTGTACGATTTCAAGTACCAACAAAGTGCAGCAGCGGAATAGACGGTTGAAGCCTCGGCAGTCGGCAATTTTTGAGTTCGTAAAATGACAGAAACGCCCCTGCATTGCGGATAACGTCTTGTCAGTTGTCCCTGGGCGATTGAATTTGGAGTTAGATGGCATGCCGCTGTCTTTAGCTGGGGGTTCCTGATCAATCCAGTTGTTTGAAGGGAGGGACTTATTTTTGAATGATTATTATACATATAATAATTATTTAAAAATAAATAAATATTTAATAGATAAATAAATGAGTGGTTATAATTTTTATAATTTATTTTATTTAATTAATAAGTAATTAGAAGAAATTCAAATTCTTAATGGGAAGATACCATTTTAAATTATATAAAGCATTTGATAGATAAATAAATTTATTAGAGGTTATTTTAAAGTATGATATATTATAAGTATTTAATGAAATTGTCTTTTTTTATTATAAATCAAGTATCTTAATTTTTATATAAAATATACTTAAAAATCCTCTAACGATCATGTTTCATTGACATAACTTAAATTATCATGGGTCCATATAAATTTCATAAGGATGGATATATTTTTTAGCTTGTAGTTTATGCCAACACTGGAGTAAGGTACCATAGTATATTCCATGGCATAAGATTCTCCTTTTTTCCTGTTCAATGGCATTAATAGAATAAAAACGTTTGGTTCGCATATTCGTTGGTAATGTGGCAGACCCAAATTTAAGTACCAGAGTTATATAAAAGATATCTATAGTCACGTTTATTTACATAATTATATCATATTATTTCCAAAGTCATAAACTCACATGTTTAGAAGAGATCCTATGTCTTTGAATTATTGAAATAGATAAGCTTAAGATAATTGAAGGGTTGTTTGGAACGGTTTTTGTTTTATTATTTTTAAAAATAATTTTTGAAAATAACTCTAAAAAATAGTTTTATAAAATAAAAAAACAAAAATTTGTTTGGGTAAAAATATTTTTCATCAGTTATTTTTTGTGTTTTTTCGAAAACAGACGAAGAAAACAAGCTAAAATACAAAAAATTATTTTTGTTTTTTTATTTTCTAATTACTGTTTTTGGAAATAATTTTTAAAAACAACTGATGAAAACATTCACCTAAACAAGTTTTTTTATTCTCGCAGAACAAAAAAACTATTTTTAAAAACTCTTCCAAACTTCTCTTATTTTTTTTTTTTTTTTTTGACATTTGCCATGGAAAGATGTCAGATTGGGTCATGTTTAAATTGAAATTGTCTATATTTTAGAAGGATATCCCGTGTAGTAATAGGACAGTCTTGTTACTGCACGGCCCTTGAATGGGTGTAAGATACTGTAACTATAGTACCCCACACTCCATTCAAGCTATTGATTTTAACTGGATCTTGTATACTATACGAGATCTAATTCCTATATTCCTAGTAATTTCTAATGCTCAAATTTTTTGGCTACACATTTAAATAAAAAAAATATGCTGAAGTTGAAGAAGCAATTATTGCTTTAAATATGTGGAACTACTTATTTTTTCTGAAAATCTCGTTTGAGTTCCATTCCTCTGCTGCATAGGTAAGAAGCATATTGTTGATATTATGAAATATTATTGGGGCTGTTTGTAACGGTTTTTGTTTTATTGTTTTTAAAAATAATTTTTGAAAACAATTCTAAAAAATAGTTTTATAGAAAAAAAACAAGAAACTTGTTTAGGTAAAAAAAATTTCATCAGTTGTTTTTTATGTTTTTTTAGAAAACATATGAAAAAAACAAGCCAAAATACAAAAAAATTATTTTTATTTTTTTGTTTTCTAGTTACTATTTTCGGAAACAGTTTTTAAAAACAACTAATGAAAACAGTCACGCAAACAAGTTTTTTTGTTCTCGCAGAATACAAAAATAAAAAAACTATTTTTAAAAACTAAAACAAACAGCCTCATTGCTTTTGAGTATGTGAGTGTAGCACAAGCAGGAGAAGTGCAACATACATACATATAAAAGACAGTAATGGAATAACTGAAACAGTTGTTAGTGTACGGCAGTTATTGCACCATAGTTATTTAGTGCCTCTTATATATCTATTGTTTACTTTCATTTTCAATTAGTTTCTCATGTTAATTTTCTTGCAGATGTGATTTCTATTTATTTATTTAGTTTTCTAAGGCATTTTCCTTTCTTCCAATTTTCCATATTGTTTTTGCCTTGTTGGGCTTTCCTTTTGTGTAAACAATATTCTTACTTTGTTTAAACTTCAGACTCTTAGATACTCTCTTGTTGGTATCTGGTTTTAGTATGATAAGAAGTCTTTGCTTGAATTGATGAACTTACAATTATTCTCTTTTTGGTTCCCAGATAATTGGCACTGGCAGTTAACAGTGCCTTCATGGGAAAGGAAGTTTTGTGCTTCAGTTGGCTCAGTTTCGTGGTGGAAGCTATTAGAAACCAAAAAGTATATGTATTTACGTTACAGTGTGGTAAAGTGGGATGACTCTGCTGTTAGAGAGGCATTTTACAATGCAAAAATGAGGTTTTGGGCAGAGATCAATGGCTAATCCTGCAACATATCTTTGCCTGATCCTAACATTTACATTGATGATATATATTGGAATTCAAGCGTTGATCCTTGTCGATGACTATGTTCGAATGGGTCTAGGTGGAGCACTGGGTCGATCTGAGTAAGGTCGAGATTCGATTGATACACCTATAAAGCAAAAGGTCAGGTTGGTTATTCTAGGCTTCGATGATAAAGTTAGTTCAGTTTGGGTGTGTTTGAAAAGTCTAAAATGTACAATGACATAAAAAATAAATATCCGGACAATGGATATATTTATAGGATAAATTCACGCAACTTGCCAAGAGAGCAACACATGTCAAGTAAGCCTTCCTGGGTTGGATGCAAATTGGGCCCAGTGCATATTATGCCTAATAAGGCTATATACACTTGCCCCTCATTTTAAGCTCGGAGAAAGAGATAGGTATCTGAGTCACAGAGGTCGTCGATCTATCTCCGAGCTTTTAAGGACAGTGATGCGATCCTTCGAACGATTTTTATTTGGTTTATGGGTTTTCATTAATGACTACATTTATTAAAGAGAATCGCTTTCTAGGAAAGCATTTAGACACTAACGTATGCGTTATTGAATTGGCGCGTCAATGGGTTATTGGTTTTTCAAACGCAACATTCTCCATACATCACTTACGCACACTTCCCAATCGTCTGATGCTTCTTCCTAGAGCGTTAGATGTATTTATTGTCTAAAATCAATAACCATTGGGTTTTTACCCTATCATCTATAAATAAGAATATTTGGTAAAAAATTTTCTGAAGATCCCCCACCTCTAGTTTAAGCATCAAACTAGTTTTATAACAAGTTCGAACCTGAAGTTGATCACCATGGACCGATCCCACCGTCACCTGCATAGTTGGGAACTTTAGAAGCAAATACCTGGTTGACTATAGCTCGTAATTGATTTAAGGATGATCAACCCATTATCATGTTGTACACAGACGAATTGTCCACTACTATATATATGACCTTAGAATTGGTAAGAGCAAGATATTCACCTAATGTTGTCCAGAGGTTAATAGTTCTTTTAACCTCAACTTGGGCACCTGAGAAACCCACTAACGTACCCTGGTAGTAAGCAAGATCAGAGCTAAGGAACCTAAGCTTTGTAAAAGTACAGAAAAAGAAAACATAAGCCGAACTACCCTAATCAACAAAACATTTCTAACCTCAAAGTTGGCAACAAAACGACTAATTATCATAGGGTCATCGTGCTCACAATTGATCATTCCATAATCTCCCTTCATAAAGGAGATCACCGGGTTCAATTTATACTATTTTATGGATGTGGAAAACGCCTCGTGATTTTTATCATGAACGACTATTTAGTGTCTTTTTCTATACGCTCGGGATAATCCTCCATCAGCAAACTTGCCCGAGATAGTATTGATTACCCCATTTGTACCACACCTGGGGTCTTGATTTGAAGAAGTCCTATATGGAGATCGACTTCTTTATCGAGGACCACTTCGGGGAGAGTGATCAGGTCTGGGTGACCTCAGCTGAGCAGGACGACTATCACGATGGGGTGGAATATCTACCCTAAAGCTTCAGAGGTGTCCTTTTTGGAGTAAATCTTCAATCAAATTCTTGAGATGTCAACAACTGTCGGTGTCATAGCCTTTACCATGATGAAAAGCACAATACTTGCCCTTATCCAACCCCACAATTGCCTTTGGGGTGGGAAGTCAGTGTCCTTCGAGGTTGATTTAATGGAGTGTAAGATTCAAAGTTTAGAAGCCAAGGGCGAGTAGGCAACTTTTCTTGCCTTGAGTTTTTTTTTCTCAAACATAAGCCTATTGTCCTTTGATCCTTAAGTCTTATTATCAATCTATTTTGCAACCAGAATGTCTTGCCCCATTAGTTGAACTTCTTCCAAATTGATGTACTTAACTGTTATCACAATGTGACGGTCGAGAGAGATTCATTGTCATAACCTTAAGGCGACAAAAAGAAAAAAAACACATGCAAAATTAAATTTCGACTTAAGCGGCAAGCTTGTAAACCATTATAGGGAGGTCCTCTTTAAAGTGACCTGAAAGGCTCTGCACTTTAACTCCTCACACGAGCTTCTAAACAACATGATCGAGTTGAAATTTTCTAAACTTTCCTAAGGATCAGTAAAGTCGTCATATTGCTCGAGTTAAGGTTTCTTGAAGTGCCTGTGAAGAGTGTACTACATAATGTGATATGAGAAAGGATGTGGATCACTGTCCTCAAGTGCCTCTATTGGTTTAAGAGGTGGAACAACGATTCGGGCCTAGCTTTGCTGATCTTGGGATCGCTGTTGTGGTACAGGGACATTGTTGACAGGTTAAGATTTAGCCGTAGCCTCCTTCTATTGGCATTGACATCTATAATATGCTAACTCGACCTAATAATCCAATTGCTCTTGCTCTAAAGCTTGGATCCTATGTAGAAGCAACTGAAGGGTATCATCCTGAAAGTTAAGACGCGGGGGCATCTGATGTTGTGAATTGACATTCGAGCAAGAGAGGCATTCTTGGGAAGGGTGATTAACTGGCAAAGGATTTATAATGGACTTGAAGTGCGCTATAACAAAGTGGGAATAGGGTGCTGGACACTAGCGACATCGCTGTGTGAATTTTTCGGATGCTGTAAAACTTTCGATCCCCAGAGTCAGTGCTAAATGTCGATGACTTAGTTCGAATGGGTCTAGGTGGAGCACTGGGTCGATTTGAGTGAGGTCGGGATTCAGTTGATGCACATGTAAAGCAAAGAGAAAGCAAAAGGCTGGGTTGGTTATTCGATGCTTCGATTATAAAGTTAGTTCGGTCTAAGTATGTTTGAAAAGTCTAAAATGTATAATAGCATCAAAAAATAAATACCTGGACGATAAATGTATTTATAGGACAAATTCACGCAACTTGCTAGGGGAAGTGACATATGGTCAGGTAAGCCTTCCTAAGCTAGATGCCGATCGGACTCAGCACATATTGGGCCTGATGAGGCCATATACAATCATGAACTTGTTCTGGACTTGAAAAGAACTGAAACAGTAAGGTAAAGATGAGAAGGTTGTGATCCTTGGTAGTTCTCTCCTCTTGAACCAGTCATTTTCTTGCACAGGATGGGGAAAAGTTGAAGCAGGCTTACCGAAAGCCACTAATATATTTTCTGGTCCTCGAGGTTGGGAGTCTAACCTTCATGAAAATAACGGAGTAGATTCTTGGGAACATTATCGTGCTCCTGCTCCTACGCTTGATAAACCTGCAAAAGAATATGAATGGAAAAACAGTTGGGGTGATTCATGCGGATGGATTCAGAGGGAGCAGCCCCATGGTGGTGACATACAGAAAATGGGCAAAGGAAGGGCCAGTGGGACATGGGATGGGTGGTACCAGACCCCTGCTTGTCATGGTGATAAGTATCAGACGAGTGGAGGGAAGGAAAAACAAAAGAAGAAGAAAAAGGGAAAATTTTGCTTATGACTGTCCATGTGTGGACAAGATACATACTGCAACGTAAGTGAAGACAGAGTGTCTAAGGATCGATGACCTTATACGGCAAGGAATCTCATGGAATTGGGACTTTGGGAGGAGTCAATTTTGTGAAGCTTGAAGATGTAAGTCTGGTTACGTCTGGAACATGTGGTATATACAATATACTCATAAGATAAGCGTCTGTGCTCTGCATTATGAATTTAGTTTTATATATTTCTAAAGAGAGCTTAACTTGGATATTGACGTGATCTGTGCTCTTGAAAGTTTTAGTATATGCACGTATAGGGTTTCGTTCTGTCCCTTTAAACAGTTTTTTTTTATTGAAGAAATTATTTTTTAAAAAAATACTTTTTTTTAGAAAAATGTTCAAGGCCTTAAGCTGGCTGAAGCAAGAAGAAAATTAAGGTTTCACTGGTTGAAGCGTAATGTATTCTTATATAGTTATCCGTATTATTATTATAAGTTTGGATTTAACTTTATTACATTTTCAGAGTTAAGATATAAATTTTTTTAAAGAAAATATAATTTTTAATTAAATTAAAATAATATAAGTAAAATATACATAAATCATTTTAATTATTAATTAACTGTTATAGAAAAAATATAAAATAATTTCATTCATATGTTTGTAAAATAATAAAATCATATTTTATGAAATTTATTTGGCATCAAAATAAAATTCAGAATATATGATTTTGGAATATAATATCTTTTTTATTTAAAAAAATAAAAACAAAAACAAACTAGGGTAACTTGCGCAGGGAGCTTCACTTTTCATTATTTTTGCTGGATATGTTTTAATGAGCGGTGCGGATTTGAGGAGCGTAATTTAAGATTGTCTTTTTTTCCCCCGATAATTTTTCATTTAAAATTAATTTATTTAACACTATTTAAAATTAATTCTGATAAATTACCTTTACGTAAAATGCATTACTAAAAATTAATTTATAAAAGTAAATAAACTAATATTAAAAATATTTTTGAACTTTGATTTAAAAAACAATTGCAACGGGGTAACGTTGTCATTTTGGGTCTTAAAGATCCAATTAATCGAAGGGGGGTAACCAGCAATAGCATCGCTCGGTTGGGGGTCGCATCGTCAAACGGGGAAGGAAGCAAAGTGTGAGTGACCTGAAGGCTGAAGCGAAAGGGAGTGTCGCCGGCAGCCGCAGAGGGTCTCCCCACGCCTTCATCTCCAACCATTCTCACTCTCTCTCTCTCTCTCTTCTCTCTTCTCTTTGTGCTTCTTAATCAGGTTAGTTATCGCTCTTGTGCTCTCTCCCTCTCCGTCTCTTGGTTTTCTGATAATATCTCCTCTTTCTCAGTTGTTCAAATTTTTGACTTTGCTAGAAGCTACCTGGAAAATATAGGTGAATTTATGCCCAACTAGCAAAGAAATCAACAACTTTCCTTTGATCTATCAAATAGACAACCTAATAACTCATAAGATATCTGGGCCTGGGATAGCTATCCACTATCTACTACACTATACCATGAACTTCATCACCCTCCCAAGCTTCTTTGTTTTTGCTTTCCTTATTTTTTCCTCTACAAATGGCTTCATAATCATAAGTATAGCTCATAGTAAGAAGGGGACTGGATAAAGTAAGTGGCAATTATTTCTCTAATGATGCAGATTTATATATCATCTAAATATTTTGGTATTTAGAAATAATTATTCTTTGATACATTGTGGCTTTTTATCTCCTTGGCATATGAATTGGTGAGGAACCAAGTATGTATATATATATATATATATATATATATATATATATATATATATATGAAAAGTGGTTCAAAATGTAGTTTTAGTAATCATGCCTAGTTCTCTGTTTAGTATGTACTACGCAATAAGCAAATTAACTATACAAATACTAACATTTTTTACATTCTAAAACTTTCAATTATTGAATTTTGTTGGTTAGGCATCATGGAAGTTGATGAGGAAAAAACTACATCAACTACTTCTGCAGAAACCTCTATCCCAGCCTCTGATGGTCAAAGCCTAGTTTCTCCTGCTCATGCAACTCCGCCCCCGTCAATACAACCAATAGTTCCAGCAATGGTTCCACCTTCTGTTGTGCCTCCTATAGCTCTAATTCCTACAATTCCTCCTCCCCCTGTTCTCCGCCCATTGGCACCACTTCCTGTTTGGGCACCACCTATTAGGCCACCTGTGTCGCAAAATGGTGAGGTTGGATCAACTGATTCTGATTCAGACCACGATGACCCAGGCCCAGGGATTAACAAGGGTACAGGGGAATATGAGATATCAGAAGAGAGTAGACTGGTAAGAGAGCGGCAGGAAAAAGCAATGCAGGAACTCATGATGAAGAGGCGTGCTGCTGCTCTGGCTGTTCCTACAAATGACATGGCTGTGCGAGCTCGTCTCCGCCGTCTTGGTGAGCCCATCACTCTTTTTGGTGAAAGGGAGATGGAGAGAAGAGATAGGTTGCGAATGATTATGGTAAAGTTGGACGCTGATGGTCAGCTAGAAAAGCTGATGAAAGCTCACGAGGATGAAGAAGCTGCAGCTTCTATTGCAAAAGACGAGTCTGAGGAAGAACTACAGTATCCCTTTTACACTGAAGGGTCAAAGGCCCTCCTGGATGCTAGAATTGATATTGCTAAGTATTCTTTAGTAAAAGCAGCAACACGTCTTCAACGTGCCCGGAGAAGAAGAGACGATCCAGATGAAGATATGGATGCAGAAATGGATTGGGCACTGAAGCAGGCAGAGAACTTGGTTCTTGATTGCAGTGAGATTGGAGATGATCGGCCACTTTCTGGTTGCTCCTTCTCACCAGATGGAAAATGGCTTGCTACCTGGTATGCCTTTGTCACAAATTGCACAGTTAAACCCTTATTTTCCCCCCTACTTTGCCTTATGAAACCATTCTAGTCTAATCTGCTTGCTTATTAAGAAAACTTCAGCTCTCAATTGCTTTTGAATATTGATGACTTTTATGATGCCCTGAAATATTGAGTGAAGTTGTGGGTTGGCGTTGAGCCACCCAACATGACTTTCCAAATCACATTTGCAGGCACAACTGCAAAAGAAACTGAGAATGTGAATTTAGGGGGCAAAATTATGTTTGGGCTAATTTGAACGCCCAACCAAACATGCTATAAGTGTGGCCCAGTCCTTGAATTAGGTGTTCTTTCCATATCTTTACCACTCACAGGAATAAATACCATCATTATTACATAATAGAAGAATTAGGGATTTCTTTTCATGCCAAAATGTTTACCTGGTGACCTGGTCACTGTGGGTTGCAATTCATTAGTTGTACTGCTTTTAAAATGACAGGGAAAGGCTTATGCTGAACCTAATTACTGGTATTGTTTTGTTTTGATAGTTCTCTTACTGGAGCTGCAAAGTTGTGGAGCATGCCAGAAGTTAAAAGATTTTCTACCTTAAAGGGGCACACAGAGCGTGCTACCGATGTTGCTTACTCTCCTGTGCATAATCATTTAGCAACTGCCTCTGCTGATCGAACTGCAAGGTATTGGAATGATCAAGGATCTCTCTTGAAGACATTTGAGGGTCATCTTGACCGTCTTGCTCGCATTTCTTTCCACCCATCAGGGAAGTACCTGGGTACTGCTAGCTTTGACAAGACATGGAGATTATGGGACATAGAAACAGGAGAGGAGTTGCTACTTCAAGAAGGTCACAGTAGGAGTTTATATGGTTTAGCTTTCCACCATGATGGATCATTAGCTGCATCTTGTGGACTGGATGCACTGGCTCGTGTTTGGGACCTTCGTACTGGGAGAAGTATTCTTGCACTGGAAGGTCATGTCAAGCCGGTGAGACATTGAAATTTCTCTCCATCCTGGCCACCTCTCTCTCTCACTTTCTCTCTCGATCATGACTATACATTCTCAGTATTGCATAAGGCCGACTATAGTTGTGATTTATTTTCAGGTTCTTGGCATCAGTTTTTCACCTAACGGGTATCATTTAGCCACTGGTGGCGAAGACAACATGTGCCGCATTTGGGATTTGAGGAAGAAGAAATCGTTGTACACCATTCCTGCTCACTCTAATTTAATATCACAAGTCAAATTTGAGCCACAAGAGGGTTACTTTTTGGTAACTGCCTCATATGATATGACGGCTAAGGTAATTGTTCTTCCTAAACAAGTTTAATATTCTTTTATAGATTATTTACGTTTGAATATAATTATTTATATTTATGTATTAATTCCAGGTTTGGTCAGCCCGTGATTTTAAGCCTGTCAAGACATTATCTGGGCATGAAGCGAAAGTTACATCTCTGGATGTTCTCGGAGGTAGGATTACCATCTGTCATATGCTAACAACCCATGTTTCCCACTTCGTTATTTTCCTCTACTCTTATTTTCTCGTAGCACCTAAAGTGTGAATGAGTTATTGTTAATGTGAATGAACTTAATTGATTGGGCAATGGTGAATTTCTTGGAAAATTTAATGGAACTAAAGACTGGAAATGCAAACTAGTTTATACTGGCTTTGCTTGGAGGTGCAATCCAGCAAAGGACAATCGCATTTTGGTTATGCGCTGTTTAGAACTTGCTTTTGCGTTTATTTATTTACCTCTTGCTGCAAAGACTAAGATGTGCTGTTGCAACAATGAAAGTAATTTAATGGAAGAAATATAACTTCTTCATTTTCTTTGCTTTTATATGTTGTCAACTTCTGAAGGATGAGGCTTTAATTAATTTTTGTTTGCATATAACACTCTTTTCGTCAGGCATGTAGTCTAATTTTTTATTTGGAAATTTTGAGGTGCAAACCTTGATTATAACCAAAGTGAGCAAAGAAATTTTGTTCCCAAGTAACTGTGCCAGTTGGGCTCTGAAGATGGAAGATGGAAACTTATTTCTTTTATGGCCTGTTTTGCATGCTTTAAACGTCTTCATTGAATAATGAATACCTTGCTTCCTTCAACGTAGTTTTATAAAATTCAACAATGCAGCAACCTGTCAATTAGCTTTGTTGGTTTGTGTCATTATTTACTTTTGCCTACTCAGGCTTGTCTATTCTAATTTTTCCTTGTCTTGATATTGGTGCAGATGGACGGTATATTGCTACTGTCTCCCATGATCGGACCATAAAGCTGTGGTCCAGCAACATGGCTAGTGAACAAGCTATGGATGTTGACTAAGCTACTCTGACCAACATCTTGGGGCTCTTGATTTTGACAAAAGATTTTGTTGGTTAGAAACAGAAGAATAGGCTGATTCCGTAGGATGGATTTTGAGTCACATATCTTGTATTGGAGAGATGTTATTATTTCTGTTGTATCAAGTTCCCCGACTAATTACAAAATTGAGTGACTAAGAGTACGAGAAAATCATGCTAATGTTCTTCCTCACCTGATGTAATACGAGTTAATGGGTCTTTTAAATTTAAAAGTTTATGTAGTATCCTGTATTGTTTTATTATTTGTCACAACAGCTTATGTATACCAGAATCAGGCGTCTTTATGATCAAATATCTGAAGCACAGATCTTTTACTTATAAATTGTCAGATCACCGCTTAGTTACCCTTTTGCTGTGCATGAATGCAACTCCCTAGTTATAGAGGGGAAGGCAGCCTCTGCTATGGGATTTTGGTGGCTGTAACAGCCAGTTTCCAGCCTCGGAAAGTTTCTGTGGAATCCTATAGGGGTGCATTTGGAGTCCATGAATTTGTTAGTCATTAGTGATCAGCTTCGTGCTTGACCGATGGATTTGGATTTATTCATGTTACATAACAGTCTTGGAAAGAGTCATGCTTTTTCTTATCAAATTTAAGTGACTATCTAGCTACTATTCCATTTTCAACAGTGCCTTAAAACTGAATTGCAGTTTGGGCTAATTTGTTTGAGGTATGGGATGACTGGTTTGTCCAAGAGAATTCGGTAAATATATGAGTGGATACTGCATAGGCATATACGATATACCAAAATTCAACACGCATTTGGAGTCCATGAATTTGCTAGTCATCAGTCATCAGCTTCGCGCTTGACCGATGGATTTGAATTTATTCATGTTACATAACAGTCTTGGAGAGAGTCATGCTTTTTCTTATCAAATTTAAGTGACTATCTAGCTACTATTCCATTTTCAACGGTGTTTTAGAACTGAATTACAGTTTGGGCTAATTCGTTTAAGGTATGGGATGGCTGGTTTGTCCAAGAGAATTCGGTAAATACAAGTGGATATTGCATAGGCATATACGGTATATCAAAATTCAACACGCGATAAAGCACGTTACTTTTCTTTTATAAGAAGAAGAAGAAGAAGTATTTTTTTTATAAAAGTATTTTTTTTCTTTTTTTTTTAAATAAAGACTTGTTTCATTGATCATTACTCGTGCATTAGACCATCTAACTCGAGATGAATTTGGTTGGTGATTAACAACAAAATGAGATGTAAATAGGAGGCCATTGTAGATAAATTTGAGTAGCAACTAAATTTCTTAGCTGAATATTTTCATAGTAAAACAAAAATCTCATCTGAAAAGAGTGGCATACAAAATGTAGTCCTTCAAGGACTACGGTGAACAATTATATTGGTGTATTTCATTATGTTGACATGTAGTCCACAACAACTCCCCTCACTACCAAAAACTTAATTCCTAAAATGATACTAGAAACTTAATTTTTTTCTAAAAAAGTATACAACAAATCCAGCCAGCAGGGGTGGTTCCCATATATTTGTCTCATTTGTACCAACCAGCAAGGAAATTCCTCAGCATGAAACAGAAACAGCATGCAAAAGCCTGTTTAAAGGGAACAAGAAGGGAATTTGAGTAACTGGAAACTTGAAATTCTCATCACCACATCTAATAATCTCAATCCAATAAAAAACTGTGATTTCTAATCATTGTCTTGTTGATAATGTAGCCGTCGATGTTGCACAAAACTTCAGTAACCAGGTCAGCTAATATGCAAATCCCACAATAATATGTTTATGGTTACTATAGGCCTTGTTATGTATGTTCGAAAATTAAGTGGAATGCAAGTCTCATGGAACATCTAGAAAGAATGAACCATATGAACAGTGGAAGATTTAGAAAAAGAAATAATGGATTCTGAAACAAGTTTATGTAAATTTTTGCACATGAGCCTTCAATGGTATAAAGAAGCTCATCAGGATCTGTGCAGAGTGTGCATCTGAACTACGTTCTCCACGAACTAAAGGGTTTGTTTGCAGGATCCCACAAATATTGTTGCAATTAAAACAAGTTCAAATTGGAAAAAGAAAACATAAAAATACAGGCTGCTAGGAAAAAGAAGGAAAAAAGGAAGAGGAAATCACCTGGAAAACAAGAAGATAAATTCAAAGTGATTTTTCAGACTTCCTGCCAAAATGTCTCAAGAAAAAGTTGACCAGTGTCCCATCGTTTGTCCCAGTCAGTAGTCCAGTTTGAGAGTCAAACCTGAACGCATAGATTGTATAAGTGATTTCAACCCAACAAACAAATACATGTAAGAAGCCTGAGAATCCCTAGGATATAAATTTGAAGTAAGAGTTCCATCAAAGCCTACCTAGGCAGACGATGACGTGGACATGGAACATAGCCAGAGAGCTGCAGGAAAACATATCCTATGTCAGGCATATTCAAAACAGTTCTAAATTATCATAAATTTATGTTGACCATTGGGAGAGTGATTCTGTTAGTGTCAAACCTGGGGCAGTGACAAGAGAAAGTTCAAAACTTGAGGTAGGAAGAAAATCAACAGTGTTTCACTGAAGCAAAAAATAAAAGAAAATAAAACTACTATAAGGCAATTTATAATCACAGTAGTACGAGCTAATAAATCTTAGTGGAATGGATTGATATAAATGCATCAAAAATAAAAAATTCTTGTTTTTCTTTTGTCCGATTTATAATAGATAGCAGGTCAGGTCATCTGCTAAAGGCTTAAATTAAATCTTATGAGAAAGTCAAACTTATTCAATTTTTCTTACAGTTTATTGAAGAATTATAGTTTTGATATTTTCAGGGGTAAAGGGGAGGAGTTCGTCAGGTAAATGAAATAGACTTTTTTTTTACCAAGAATGAAATGGGATGTTTACTAAAAAAGGAATTTTTCCTTGAGGATGAATATCAAATTTTCACATTTGAATGCAAACTCTGAACCTCAAACTTTTTACGCAGTCAACATTTACCTGGAAGATTATTATTACAAGTTCTACATTTCTCTTCTTCATTAGAAGCTAAAGGGGTTTCGAATTCTGAATGACATACTTGACGCCGAAGAAAAAACAAGACATAGGAAGAAATATTTAGACTATTGTACTTTTCTTCCCTGAGTTCTTGTTAATTTTCAGTTTTGTTCCTAGTGTCATATTCATATTATCAAATGCGTTTCAACCTT
>JASKGM010000001.1:6645056-6658575 GCA_034509205.1 Ceratonia siliqua | reverse complement strand
TTTCTTCCCTGAGTTCTTGTTAATTTTCAGTTTTGTTCCTAGTGTCATATTCATATTATCAAATGCGTTTCAACCTTTTCCTTCCTTTATTATCATTAGTGTAGTCGACAGAAATTCTCTACTATTTGTGTATAAAGAGAAAAAAGATGGTTCTACTCTTTAGGTTTGTCTTATAAAATACTTTAAATCAATTCACCAAGGGGCTGTTTGTTTGGGCTTATCAGAGAATGCATTTTCTCCTTCTCCTACAGGAAGGATTTTTTTTTAAAGAGAAGTTGTTTTATGTTTGGATGCAATAATTTAGAAGGGCTTTTGAAGTAGGGTGAACAATTTTAGAAATGAAAGTTTTTCTCTCTTTTTATTTTTCTCCTTATCAGGAAAAGTTAAAAATTTTAGCTTCTTCTTATAGGAGGTTTTTTTCATTTTCATTAACTTATCCGTTTTCTATAAGTTCAAACAAACAGATATATTTTTTTCAGAATGCATTATTTTTTGAAAAAAATTAACTTATTCTCAAAATAAGCCCAAACAAACCGGGCACAAGTAGCTCTAAGAAAAAAGAAGATTTTGGACCAGGAGAGAAAACCATTTATCAGTAAGTTTCAAATTTTAAAATGAAGACCAACCATATATTTTCCACTTCAACTGTTTCGCTTAGAAAAGAAAGCAGGACCAGAGACACAAATTTTATGAAGTCCCCCATATGATTAAACTAGGTAGCACTCAAACAAAGAAACAGACAACAAATAGAGTAATACTTTTGTAAGTTTGGGAAGAATAAAAGTAAGGATATACCTAAAATGGCCTAAAATACCAACTACAGCCATAGTCATTCCAGCAAAGTATGTATACGTGTCACCAACAAAAACTGCAGAAGGATACCTAGAATGAGAACGGCAACAGACTTTGTCATAGAAAACTACTTTTGATTAAAAAGAATAATTTTTTAAAACAAAATGATATAGATACAGTATTAAATACCAGTTGTACGAAAGTAAAGCCAAAGATGTAGCCAGTAAGGGTTGAACTAGGTAAACAGAGAACTCATGTGCTTGCTTATATTCAGGATCTGACTCCAATTTGCATAATGTTGTGTATCAGGATCTGCAAAACTACAGTATGTCTCATACTCTATAACCCAAACAAATTCCATTTACTTTTACAAGCCGTCATGCTTATAGCTGATGCAATAACCACTGTCTGACCAACTTCAAGGCCATTTATTCCAGCATGTATGTTGATGGAATTTGTGCAGAAAACAGCCAAGAGTCCCATATATAGTTTATATATCCATCCTGCATAATCAAAAAGTGGTCCAATATTGACGCTTCTAAGTAATTAGTAACTCCCCAAGAGTCATTTGGATAAAGGTATGGGAAGCTCACCAAGATCTAAAACCTCTATCCCAACAAGTGAGACAGGTGGCTTTGGTATAACTATAGTTGTGTGTCCAGCATATGCCATTAACAAAGGAAGTGCGGCAATTGATGGAAGTAGTAATTTTCTGCTCTTCACAATGACATTAAACCACAAAAGAAACTATTCTAGCATTAGTTGACAAGCTTAAACCCTGGAAACCATTACTACAAATATAATATACTCACACTCTCCATGGGATGTCAAGGACATCATCAACAAATCCAAGCAATATCATGAAGCAGACGGATGCTAATGCCGCATTGTATTCAACAAGCCACTGCATGACCAAAATAGTTCATAAATCCAATCTTCATTTCTTCCATTGATACCAGTGACAAAATATTAGTGCTTAACTGAATAGTGAGATTATTTTGCTTGGGACTTAAAAGATATACTTACATTTGGATCTGCTGTGAAGTTAAAGTACTGACATAAGATTGCTAAAACCAAGAAGACAATACCAACAACTATACCCAACGACTCGGGCCTGCACAGAAAAAATTAACATTGTTAACAAAGAAGAAAAGAAAAGAGCTCACTAATGATATTTAGTCTTTAGTTTGAATTTGATTTTACCAATTCACCAAGACAAGCTTTGGAAGCAACTAGTTCATATGCTTACTAAACCAAATAAATGCCATCTACAGGTATATTCTCTACTAAAACTTTGTAACTGCATTTTTCATAACCAATGTCCATTAACAATCTCTCTTTCTTATTCTATTCAATTATACTTTCTGAGTTTTATCACTCTTTCACACCTAAACACTTAGATCTCTATGTCCCATATGTTCAAAACATATACAACAATTATATTTCACTTTATCTTCAGCAGAAGCTACGTGTTATCTTGGTGTGATATCCTCATTCTTATTGTATCTTTCCTATATGTTACTAAGCATCCACCAAAAAATGTTGATCTCCTCTAAACTCATACCCTGAAGATATCTTTTAGGATTCACCTTGTACTGCTGACACCTACAGATTTTAGCTGCAATGGACATCCATCATTTACATAATGCTGCTTATGCCGTTCTCAATTTCATTTAACTAAGCAGTCTAAGCCCTATTGTATTGCATCCACCATCTCCAATCACATCTCTTTGAACCATTGCCCTTACATTTTTTTTTTTTTTTTACCCACACAAGCATAACCTTTATTAACAATAGAAAGAGAGCAGAAAGTAGAGGAGAAATATATCACTCGGAATATCCACCAGAGACTTCCTTTGCCGAACACCATAAGGATGTTAAAAAAGTAATCCTATCACAGAGCAAAACAAATGGCATAAATTTTTGTTTGAAATTCTTGCATGTCACTCCAACCAAGTGTATCATATTACTGCATGCATAACAGTATAGCACATCCTCAATTCTGGGGTCAAAGATCAGTCGCCACTCACCAGCCTTTCCAACTTCAAGAGAATTTTATCAAGTCATCCAGTTTTCCTATATTTCTCTTCTACACACCTTGCTTTTGGCTCTTGCATCATAAATGCCATAAAACCTATCATTCCTTCGCATGAACTACTAAGCTTCCCACGTTCATATAATGGCTTTCACTCGACAACCTATCGAAGTATTCCTTCTATAAGTCCCTAATCTCCCTGTATATAATTAAAACTCTATATTCCAAGTATATGCTCATAATTTGTCTGTTCAATAACATGTATCTTGGGTTTAATAACAGTACCAGTTACACCCAGTAGGTGAATGAGAAAGAAGTGAAAGAACACGTTAGTGAAATAAGTATATGAATGAAATAGACGGTTCCTTTTAAAACAAAGTCTGAACTGAACATGCCAAATTCAAGAATTTCAATGACAAGCTAATGGGGAAAAAACAGAGTAAATGACATAATGTTGGTCCACAGACAGAAAAACAGTATTATTCATCTGATGGATTCCCATATAATAAGTCAGTCTGTATATCTACAATCTATATATACTGAAAATCAAATGGAATCAATAGTCTGGTAGATAGCAATATAATAAAGGTTTCATATATTGTTTATCAGAAATAAGAAATACAATAGGCTTGAAAAGAGAGAGAGAGACAGAGAGTCTCGTGCAAGTCAACATCAATATATAAACAGAAAAATAATTATCTTCCAAAGTGCGTGTATAGTTCAGCTCAAACATTGGTTGAACGATCTACGACAGCTCACCCAGAAGTGCAAAAATCTCAAATTTTACAACGAAAACCTCTCAATTAGAAAGAAAGACACTTCAAACAATACCCAATTGGAAATTTGATCCGAAACTGAATTTCATCTTAAGTTAGACGTAGCAGATGGAAACATCATACTCATGCAGAAAACAGACCGAAAACCAAAATCTACCACGTACCCACTTCATATATAAGATAGTAAATTTTCAAAAAAGAAAATTAACTGAAAGGCTCACACTTTGACGTTGCCCTGAATGGTTCCCTTCTTGTTGATATCATAGCCAAATAGATTTCGCCTCAGAACATATCTCGACGCCACCGGGATCATTTTGACAGTCACAAAGAACCCAGAAAGGCTCATGCCCGCATTGATTAGTATCGATCTCCTAAGCTCTTGATCAATTTTGTAATGGTAGAAGATCAGATAAAAGTAAGGGACAATTAACCAAGAAAGCTTCAGAACAAGGCCCCATTTGGGGGATGCGATTAAAGGGTCAGTAGTATTGGATTCTTAGGGTTTGTGCTGGACGTTTTCCTTCACAGAAGTTTCCCCAGAGGCGTCTGTTGAAGAAAGTCTCTTCCGAACTACCATTGTTGTCTTCCCCTCTGAGCACGAAAGAGCTTTCAGTATCCTTCGTATTGGAGGCAGAATGCGACAGTGACGCCATAATACCAATCAGATATTGCCAATTCATAACGCCAACGTGGCATTATAGATTTTTAAAAAATAAATTATTATTGAGAAGTTGAGTAACGCAGTGAATCATCCCGAATTCATCTAAATCTTACTCCGTTTTTATTAGTGTTTCAATAGTTTTTAACTTCTACAATTTATATGAATATTGATTTAGTCGCCTTTTTCATTATTATATAGGTAAATTTTAGAAATTTTATTTATTTTCAGAGTTCATTATATTTTTATTGGATCACAAATTTTCAACGACAACACTTTTATTTAAGTATATTAATTATAATATTTTAAAAGGATACCTTACCAAATTTATTTTTTCTGTCATAAATAATTTCAATTTGCTTTGTTGGCCGAGAGAGGGTAACATAATAATTCGATGTTTGGGAAGGAATTAAAACTAGACTAGAGTCTAGTTTATATATAATTATGTCAGCCGGCTTCCTTTGCTTTTTTTCTCTAGTCCTTTCTAAAACATTGCATAAACTCGCGAGTCAAAAGATCATCTATACATATTTTTCTTATTTTCATTCAATATAGGACTTCCATTCTTCATATTGCCTCATTCACGTCCCGCACGTAGAGATATTCCTAACATCTTTAAGATCGCCATTCAAATCCCTGTACAAATCTTCTGATATATTGGTGGAATGGAAATCATGGATCAGAATTGGTAATTTAGTATCCTTGTCAACCAGGTGGTTAATATAGCAGAGATAAGGTGTACAAGATTTGCACTTTTATCCAGAAGCAAACAAGCCAAAAGAACAGAAATCCCTGCTGGTAAATAAGCTTGGTCATAAAGTATAAACTAAAACTACTGCCACAAATAGATCAGCCTTGGTGTTTTTGTTGCAGAACTACAGCTTGACTACAAGGCCGATAGGACAATGATCACTACCAGTGACATCAGGGAGAATGTAGGAGTCGTGAACCTTATCAGCTATGGATTCTGAAACAAGGAAATAGTCCAGCCGCCACCCTGTTTTAAATTCCAAAGAATAAGGAAGCTTATTTGAAAGGCCTTAAGATGATTATGATTATGGCATGCGTTAACTCACTAATAATGACTGAATGAAATATATGCAGTTGTATACAGTGTATGTACTTGCTCAGAAGTAAGTCTAATTACACATCTTGCAATTTGACAACATTGAAGACAACACGGAGGCACAGGATGGAAAAATACCAATACTATAAAGCATAAAATCTATCTCCAGGGAAGGAAAAAAGAGAACTAGATTAAGTAAAACAGTTATGCATATAATAATAATAATTCTAGGAGCATATGCTATAAATACCTTTGTTAGTTTTGCGCCCACCATGCCGATAACCCCAATAAGTATATCCAACAACACCAGGGTGCTGCCTTCTAAAGGTATCCACAAATCCCCTTGATAAGAAGTTTGCAGTAAATGATGTCCTTTCTTCATCTGTAAAACCAGCACTTCTTCTATTCCCCTGTGGATATATGTTAACTATCAGAACACATAATGAATTTTTGCTCTCAGCTGCCTATACTTGCAGTTGATCGTCTATCACGTGTTAAATCAAACAGCTTGCATACTCCCCCACTTGTATGCTTCATGTTGGAATTCCAAGATCAGAAAGGTGGGATTCCAGGGTATGCCCATCACTAGTATGACTCAGCAAGGTGCTATCACTATCCCTGATATTGTCACTACCATTTCTACCTCACCACATCAAGACCGTTGCCAATGATGCATGGTAGGTCTCAGCATTCATTACACTAAAACAGCACGAGAGGATTGTTCTTTGAATTTGGAGCCGTTTTGTAATGATCCCAATAGCTATAAGGCAAGCAACTTGAATCGACCAAATGCATTCCCAGTCACTAGTAGTAGGATAGTAGGATAGCTTGGCCTTAAATATTTTCTAAATTCTTGTCCAACTGAGGCAATACTTGGAGTATCACATCAGGTCACTCAATCTTCCTTTTCATCAGGGAAAATTTTGAAACATTTTATAGGATCACAGACTTTTAACAGTTTAAGCACTTTGTAACTTACCAAATGGTCACAGAAGAACGAAATAACAATTTTAAAACTGAAACAGAAAGCAGATATCTGTAAATATTTACACCATGTATGTCTCTTTTAAGGTTGATATAAATGATATAACAATAAATTTTCTTTCATATTTTATAGCAGCCCATAATGAAAGGATTGAATTATAATTGGGTTCAAGTTGACCAAGGATTATCAACAACTTCTTTACTACAACTTAAGTTTTTTCCTAAACTGAGAATGTTTTTTGCCAGAATTCCATTCATGGCATTCTACCATTTTCTTTTGTTCCTTTCAAATCCAGGGCCTCTGTCAGAAACAGGTGCCTCACTCATAGTTGTGAATTTTTTCTAAGGCTTAGATATCAACCATGATAGCTTAGATTCATTGTTTTCACGGAGAAAATTAAATCTTGATACTTACAGCAGGGTTATATATGTCTATCTCTTCGTGAGCACAATTCAGGTCACCAGTCAAAATCACAGGTTTTGACTTTTCCAGCTCCTGTATCCAGCCATATAAACCATTAGTCCTAACAATTGAAAATACATAATAACTACTTAAGAACAAGTTGATATTTCTTTTGAGAAAAGAACATTTACTGAATAGGGGAAAAAATAAGAAAAGAAAAAGAGACTACAAGGTAGGGCATCATCCTGCTCTTCAAATTTATTGTTCAAATAATAAGGCTATGCAATCCAACAACCATCATTTTAACATGTTGGGCATATGGAACAAGGTTACTTGGTTTTTCAAATTTGGAACTATCAAGTAAAAAGATCTGTTACTCTAAGATTGGTGAACACCAAGAAGTCAACAAAAGAAATTATACAACATATTTGAATAACCAAGCAATCACGTTCCATATGTACAACATGCCAAAATGGTTTTACAAGGAGTTTAATACAACATGAAAATTCCAGGATTTTGCTAGCAAATATAAATTTGAATAAGAATATGCCTATCTTGGACTATTCACTAACGAATTTTACAAAAGTAACCAAAATAAAAAGGGAAGCATGGGATAGATGGAGTATTCTGAAAATAAAGAAAAAAGGAAAGAAAATAGGATGAACAGAGTTATACATACTTTCATATAATTGCTGAGAGATGGATCCCACTGAGTAACCCTGTAAGACTAGAGTCAAAAGCAAGAAAGATTAGTTGGATGGGGATATTCATCTTTTGTTGAAATGGGAAAAATATATATTGATCTAGAAATAAAATGGAAAGTAATTTAATGCAAGAATTTTAAGGAGAGTACCAGTCTTTTCAAGCCATCTCCAGAATTAGGGACATATCCAGTTATCAAATAAAATGAATCAAACTCAGCAGTCACGATTCTCCCCTCAGTATCATGATCTGACATGCCCAGGCCATATCTGACTGAAAGTGGCTTTATCTGTCAGATAAATTCCAAATCTTAATTGAAAACTAAAAATAAAGAAAAAGAATTACTAGTATAAACACCGTTGTTGAAATATATAGATTGAGGGCAAATGGTCAGTTTATCTGATTGAATGAAAACCATGTCATCTTTATGCTTTACCCATCTTAGCAGAAGTGATAACTTTTTCGGTGGATGCAGAAGTTATAATTGGGCAACAGAATACCGAACAGCAATTGTGATTCATGAACAATGGCATTTAGATTTTAGCTCTTTCAAAGAAATAATATTATCATAGTTAGGAGCAGCAAGATCTGCACCTCAATAAGGTATACAAAATTTTTCCATTTACATAAAACTTATTCCCATAGAAGGTTTTTATCCAAAACTTTTGGGGGCCCCGGGGAGGGGGGGGGTTAGAGTGTAAAAACACATCATCATTTAATCATGCTGCATAAATTATTAAGTTGCCAAATTAGAACTTTAGCTTAAGTAAATTGCACAAGAAATAGTCATTACTTTAAAATCAAATTTTCTTCTAAATGTAAAAAAACACAAATTTAACATTGTATTTATATTTCCCAATAAGCATGAAGACAGAGTTAATATACCCTCGAGATTATCGCTGTTCCAGAGTAACCAAGCTTAGAAACACTACACGTCCAAAAGCAGTTCTCATAGCCATCTATCAAACTGCGTTTGATCCCCTCAGTGTCCTTCTCCTGTTAGCAAAATTAAAGTGCCCTTATATAGAAGAGAGCATAAGCACCTCTATTTTTCTTATAAATAGTTTATCATGGTTGATAGATCTTAAACGACAGAAAATAATAATATATTTGTTAGGACTAGCTTCTCGTAATTCACATCTTTCACAATTTGCAACAAATAGACATTCTTTGCTGCTGTCATTTGGAAAGTTTAATCTAGTTCCAATCTATTATAACGCACAATTTTACAATTTGCCATCCACCCTCTTGAGGTTCCTCTGCCACAACATACAAAAAGAGCAAAAGAATTCATGTAAAAACATCAGCCCTTTCTTCAGCCACTACCCTATTGATTTTTGGAAGAATTTCAGTTCTTTAAAAGTAAACAGGGTTGAAGATCCAACACCCATTTTATATATTGACAATAAATTTGAGGGACCACAAATCACAATGTGTCACAACTCACAAGCCCCAAATAACCAACAGTGCCTACACCACATTCCTCAGCCTCAAAACCACAAAACCACCTCAACTATTCATATTCATTCAAGAGCTGCTGCCCTGCTCACTGCAGCCAATTTCAAGCTCATCATCTAACATTACCCATGTCAAACCCATATCAAAGTCTGCTTCAAACTCCAGAAAGAAAAACCAGTCAAATCAAAACTTTTGGCCATCATTAACAAACAAGTTTAAAGATCTTTCAACAATTTGTTCCTTCACTTACCCCAATGAATCTGTATGAACATGAAGAGATATTACACAAAAGTTGGTAATAGGATAGCAAAACAAAATCAGAGGTCCTTCAGAAAGCTCTTACATATTATCAGACAGAGTAACACATTTACCGAGTTTTACATAGAGACCAACTAGCTGAAGCAGTTGAAAAAAGAAACACCGTTATGAATCATAAGATATGATGGATCTCAATATCTTATGCGCGACAACCTTACAACATAGCTCAAAAACCTTCCTTTAATTACCATAAGAAATCTTCTAAACTATAACCTTATCCCATAAGGCCATCTTCTTGGAAAACTAAATTATCTAGAACAGCACAGGTATTCAAGAGTAACAAAAGTAATAAAATTTCATAACTTACAAAAGATACACTTCAGGGTTTTCTGACCCTTCTGTTTTCCAAGTAATTTATTATTATTTTTTAACTGATGAAAGTATATTTGTTAACAGAAACCCAAGATTAAACGGGAAAAAAATTAACCAAATCATTTTTTTAAGGCATAGAATGAGCACTGATATACTCTACCTGCAGTTTCGTCTCTTGCAAGCACAACACATCAAAATCTTCCCTTTGGGCAAGTTGAAGTGCAGAAAATCCTTCCAGTTTCAACAATGCTCTCAATCCATTGACATTCCAAGACAAAAGCTTGACAAATTTTGTATCCTGTGTAAGAGGTGGAGGTCTCATAGTTCGAGGATTATACGCAATCCAACCTTTCTGTGGCTTCTTGTGTGCAAGAACAGTCCATGGTTCATTTAAAATAATGGGTGAACTGACTCCATCTAATTGTGTAACATTGCCAACAATGTCTGAAGATACTTTTTTCTTTGCCCTGGAAGCTTTCAAACCTGGCATCAAAAACCAATAAAGTAGTAAGCTTCACTTGAGTCAATTTCAAATTAAAATTGACAAGTCAGAGAAAAGTAGTCAAGCAGGATGCTATCGAAATCAAATAATGGAAGCATACTCAAAATTTAAGTGGAAGAAAGTTTACAACTTTACAAATTTTACAGCACCTGACACCTCTCCTGATTTCACTGCCGGCTTCTTCTTGATTGTCACTTCGACAGTTGTGCCCTCAGATTCTGATTGCTTCAACCTTCTCCTCCTCTGTAGAAGTTCATCATCAACAGGGTCTTTATCTGATAACTTTCTAGCCTTCACATTTATAGCTGTATTTTCCGCAGAAATGAATAACCCTTGTTCTTCTGTTATTTGAGAATCTTGTCCTGCACATGCAAAGACCTTCTAACCGTAAGAATAATACAGCCAGCTTTCAAAGAGAGACGCCAAAGTAAGGAGTAAAAGAAGAGACTTCTGAAGCCCATAGTAAAGGTTTAGAAAACCCCCTTCTTTTGTCCAGCAACAATAAGTTTTCAGGCCAAAAAGATCATGGCACTTAAAATTAACAGCACTGTTGTATACCACAAATCTTACTGTCCATGAAACACTTCAGGGCAGACACAAGATCATCTCTACGACCTTTGGCAGGGACCTTAACAATCCTGATAATTCAAAACCATTCCTAAGATACAACTTAAACAAGAAATTTTCTTTTATACCTCAAACAATATTGTTACTATAATTAAAACAGCAAATGCCGGGGCAGGAAAAGACATATACTGCTTACCTTAATGTTTTCCTGAGTTCCTGAACAGTCATTTTCTCTATCTTGGCCGGATCATTTTTTAATCTTTCAATTTCAATGGAGTAGCTATTGACATCATTTTCCTACGTTATCAAGTATAAACTAATAGTGAATAACCCGGGGAAAAAAAAAAGGATTACTAACATAAAGTATATACGAAGGATAAGTTAAATAGACCTTTACAATAGGCTTCTTGGAACTTGGGCCTGTTCCCAATCCTTTAAGCTTCTTGTCTTTCTTGTCCTCGACAATTGGTAACAAGGGTTCTGATGAATTTGAAAAGGGTCTTTTAGACCTCATTGCTTTCACTCTTGGACAAACCAGACTCTTAGTATTCAAATGCTTCTGAACTACTGCAAAGCTACCATATTGTCAGTCAGTTCAGCTACACAAACAACTCGTAAACTTTGATGGGCTTTACTGTTTAATTAATGTGATAAAACAATCTAAAATTCTGGCAACATTTTAAAAAAAAAAAAAAACTGGTCTTTTGAAGTTGAATATAACGTTAAGCATTTTCATAATTATTATTGCAGTTTCTGGGCAACCGTTCAGGCAAAAAAAAGCATAGGATTATTTTGATTTATTTCACCCAAAATAGATTATATTTATTATGAACGTTTGGGATATGGGAAATGAGGAAAAAGGCACAAGAACCTGGTGAGATATAAACAGCTATTAGACACCAATTGCAAGACTTGTTTCATCGGTCAGATAGAGGAGAGAGGTGCGCCGTTAGGCAGAGGAAAGCGCAGATGAGAACCAAACTGAGAAGCTAACGTACCGCCAAAATGGGCAGAAGGCAACGTAGGTTGGAAACGATGGTAAAGCTAATCGTTAACCCAAAATATGTAATAAAATTAAGGTGTTTTTAAGATTCGGAATACTTTATTATTTTACATTTTTTAAGTTTGTTTATATTTTTTTCTTTTTTTTATATTTTTTAATATTAAATTTTTAAATTTTTAAATTTTTTTCTTTAATTATTTTAATTATTTTCTTAAAATAAAAATTATAAAAAATTGATACTCTCCTACTCCTACTGCTCCAAAAATGAAAAGATAAAAAATACTAGCACTCATAAGAAGTGACAAGACCCTCCATAGTCACTTGTAACAGTGATAAGATAGATTTATCTTATAAAAAAAATTTTAAAATAAAAAAATTTAGGTATATCAATTCATTAATTTAGCAAATACTTAATTTTAAGGTTAAAGTATTAATTTTTTTTATATTTATTAAAGGTTTTAATATTATTAATTATATTTTAAAAATATATCATTAATATTCTTAAAACTAATACCGTTAAATAATTTAATAAAAAAGAATAACATAACACTTAGATAATAGACTAATATATACTTAGATGATTATACTTATTAAATCAAAAATAATATTTATACACAATTTAAACGTTATATTATTATGTATTATTATTTAAATTATAACACGTCTCATTTTTTATAAAAAATTAAAAGTGAAAGTGAGTAATGATAATCTAATAAGCTATTAAAAATTAAAATATATTTTAAAATTATTTATCAATGCATAAGGAATCAATTATTATTTCAATAATTAATTATTCATATATAAAAGGTCAAGTTTAACTTCACGGTAGAATTTAACTTTTAAAAAAATTAAATTTGATTGATTAATCTGTTAAAGATTACTATGAGGTGGAATTCTACTGATTAATGATACGAGTTGTACTAGATGAAACTAGAAGATACAGCCGAGATTTGCTATACTTTCTCCCAGACACAACCTGATCCTCTCTTTTCTCGTTATTTTATTCACTTTATGGCATGAATTAAGGCTCCATAAAGCTTAATATGTATATAAGCAATAAAGCATCTACGGACTCTTTCCGTGAATGAATAAGAAAAGACACGTTTACAAATAGCATTCAGTTCAGTTCAGTTCAGTTCACTTCCTCTGTTTTGCAGAAGCAAAACAAAGACTCCCAATCCAAAATTTACAAGCTACAGTTGCTGAGCATTTTGGCTGGAAAAGAACTCGCGAGCTTCTGGGTTCAGACGCACTTATGAGGCATCATTGTGCTGAGGGCCCCCGCCTCTGGAGGCGCACCATCTTTGGTACCATGATTGTCGTTGTTGAAATACCGCTTAAAGCATTGTAGATGCAAAAAGAAGAGAGAATGGTTTGGCTTACCACATGCGAATTGAAGAAGCTTATTGCATAGTAGCATGGACGGGGCCTCGAATGGCATGGAATAATAGCTTTGACGGAGGAATTTCTTATTGTATTATAATAGTTCATAGTTATGTTAGAGAAGAAGTTCTTGATGTGGTTGAATTCAATAAAAAAGGGTCGGAGAGAGAAAGAAGAAGGAAAGATATATTTTTTTAATTTAAAAAATTGTATTTGTAACGTCACAAAATCGTGTTCATTCAAATAAATGGATGACTATAATTTAATTTTAATTTATATGTGTCAGTCTGTTATTTAAATGTCACGTTATTATTGTCTATCAAATTACTTAACGGTGTTAATTTTAAGTATATTAATGGTATATTTTTAAAACATAAAATATAATATTAAAATCTCACAAATATAAATGAAAAATTGAAGCATTCAGAAAAATAAGGAATAAAATTAATACTTTAACATAAAATTAATTACTCATAAAAATTATTTTTTGGAAATGCATGGTGCTCTTAAAATATACGTTCAAAGAGTATTTTAATTTAACTTAATTTTAAGTTTAAATT
>JASKGM010000001.1:6606528-6639796 GCA_034509205.1 Ceratonia siliqua | reverse complement strand
CCCCCCCCCCCCCCCCCCCCCCCCCCCCCCCCCCCCCCCCCCCCCCCCCCCCCCCCCCCCCCCCCCCCCCACCAAACTAGACACAAAAGCATTGCTATTCATGGAGACGTACAACTTTTGTGACTTTGTCCCTGATTTAAGAGAAAATTGTTATAATTTAGCCCCAAAAGTAATAAGTGTTCACCCAATAGCCAAGTCACTATAAGAACATTGTACCATCCAAATCTACTTTTACCTGAAGTCCTGTGGACGGGTGTTCTTTAACGCAGTCCCTCAGCCACTTTATCGTCAATGGCAACGAAGGCATTACTGCACTGCTGGCAAAATAATTATGGGAAGCGCAGCAGTTTGAAACATTCTCGTAAAGAAATTCATGAGGTGGTAAGATCTCGATGTTATTCGTCTTGAAATCCTTTTCCAGCAAACTGGTCATTTCTGCAAATGAATAGAACAATAATTCACAGGAAAGCAAAAAACTCAAATGCTTGGTCACTAATATATATTCCCCTAAGGCGTCATCATCACAGGAAATAAAGAATGCTCCCCTGGACATCCTAAGCAATTGAATCAGGCAATCTACTTTGTATTTATCTTTATCTTGAACTGTGACCTGAGCTTCAAGTAATAACTGAAAATCCAAAGCCTAATTATAAATTTTGGTTCTAAAAACAACAGCTCTAATCTTATTTTAAATAATCTTAGTCTGAAAGGTGAACCTCTTTCATGCCACCCAAAAGAAAAGTTGAGCCTCTTCAAATCTTCCAAAGAATATGATGACAATAAAACGTAAACTTCAATAAATAAATTGATATCTGACTGAGTCATTGCGCCCATGATGCTTGAAAGATCGATTTATTAATGATAGAAAAGATTGGTTGAAACAAGCTTAATGTTCATCACTGTCTGGTCTCTATAGTGACAAAGAACATAATGTACAAGCGGAAACAATGGAACATACCTTTCCCATGTATAATCTTCTCCCATATTCTTTGGAGGTTAAATTGCCATGACAGATCTATGCCAGAGAGATCAGAAGGAAAAACTGACCCACCAGAAGTAACCTTATTATATTTTGACATACTTGGGACAAAAAGTGCTTTGGAGAAATGAATACCTAAGCAAAAGTACGGCACATCCTGAATGCTTTAGTGAAGTGCATCTCATAAACGTACCCAAAAATTCTTGGAGAGCAAATAATAAAAATATATAGAAAGGCTATGATTCCATTTTGTATTTCTCAGTAAATAATCTACTTGTAATGGACTACCTAATGTATTTCAGGTTATGATTAGAGTTCATTTCACGTTCCTAGATGGCCTAATACAAGTAGGTTTATTTCTCAGTACATAACCTACATGTATTTTAACCTTCCCTGGAACTATCAAAAGGACTAGAGTTCATTTCAATTCAACCACACTTCTTCACCATAAGAGAGTTACATTTGACTGACTTGATGAACCATGCATAATGCTATCTAATTTTTCTTGAATTCAAATTCCGAAGGAACAGTTTCAAAGAAACTTGCATATCACATATGTAAGCAACATAAGGTTAAGTCAGATACATATTTGGTCAAAGTACACTGGAAAAATAATAATGCCACCCACTTATGTTAGTGTCAGATAAGAACTCGGGGTAATTATAGGACACTTGATTATGAGTTATGTCACGCCAGCAAATGGACTATTGTGAAGATAGTGAATATAGCATATCATTAGGTGTTTTTGAAGCAAGAATACCTGAAGAAGCACATGTATTCACTAGCTGGGGAAGCAAAATCCCAGGATCCCTCACATTTAAGCAATTGAATAGAAGAATCTACAATTAATCAAAACTGCATATCAGGAGCCAATTAAGAATGGAATGGATGATAAAAAGGAAATCATGTCCTAGAAGGTTCAATAAGGATTGATAAAACAACCCCAAACAGTTAGGGTTGAAGATAGCATTGATTTGGTTCAGTTGAGCAGAAAGTGATACCCCAGGTATGTACTTGAAAGTGGGGGAAGAAGCACTCAAGAAAGGATATAGTATGCTATAGTGACTGCATCAACTGAGCTGTCCAGAAACAGCTGAAATCATCAATTATTTTAAGAACATCTACCTTCCTATTATGAAGTATACCTGCTTGAAAGATTTCTCAAACTCCCCCAAGGTCTTACTTTCATGTTGGATGTCATTTTCTGAGGGTTTCTCCGGATTTTTTACACTAAAAGAGGAATATGATGGTATTTTATATCCTCTTACTGCATCAGAGAACCATTTTGCACAAGCCTCCATGCTCTCTGGACTATGAGCTCCGTCCAAATAAAATGTCAAATCTCCACCACAGTTTTCAGACACCATATCTGTGCGGACAGATTTTGGAGAAGTATCATAAACAATCTGAGCCCTCCCAGAAAAATGTGCAGTTGAAAGACCCTTAATGAATTCGTCTGGTAAATCAGAATCCTGGAAATCCTATTAATACAGTGCAAATAGTTAGGAAAAAAAGGTAAATATTGAAGACAAGAGGGAGCATACATATCCTTTGACACAGAACAGACAATCAATCCAACAATAAAAGAGGGCAGTTGGGATTTTTCTAAAAACAAAATCCAAAAGAGCTCGATTGACACACACACATTGCAGAGTAACAAAAATTGCTGACTGATCCTATCAAAAGCATCTGGCTCTCTCCGTTGTGTCTAGAAAAAAAAAATCAAGCACACCAACGAGAAATGCAGTTCCAAAAATTCTTCTACACAAACACATAATTGCCGATGTCGTAATTATTGGCAATGCATTTTAGATTATAATTAATTAAAAGCCTTCATATATACTGAATTAGATGCAAGTATGAACAATAACAGATATTTAACTAACATTTTGAAACAACTTTTCCCAGTTTCCTGTTCTCTGAAGCCAGCATCTAGAAAGTGAGACAGCAAGACCAGCATTAAAGAGTTGGTGATCACCAGATAAACCAAGCTTTGATCCCTTCAATTTTTTACAATCAAAAGGTTCAGTAACTTGTAGTGGAACCTGCAGTCATTAAAAATAGGACAACAATTAATGGCATTAACAATGCAGAGACCCATCCCTGATCTAAGGTTGAACGTATTCATGCATGCATGTACATTTGTCAACCTATAACAATTTTTCAAACTAAATCAGAGCTCTCAAATACAGGAAGTACCTGATTACTTATATAATTGAAAGGCCCAGAAATTCAATGTCAAGACCATGTCTAGTAATGAAATTTCCTAAAAAAATTATCAGCAGAAATTTTTTGCAAACAGAAGATTCAATCTCAAAACTGACTAGATTACTGATAGCTTGTCCTTTAAAACTGTTAAGATTCGTCTCATATGGTGTGCATGCATGATGCCTCTCAGCTTCCTAGTGGAACAAAGACAGGATTTTGTCCTCAATTCATAAGCTGTTCCACATATGCAAATAAAGCATTACATATATATAGTGATTGACCTAATTGACACTAGATCAGATTCAGATCTTCATTAATCTAATTAACAACCAAACCATTAAATATAAACATGAAGATTTATGTGTTTGAAGTAATATTTTGACAACCAACATCACATCATGAATCAAGGAAAGTGAAAGAGCTTTTGGCCATACAAACTTCACTTCTTTTTCTCTTTGGCATTGATAAGGGACAACCTTGCCATGCTCTTTTCTCTTGATGCAAAGTATAATAGTCAATGGGATCAAGAATAACAATTACCATGAGTTCATTGGCCCTCTCAAGAATAACATCCATTGCTTCAGAAGGTTGTGGTACTGTGAATGCAGGAACTTTAGGCTTCAGGAGAAGGGAAGACATCAATTCATTTCAGAAACAATTGGAGAAAAAAGAAGAGGGGAGGGGGGAGGGACGGGGAGACTGCCAATTCAAATAATTGGAACAGAACTATTGCAACAAATAAACAATTCCAAAATAAATTAAATGCTAACTAGTTTGGTGGCTTAAATAAAAGTTTCTTACCTTAAAAATCCCTGCCTTGTGTGAAGCTATCTGTCCAAGAGTATCACCTGCATAATTTTAAACACAACGTAGAATACCTCTTTTCCTTATTTTGGTTGATGGGAACCAACAATTATATAAAATGAAATATTGGACATAATAAGTCCTCCGACATATATTGATAAGAAACAGTAGCAAAACACGCCAGAACAATACTGATTAACAGGAAAATAGCAAGAATACAATGGCTATGGATGCTTCTTGCTCTAGAACAAGAACTAACACACACAAGGATAATAAAAACTGGATAAACAGCAGCAACACCAAAACCAGTAGCCCTCCCTAGCAATATGGGCGCTAGGACTCCCCCTCTCAACAAACCAAACTCTCCATGATCATAATCCCCCATTCCCTCTCTGTTTTATTCTCTCCCTCTCTCTGCTGCCTAGCGGCTTCCCTTCTTGCATGATTCATCGGACAGGTGTGCCAAGCCACGTATACTTGACCTCAGCCAATACCACCCTTAATACTCTCCTATTCTCTAAAGTACCCCAGGGGTCTATCATAGGTCAATCAACTTTTGTTGAAGAAAAACCACAAAAGATGAAATCTATAGTGAAAGTTTACTTAGATGCTGGACACTACATTGCCAAAGCAAGAACAGTTATCCAAGCAAACTAAATGCAAAACACTAGAAAGGATACGCACCCAATACCTCAGTATGATCCATCCCCAGCGAAGTAATGCCACAGACAATAGGTTCTTTAATCTGCGAGGTTCATCATCAGTTTTAAATGTCAGAATTTTTTTTTTCAACTTTAGAATTTCCACCATTTATAAAGAGGATTAAAGGAAAGGTGACAATTTCTTCAAGTAATTTTTGTATGTAATAGAAATATTTTAGAGCAAAATGGTGATTAGCAACAAAAAAATTCAAGAAATCAATCTCAGTGATACCATACATAAATACATACCACATTTGTGGAGTCTTCTTTGCCTCCAAGACCAACTTCTATAACAGCAGCGTCAACCTGTGAATGGGAACCATTTTAAGAAAAATATGAGCACCAAGGAGAAGAAGGAAACAATAGAACTACAAAAATCAAGAACAGGCCAAATAAGCAGATATGTCAAAGTCAAAAAGTACCTTTGGTTAAACTGCAGCTAAAAATTAAAAAATTGCTCCAAACCAAGAACAAATTATGCTTAAACTAAAAAAGGAAGCAAAAGTAAACTAGGATTGAGCAAGGATTTCTGAATATGAGCATACTAGTTCTTTCATTTCAACTAATATAATCACTACTTCCCAGGACTTCATCTTAGAAAATACTATAATAAAAGAAGAAAAACTTTCTGTTTAGCTTCAGAGTGATCCTGATAGTTTCCAGATAATATTAACAACAACAACAAATACTAGAAGAAGATAGGAGTAGAGATGGATAGCACATTTCATCTAAGAAGATATAGAAAAAGTCCTTATAATTCAACATATAGTTGTCATTAACTTTCGTTTACTACCTACTTACAGAGGTCGTAAGATAACAAGCACAGAACATGCTTGATATCTCCTTTATAAAAACCACAATTATCAATAATGCAAAAAAATTGTGAAGCCAGGGATTGCAGAGAACTGGAAAATTGTTGGTTTATACCAAAGTGCAAATAAGCATGTAAAAGGGGCAGAAAGGTAAATACATATACTTGCAATGACACAAGAAACTATTGATAATCGATAATGCATGGATAAACTGGTTCAGGTTGGTACTGCATAATTTTGCACAACAATAATAGTATCTCCAAAACCAGTACAAGTGGAAAAATTATGTAAATATCATTGGCCAATGGATTATGAGAATTGATCCAGCATATGATAAGGTCACATAGAATCTTCCAAATTGGCTACTGCAAACAGGGATTCAAGACATTTGGAAAAAGGACAATTGGCCTACTCTTGCTTAGATTGATTAGCAGATTCAAAAACAAACTCAAATGTGTGGCTTACCTGTTCAGATACAAATATTTTGAAGGCCAATATAGTGAGAAACAGAAACAATGGGGGCATTGGAAGCTGCTCTGTAACATTTTCCTGCAAAATTAAACTTCTGGAATTGAGAAACTGCCACCGGAAGATGCACTTATCAAGGAATAATATATCCATATTCTCACAAAATAATAAAATTAATGCTCATATTTGAAGCTTGAAATAGGACAATATACTGTATGGAAGTTAGATTCTCATCAACATGGAGAAAATGACCAAAAAATTTTAGTCTTAAAGATAAATTGACATCTATTGCTGGTCACACAATAATGCATCCAAGTATAACATCCAGACAATCTGATAAGGCAGCTTATCACAAGTATTTCCTCTTTAAGACTCTGAAAAATTTTGTAAGCAAAAGCAGTGAAGCTCAGTAAGTGTTAATAATGTATCTTCTTAACCATAGAAATCTCACAGTTTTGATCTACAAGACGATAACTGGTAAGGGTATTTAGAAGACTACAAATAATATTAAACAGGATATCATATCAGAAGGCCAAAAGCGGATGGCCAACAATACTCTAGCAACAGCCAAGTCTTAGAACAATGCTTGGATCGGAGATTCAAATTCATAAACTTAGAACTAAAAAGTTGGAAAGAATATCTTCAAAGTAAAAGAATGTTATACCTCCAATTGGGTCCAACAATCCCAGAAATACTGTAAAAATTTATCTTCAGATATGTCCATTCTACAGAGACAATTAAAAGTCACACATCAAATCTATATTTTGGCAATGAAATTATGTAAGCAAGAGCATGACTTTCAGCTAAACAGCTAAGTGATCTGTCATGCAAACAAATAAAAATTGGCATAGTTCTGTTTCATATAAAAAACTGCAGACTTCTATGTACATATCATTATTTCCAACTCCTGCACCTGCTATTCAGAAGTAAAAATTTTATCACTTCCATTTATTATGTGAGGCAGCCATAATTGCCTCATCTATTTGAACTTACAACCATGCGACCAACTGTTTATGCCAAGAATAGTCAGAGATGCTCATATGTACTGGCCTTTAAAATTTTCATGGACTCAAAGGTACCAATATTCCTTATAAAACATTGTGCACATTTATAATTCAAGTATTTACTACTAAACACAGCTGAATTCACAAATAAAATATAGAGTGAGAGACAGGAAGAGATTGCAAAAGACTATGGAAGAGAGGATGCTGATATAGTATCTATTAAAGAGAAAGATTAACCATTCTAGCCAAGGTGGTGTGTAAAACTACTTACCCATCTATACGAAATCGTTCGCGCACGTCAATTAAGTGAGGAGAAGTGAAAACTCCAGTTCGAAAACCACACTCCCGTAAGATTGCCTCACAAAATATGCATGTTGAACCCTGACATGTATATCCATTAATAAAGAGAAAAAGAATACATGAAATGGTAATATGAATGTTAGGGATGTCCTTTCTGTCATGACCCATATCAGATACCGGACAACAAAATCAGCCAGCCATATATTGGTAAAACCTCTGTACCACTTTATTTCAACCATCTTAATACATGCACCAACCTTTTCTGAAATTATAATGTCTACAACAATAACAAGTTCTTGAATCTTCAAGCAAATCACAAAATTAACTTTTCAACAGACTCTTTTTTTTATATATAAAAGACTCTAACTACATGAATAAAGAAAATATGATAAATGATGAAAAGAGTACCTTCCCCTTTGTTCCTGCTACATGAATAATTTTGAGCCTGCTTATATCTTCTTCCAAATCCAGTATCTGTACAGAAAACATGTATTAAATGTTTCACTTTTCAAGGAATTCTCCTGCAGCTGTATGGCCTCAGAAACGCATAAACAACTACAATCCTGATGAGTTGTGATCTCATAACCATTTCTGTTTTGTTCCTTTTTCTTCTCTCTTTTTTTATTCATTTTGGTTTGGAGGGGTGGACTGGGAGGAAATGGGATTACACCCTGAAATTCACCAGGATAAAACTATCTATGCCGTGATCAATCATAAAGTTATAACTACATAGTATTTGACATCACTAATACTTCAAACATGCTACGCAAATACTTCAGTAATACCTTAAGATACATTGTCATCCTTTCCAATTTCTCAGCTATAGGTGGCTTCTCTCCACGCTTTTGGCGAGTAATAAGAGAGGAAAGTTTTTCCATTGCAGTTTCATATGAAGACAATGGAAAATTTTGAATTTCTCCCTTGGCAACCACATTGCTTCCCCTTGCAAATTCAGATGACATCTTATATCCAAATCCTAAAACATCAAGCCACAAAGAATTTTCAGTAATCCAAAGTTGAGCTTTAGCAAGCTCTGCAGAGTCATACAAGTAAAAGGTTCTGCACTATCTTAGATTATATAAAATCCTGGATACCAACTATATAAATTTTGTACAAGTTTGCACTACATAATGTGAAGTAATTATATTGGAAATTGAATAATGGGAAATAACTTGATAATTAATATGCCAGTGCATTTCCCTGTTTGAAGAGAAAAGAAAAGGAACATATATATATGTATATACCCTATAAAGCATTACAATGGAAAAAAGGAAACGGGATAAACCCATCTCATAATTTGCTTGTAAAGAAGCTTACTGTTTCCAGGGAGATCATGTGTACTTAGGCATGCTGGTAAATGAGTTGAAATCCATTTTGTTTTAACCTTGGACCTGATTTCTTGCCTAGGGAAGTATGAAACTCCAATTATCCAACACTTCTGGTAGATGTTAGTACTGGTGATCATCACGACATCAACCCTGCAAACATTACCATAATCAAAAGCTACCAAGATAGAATAACATACATAGCTTGTAAAGAATATAAAAGACATTCTGACTAGGCAAGGGAAAGGGAATTACCAAGTCACATATCATTGTTGCCTTGTAACAATTTCCCCTCATCTCTATTTATTCATTTTCTAAAGTAAGAACTAAATTTGTGGTTCATAGGATGAAACAGGAACAGGATCCTGATTTCTATCATCACCTTATAGTTACTTATAATTAAAGACAATGACTGAGCTGCCAAACAAATTTGAGATTTTAAAAAATGAAATAAATATTTTCCAATAGTTAATGAAGTTTTAAAGGCTTTTTGTTTGTACACAAGATTTTTTTTAATCACCATATTCTTCTCAGTTCTCAATCAAATTTACTATAACATAAGTGTTAAACCACGTATGAAAACCATCAACCGACATATGCATAAAATCCTATTTTCTTTGTTATTCCTGCGCTTTCCTCACCGACCAAACAAGAGCGAGTAAAATTTAGTAGAATTATTATTAAAAATATGAGAATAAAGATTTCCGTTCGATGATAATTCAGATACATTTTCAAACAAACAGCACGCCAAATGCGCGCGCATAGATATATGCATATATGAAGGTGTTGAAGAGAGAGAGGCTGACAGGGAGAAGAAATGGAGCGAGCAGCCATAATCTGAATCGCTGAGGTTGGGCGGTGCAGCTTCTTCCTCTGGCTTCTATTATCCGCGGTTGGTGACTCCACTAGCGCCAATGCCTTCAACTTATCACTTAAAATTTTGTTGTTTATGGCGCCAATGGCTCCATTACTTGTAATTCTGATTTAGGGTTCTTATTTTTTTAAATAATAATAGTAACAGAACTTGACAAATAAAAATTAAATACAAATTCAATTCATTTGACATGGGAAAAATTTAACCAGTTATGATACAAATGTCATATTTTAGAGGTATTAATATACTTAAATTTCTCTAGACGAATATTTTTCGTAAGATGAACAAATAAAAACTTTAATTAAGTTGGGTATTATTTTCTAAAGACCCAATTCCCCCATCAACCTTTAGACTCAGTTGTTTTTGGGGTCACCAAACTCAACAAATTATTAAATATATATTTTTATAAAAAAATGTGTAAATTAAACTAATCACAAATATATATATATATATATTATAATTGTTATTTAAAAAAAGTCATAACACAAGCAATAAATATTAAATTAAAAAAGTAAAAAAAAAATTTTTAATTTTAATTCTAAATTATTTCTTAAAAAATTATAAAAAACAAAACAAAAAAACTAATCGGAGAATATGGCGGAATAGCATAATAAGAGTTTTTTTTATCTTTGACATGTTTATCTATTCACTTGTAATTAGTTTGATCTATATATTTTTTTATAAATATGATTTATCTAAAATATTTTTACGAAATTCAACGAAGAGCTCGGGGGAAAAATAAAATTGAAAACAAGATGGACGTAAAATTAATTGTCCCATTGACAAGCACTTGTACACACCTTTCAAAGCTTCATTTGCATGTAAGTAGTAAGATTCATTTGTTAAAACGAATACCAAAACTACTATTCCTGTACCACACAAGAGTCATTAGAGTTTCTTTTTTTTAAATCTTTTTGACCAAATTTCTATTTAACAAGTACTTTTAATTTGTGACAAGCCCTTCCCTTAATCAATCCCATTATAGATTAACGTATCGCACTTGGCTTCTTGCTTGTTGGTATTTTGGTGAAGAAGGGGGGAAAAATAAAGCACAGAAGAGAATTCCAATGATTCACAGAGCAAAAATAATCAATGATACAAATAAAAATGCTTCTGCAAGAGAAATTTAGAATATGATATCTGACCTGTATTGCTCTGAGGGAGGCTTGCGAGCAAATTCACCAGAAAACAAAAGGGAACGAAACGAAGGTTGGATCGCAGACGGGAAGATGAGTCTGATATCACATCACATGGACAGTTAAAGACTTGAGTGTATGATATTTGTTAGGAGAAAAGCATCGGATTCTAATATTAGCTTTCTGATGGAGTGCTTTGAAGTTTAAAGTCCACATAAATCTGGCTTCTCCCTCAATTTTATTCTCTTTTCGGCTCTACACCTTTTCTCCTCGGCCTCAATCTTATGCTCCTTTACTATCTGTTTTAGTTAATCTTGAATTTTACAATGACAAAGTTTCCAATTTATATCTTACTTCTGTATTCTGAGATTCTTGAGCATGGTTGGTTATTTACTGTCAATGATCGGGCCACGGATGAATGGAATACAGGAAAAGCAATTCTTTTTTTGGATTATTTTCTTTTAAGTATTAGTCTCAAGAAAGATTATACTTTTTATCCACTAAAATAATTGGTAAAAATATTGTTTTGATCTTATATTTGTACTGTGTTTTATTTTTATCTCTCACATTTAGTTTATTCTATTCTTATTATGATATTTTAAAAATATATTAACATAATCTTAAGAAATAACACTGTTAAATATATCAACAATTTTTGCTGACATAATTTGCTAACTCATTAGTTATGTCATCGTTCTCCAATTCATCAGTGCTAACATGTTAATTTTGAGGAAAAAAAAAAAAGAATGAGAAAAAGGCGAAATTCAAAACGGATGTTGAGCGAATTACCTAGGCGGCGGATAGAAGACGAAGGCGGAAGCCCAAACAACAGTAAGTAGCAACCGAATTCCAATAATTATGTAAGCCCAAAATAAAGTAACATGGAAACATGACTATAATATGATATTCCTTTCCCTTTTACAAACTACTCAATATAGTGTCCACCAATCAATATAATATAATAGTGTGAATAAAAGTAGGGGGGCCTCTAGGTTGTGATACCTGTAAGAGTTTCCTTCCAATAAATCTCATATATCCTTCCATATTCTCACACTTCTTCCATACATTCTCTTATACTTATTATTTTATTATTATCTATTAATTATATTTATTATTTTTTATATTATATCTATGATGAAAAATAAGGTATGATAAGAGTGTAAGATATTATTTCTCTAAGGCATACCCTGCAGAGAGGGAAGTGGCATGTGGGCTTTTTATGCAATTAATTAGTAGAGGGAATAAATTAGTGTTGAGAGAGGGAAGCGCAAAAGGCTTTTTGTTTGCAGTTTCTCCATGGGCAAGCAGAGGGAAGGTGATAAGGGAGCTAGGTTTCCTCCTTATAATGAGCAGGCGATGAAGAGCAATTGCGACAGTCTCTACCCAAACACAATGAAGTTGCTACTGGCTGCTTTTTAAGCTTCCGCCTTCATCTTCTATCCGCCGACCAAGCAATTAGCTCAACATGGCCGTTTTGAATTTTACCTTCTTCTCATTCCTTTGTTTTTTCAAAATTAACACATTAGCATTGAGGAATTGGAGAAAAATGACATGGCTGATAAGTCAGAAAGTCACGTCAACATCAACGTATCACGTCAGTAAAAATATGTTAAATTTAACGGTGTTACTTATTAAGACTAAATTGATGTATTTTTAAAATATCAGAGACAAAAATGAAACAAACCAAACAAAAAAGATAAAAATGATAATACAAACATAGAGAACCAACTTTTGCCAAAGCAATTCACAAACAGATTATCAAAAAGCATCCTTTTCATTGTTTTCAAGATGTTTGAACTAAAAAAATATAAATTTTTCTATGTAAATAAATCAAAATTATCAAAAATATACAATAGATTCATAAAAGTAAATAATTTTGAATTGTTTAAAACATTATTTGTTAAATTATGCTTAAGAACGATGTGTTAAATAAGCCCTCGTGCAAAAATATCTCACTGAGTGCTGGCTTCCGGTTCCTCCATTAACTTCCATTACTCAATTGCATGCATCAAAAGCAAGTGATACATTTTTGGAATAACGAAACTTAAACAAGTCTGCAGCCACTACTGCTGAACATGACTCCATCTTAGGCTAACAGGAAAATGTTTTTGAGTCATTTACTCATATAAAGTCGTGCGCAGCCATGTCACAATTGCATCATTAGCATCACTAACGAATCTAAAGGAGGACATGCATGGGCCTTAACCCCCTTCCTCCAATCTTGTACTTGTTAATTTGTGATAATAATGGCAATAAGTAGAGAAACAGGAAAATCTTATCTTAATTTTTCATGTACGCTCCCTCTTATCTTTTATTGACCCATCATTTTTCTTCTAGGTCCTACCAAATTTTCTAACTCTCCCTCTCACACAATTCAGCCCCCCTTAGGTGATTTTTGGATCCATCCCTGATTAGCATTCCTTTTTTTTCCTCCTCCATTGACTTTGTTTCTACCATTGAGATTTGACTATGAATAATTCTATGTCAAATAAATGAATTGTTTGCTGCATTATGATTGCAACATAAGGATATTTGGCAACCTTACAAATGTGAAGGTCAGTCAACATGGCCAAAATATATTTGACTGGTTTTGGTGTAAGTGATATAGAAAAAAAAAAAAATATATATATATATATACACAATGCTATAACATTATAGTCAAGTCAGCTCAACAAATCTGTCAATCGAGGTAAAGAGTGATGAACTAATTACGTCCAACTTTCTGATTTTCACAACTGGAATTGAAGTAAATCTGGAAAATTGCAGCATTGAGAGAAAAAAAAAATACAGATATTTGAGCAGCGCTGGTTCTTCTTTTCCCCTCTTCACACCCCCCCCCCCCCCAAAAAAAAAAAATTCACGAGGGAAGGTAGCAGAGAGCACAGTACAGATTGAATGTGTATATGCTGATTTAAAGTGGGATAAGAAAATTTTCTTTTGGGGGGAGAGAGGACAATCAGACCTTATGGCATGTCTCTCTGATATTAATATGAGCAGCAATAAGGGGTTCAATATTCCCCTCCAAAACAGAATTTAGGTCTGGCACCTCAATGCCAGTCCTTACATCATGTACTAACTTGTATGGATGAGAGACATACCTCCGAGTTTCTTCTTGCCATAGATTGACAATGGCATCCTTCCTTATACTACTTATACTTGAAACTCCTTGTTCCCTTGCTATCACTTGAAGTTTAGCTTTCAATCTGTTTAGCGCTTTCATCTTGTTTGCAAAGTGGCTTCTCTCACCTGCACAACATTAAATACGTTCATACGTTTTATGCTTGACAAAATTTTTTGAAAATGCCCAAGGGGAAGGAACTGGTAGTTATTTTAGGTTTATGAATTATTGTCATTTATCGCATTAGTAGGTTTAAGTATGCACATCTGTGTCTCTTTCAACCAGTGATGAGGGTAGGCTTCAGACTTGGAGTGTGCTTATATACCTTCCATATGGTGTGGGAGTGGCATGTAATCAAGTGAGGCTAAATTAAAAACCCTCTCTAGCAACTTGAAGTATTTTTTTGTCAATTTTCTTTCTTAGGTAATCTGTGACGAACCAATTATCTCTTAACTTCGAGTTACTAGCAAAGAATTCACAATCTATGGTGTATACGTTTTCTTACCTACTTCTCTTCTCCCAAGGAAGCCTGTGATAGCAGAATTGCACATTTTCTCAGCTCAAGAAACTAGTTCAACATCTTTTATAGTTATATTGGATTTAAAACCAAATTGTCATGAAGCTCTAACAGTTCCCCTCATGAGTGTGGTGTGGAAAGAAGGTTCCAATTTGAACTACTTTGATAAAGGTTCTAATGCAAACTTAAATCTCTTAAAAGGGCCATGACTTATCTGTGAGTGCATTAACGCATTACATGACAAGACTAGTGCATCATCTGGGACATTGCAATTTAATTTGCAGATTCTGGCACAAGATTGAAGACGGGCAATGAAAAAATCGATAAAATGAAACTAAACATTCTAACACAAGCATACCTGAGGACTGGGTACTTATCCCAGTAGGTAGATGCTGAACACAAACTCTTGACTCAGTTTGGCTCTTCTGTTCTCCAAGAATTAAGGGCAATGAGATAATCAAATCCTCATAATCAATTTCTAGGTCACATGGATTTTCAAGGAACACAGGAACAACATCCACAATTGCTGAGCTAGCCTGCAAAATTTAAATTTAGGAAACAAATTTGTTTTATTAAAATTCAATACTTTATTAAAAAGGTTAAAGGCACTGTTAAAATTTATCAAGTCTAGTATAAATAAAGCCATGCAATGTTGTAGTATAATAACCCAAAATCAATATGGCAATAAAGCAGCTAAACCTCATTATGGATGTAAATGAAAAATGTTGCAAGGATGACAGCTTTAAGATTAGTAAATACTTCCCTTCAGATGTCATCTAATCCATGAGTCAATAAATATTTGTATATATTTGATGAAATCTCAAGGTTAGGTGCGCAAAGGTTTTTTAATACTTTCACTGGAATTATAAAATTATGATCTTTTCCCTTAATCATGACTTTCCGCCAACATTTTGTCAGGAAATCTCAAGCTACTTGTTTAACTTAAGTTTTGAACCCCATTTTGCTAGTGCCCACAGAATTACAAGTTTCTCAAAGTAGATCAGATCATAAAGCATAATCAGCAGGCTTGTTCCATATACATTGACAGAAGAACAAAAGTTTCATATATGGACAGATCTGAACAAATTCAAATTAACACTAGGTGTCACCAAGAGGTTAAATTTCAGACTAGCCAGTAGAACCCAACTATTCAACCACCAAGCCTGCATGGATGGAAGTGGGATTTGATATGATGGTTAAAGGCATAGGAAAAGGAAACAGAAAGGCCTGAATAATACCGACATTAGAACAATTGCAGTTTCTGTCTAACAGGAATTTTATGAAATTATGCAGATAGCAAACCATATTTAAAATCCAGACAAAGTTGTTCAGATATATCTCAATTCTCACCACAAATTTTGTGTGAGAGAATTGGATTAGCATTAGAGATAAGAAACTAGAAGACTCTTCACCTCAAATAATTTTCTCACTAATAATGTCCAATATGAAAGTAAAGCAAATTTAATAAAAGAGAAATAACAAATTTACTAATAGCTTGGACAAAAGGTTGTGTTAACACCTCAAGCAGAGAAGATTCATCCACACAACCCATCATGTAGTGAACTCCTTTTTCTCCTGAAAGATAGCCATAAGTATACTCAAATTCAAACTCCAAAGTTGCTGAATCAATGCCACCATTCTCAGACAGACATCTGTCAACTATTCTTCCTTCATAACCATGCTTTTTGGCCCATTTAAGATACATACTTAGAAGCTGTTCTGCCCAAAGCTGGATTTGAAAAAGTAGGTCAGACTGCCAGAAATACATCTAAATAAATAGACAGAGCACAGATAATATTGGATCACAGAGTGGATTGTCAATGACTCAACAACCCAGTGTTACAAAAGCCTCGGTGAAATATACAGGTTTTAGAGGGAACACTTCAAAAATTCTCACATTTCACAAGTTTTCAGACTGATAGAATACCCCTCAACAATTAGCCTCGCATATGTGAGAGTACACGCTAAATAAATAAATCGTAACTCTGATTCATGAAATCGTGGTTTACTTATTCCTGCTTCAGGGTAGAGCAAAATTCAAGGATGAAATAATGCTGAAACCTCATTACATACTACACCACAGAATATCACTAATTCACAATCTAAAAAGAACATATTCATCCCTTAAACTGCATATATGTTGATTTAAGTAGCATATGGAACTTGACTGCTATAGAAATGACTACAGAATTTATTGGCTTGTACAGGTACAGCAATATGGCAGGTTATGTATTTGAGCTGTCAAGGAAAATTCCTCCTTTGCTAGAGGAAATTAAGATGATATCAACTTTAGTTCCAACTGTGTACCTATGGAAACAATATCCAATTAAACTTGTGTAGAATTGCTAGTGTGAAAAATCAATTTTAGTATGGATCTTAATCAAGGTTAATTTTACTGAATATAGCAACTCTAGAAATTGATTGTAAATCTCCCACTCTCTCAAGTTAATAGTTCATAACCATAATGAAGTGAAAACTGCAAACATGAGATTATCAAACCTTATGGTAGATGCCTCCAGGTCCAGCTTTAATAATCAAACAAGCTCCCTCTGGATCAAATGGCCCTTTAAGAAGCTTAGACATCTCATACTGATCCAGAATCTTGCTCACATCCAAAGATGCATCATATGCTTGCTTATAAAGCCCATAATCAATAGCATTCATCTCAGCCAACTGTGTGATCAGCTTTGCTTCCTCTACCTGCAGAATAACGATACATAGAACATGTCATCATTTCTTTTTTTTTTTCCTATTTTTCTAGGAAAAAGAACAAAACATAATTGAATATAAACTTGAATGGCATTAGCTATATGCTTTTAGTGATCAGATGGATTTTCTTGGATGCAGGAGACACAAGGGCAGACATGTTTTAATTTCATTGGGTAGCAAAATGCTAGTTAGCCTTCTCTAGATTATGAGATTTCCTGAGCCAAATATACATTATGCATCACTTTTTGGGAGTGGTGGAACAAATGGAGCAAGAGGGCTCTAATGCACTAAAGAAGAAGTTTATAGTGGCTACAGCTATGAATAACTACTGAGTGATCAAATATGTCATTCATAATTTCAGGGAGCTTCATATGCAGCAGTCTAACTATTATTGTTCATCATTGTCTCAGACAAAGAAGAATTCTTATTATGCTTCATTCTTCATTATAATTGCTGCATTTTATTTTTTTTCAGTTTACTAGAGTCCAAACATACTAATAATTCAACAGCCAACATTTTATCACCATACCAACTATATTATATAGTAAAGAAGATACATTATTTTATCAAAGTTCTGTTGAAATTGATGTGAACAGAGCAAGACCTTATATTTTAAGTCCTTAAGAGCATCAACCACTTTGGCACTATCAGCTAACTTGACAAGAATTTCATTGGATTTAGCAAGATCATCCCATAGATTATAATTACGTATCATTTCCTCTTGTTTAATCCGTCTTGCTTCTTCCATTTCCAAGGCTGTGGGTGCAAACATCTCAGCACGAAGAACTGCATCTTCAATTTTCCTTCTCAGAGAAAATAAACCTGATCATATTTAAGTAAGTTGTCATTAAAGTAAGAAGTGACAAAAAACAAGTAGGCATACGTAAGCTATAACCATCATTAGACTAACACGACTGATTATTTGACATTGGCTTCACATTGGCTGACCAGATTAGCAGAAAAGGCATCAACGACTAATAATTTTCTCTGAGGGACGGCTCGGGCCTCAAATTTAGAAAGAGGAAGAAAAAAAACTGAAAAAGTGAAAATTTGTGCAAGTATCATAAACACCACTACTGGGCCACATGTCCGAAGGGAAAGTATTAACGTGCAACTAGAATGAGGGAAATATGTAAAGAATTTACATTAATTTATAATTTTGCTGAACATTTAAGTAACTTAGTTTATCTGAAAATTCAACTCTTCTTAAATTCCAATATTACCATTGAACTAAGTTTAACATCCCTATACTTCTGCGGCATCAAATCAAATATCAGGACTATCAATTATCTAAAAAAGTAGAAAAGGGGGCTCCCATTATCCCGGAATCACCATGAAATTATTCCAGAAATGAGCCGATTAGGCCCCTGTTTGGGATATTGTCGGAACGTTAATAGTGAAGAAAATTATAATCTTACAAATCCCTATTACCATAATTTAACCAAGATAACGCCATCAACTATAGTCTCGCCCAAATTATCCCGCAATAATAGCTATTTCCGCTAACAGAAGAAGCCTCCTTCCCTTTCTATCCTCAATTTGTCTATAACACATTAATTTTCATAGGACTTGACATGTAAGAAAAAAACCCACTGTACTGATGTCACATTGAGACACTAATTTCAGTATATTCCGGACATCAGCAACAGAAATCTCAGTTAGTTCCAAGTTCCGGCTTTATATTCTATTGCACAGAAGAGAGCAATCTAGAACAGACCCACTTGGTTGTAGACCTTTTTCTTGTCCGCCATAGAATGACAAGCTCTAATTCCCAGCTGAGTGTGTGGCTTTTTCTTTATCAGAGCAGCCTGCCATTTTGAGTTCAAAGATGCCGTAGCATCATGCGCGCTTCTTAGACAAGCACGTTCAGAGACCATGGTTGCCATTGCCATTAATATGGAAAAAAAACGAGTTGAAAATGCCCACAAACAAAATTGGATTCCACGGCCTTGGTTGGTCCCTCCCTCTGCTATAGCCTGCTACGTATCAAAAAGCTACTACTCTTTCAAGCAAAAAAGGAAAATACCCCCTCCTCTCTCCTTCCCGGTCTTCTGACTCTTTATCTTCAAATCCATTTCAGAAACACGTTCGCTGCAAATAAGGACAAGTGGACTACACTAGAGCCACAACGGATGAGAGGATAGTGGAGTGCCCTTTGCCAGTTGCCGCCGTTCTTAACAACGAACATCTTTTTTCTATTGACAAGAATTATGTTATTTACATGATTGTGGAATCTTTAATCATTTACAATTACAGATGAGTTACATCCTAGATTGATTTTAAAATAAAAATAAGTGAGATTACTTCAATTTAATATTACTACATCTAATTATATCAAATCGTCTTCACACAACAACAAAAAAACAGAGAGAAAATTATAATTAAATGCCTGTATATCTTATTTTAACATTTATCTTTTTTCAATTGATTTTAAAAGACATCATATAAATTGTAATTTTTGGTTTGCCCACAAAATTTAGAAGAACGAGAGATTATATCATTTTAAGTATAGAGGACATGTCACAAATTTCAATGAAAATTTATAATAATGTATAAATTATTAAAAAATTATTGACAATGAAAATTAAACTTAAGTCTTTTCAAGATTTTTTCTAAATTTAGATATTAAAAAAATCAAACACCAATTATACTTTTAGATTTAAATTTATCAAAATCAAAAGGGTTAGCTTTTGCCATCGAACGTTTATCGTCAAATATGGCAAATAATACAATTTCCACTTGAGAATAGTGACGGCATTCACAGCAAACATAAAGTCATAATATAAATTTACATATTAATCCTTTTTTATTTTATTACTTTATATATATTTTTAAATGGTTATATTCTACAGGAATTATTAGTAGATTGAAATTGCTACATAAGAATATATTATTAATAGAGTATAATGATACTATAAGAATAATTAAAACATAATTGAGTAGATAATTATTAATAGAGAAGTACAATATAAAATACAATGACAGACAGAGTAAAAGAACAATATAAAAATGTAATTATTAATAAATAAAAATATAAAATAAAAATTCAATAAGTTGAAGTAACCAAAATCATATATATTAGTAAGTAGGATGTGCTACTTCTTTTAATTATTAAAAAAAAAAAAGGTTACTCGTGCAGATATTCATTCACACAAATACTGGTGAAATCAGATATTTAACAAGAGGAAATGAACAAATTTGCTAGTGCTTTCACCCCCACTCCTTTTATGACTGAGTTATATATCCTTCCTCCCCTTCTTAATAAGAAAATATATTAATTAAATCAATAAACTCGTCGAAAGTTTTTGTTTGGATACAGGGAAGCGTAAACAAACTGGATATAAATACAAGATTATTAATTTTTATGTTCTAAATATTTTAGTAGTTCAATCCATTGAGCCAAACACAGATTACTCTAGCATTGCAATTTATCGATTGTCAATACGCTAGGATCAACCATTTTGAGAACGAGGTGAAACCTTAAGATATCATTCACATTGGAAAATTCAGTACAGTACGAATAACAAAATTTCTTCCATTTCACCATACACTTTCTGTTTTGTTTATCTTTTTTTTTTTTCCACCTGTGCATCTTAAGCTAAACTTGCAACCCAATCCACTTGATTAAATTGAAAAGTGAAAAAATGTTAATGAAGGAATGCACGCTCCGATGATCAACCCTAAATAAAAACAATCTACTCTACGTAAGGTTACCGCATTCCCAACTACCTCTCGTGGCAGTAAAGCTATTAAGGTTGTTCAATGAACCTGCTTGGCAGCGCATAGAATTTGGAAGAAAAAAAATTAGTCGTAACACATGGCCAATTTTAGTTGCACTCACCAAATCATATTTGATCATTACTGGGTAAATTACGATCCTTATAAGGACTCTGCAAACTGGGAGGCCTCCATGTCAAGTTCCTGTCTCATGACACAGTTCATAAACCACTCACTACTGAAAGTCCGTATTTCTTTCTTTGCAGCTACCATTGCTTCTTCCATATCTTCTTCACATGTCACAAAGATTGTTGTCGACGGTTCAATTACTTTCTCAAGTCGACAAATGACCTGATGCAAAAGTAAGAGGAATTTATGAGAATTGCCCTTATTAATAAGTATGGCACTGCTTCTAGATAACATGTCAGCTTCAGTTCCTAAGGCCCCAACAAAAATAGAATGTAAGCAGAAATGTGTGTATCAGTATACATATCATTAAATGCACAAATCCTATGTGGGCAAGCACATGCAAGACGTTTCTGAAAGATTTTTCTGTTGGGTAGAAAGGGTAAAAAGGACAACATCCATGATGTGCCCTAGATGGTCCTTGACTCCTTGGTATCATTAATTTCTCCAAATGGAAAACAGCTCCTAACAAATAGGAAAACATGCACGGGTTTAGAAATAAGGAAAATTTTACATATAAAAAAACAATGTAATTAAGCCTGTTAGCCATAAAATTTGACAATGCCACTATCCTTTGGGTCCAGTATCAAATTAATTATGAGGATTCTAGAAACGCTTGACAGATTAGTCATTTAAGTTACAGAAACTGAATATTGGGGCATGAAGTGATAGACGAGATCTGGTAAAGAATGTAGTATACCATTCTCAAAAGTTCAGACAGTGGGTAAGCTGTGAACATTGTCCAATATTCAGTTAGATTTTCTCATGCTCACTTTTAACTAATTCTTTCTTTCGTGATGCTTGACATCTCATTACTTTTCTGTTGTCTTCAAAAGGGTTATAAAGAAACATAGCATCAAACTATATAGATAACTGAAATCCATATGTTCAAAGGAAGTATACCACATATCAAGATAAAGCCCATTTATTGTGCTAACCTATCAGTCTGCAGAACTAGAAAAGTTGAAGGTCAAAAGAAATGATTCCAGATCAGACTTGAAGACAAATAGATATTATAGATGATCAGGGCATGAATTCATTCAAGAAACTTGGAAATTTTTTCAGAGCTATTATCTGAAGTTCCATACTAACTTTACTTTGTCAAGAAAACCTTCTGAACACTGACCAAGGTTGATCACCAATAAGTTGAATGTGCATAGATAAATCCAAAGTAGACATCCGAAGATTATTCTATATTATAGATTAGGCATTTTTTTAAGGATTTTAAACTTTCTGAGAACTCGTGCTCAAATGCTTCATATGGTAAGCACACAGTATACATGTCTAACTGATGGAAATTTCCAGACACAGTACTATTAATTATAGCTTGCTTAAACCATGTTCACATTTCAGTAAAAGTACTAGGACTTACATTGCCACCAGCAGACCTCACAATGGCAGACAGTGTTTTAGCAGAAGGTTGAACATGAGCTGCAATACATACATTGTACCCCTTAAGCAAAGCTTGGGGACTGCACTTTGCTCGGAGAACTGCACTTTTTAAATCGGATCTGTACTTCAATTGATAATCCTTATCATTTAGTATGTAAGGCAATTCATCTGCATATTGGTTTAGAAAATTAATGTTTGTATGGCCATCCTGAATAATAAGATAATAGAAAAAATAGTTGGTTTGACCTACCCACAAATTTGCACTGACGAAAGCTTTCTTTTAACCAACCTGATGAGACCACCCAAGCCCTGTGTAGTTAGCAATATCTCCATGTTATGAGTTATAAAAAATCAACCTACTGAACGCACAGATAAAGCAGTGAAGATGATATCATAAGCTCCATGATATATATATATATACACACACACACTGGAAGTTTAAAAAAAAAAGCATAATACTGTAATACCATATGCAAGAGACTTATCACAAGCAAACAAACCACCATATCATATGCAAGAGACTTATCACAAGCAAACAAACCAACAGGAACTAGTGGTTTGGAAATGAATGAAATAACTAATAAAGACTACTTCATAACAATAAATCTATAAATATTAGAATTTGGCAGTGACAAGGCTTGAAAATGAAATATCAAATTTATTCCATCTTTCTTTTGATTAGCTTGTATGTTAACAGAATGGTGTCTTGTAACCAGTTTAGTTTTTACCTATAGCACTGTGAATGAGAATCCTCTTCCCAGTTAGTGTTCAACTTCTAAATAGATAGACATTCCACAATAAATATGATAAGGTGTATTTAGTTGCATCAGACTCTGATCTTTTTTCAATGAAATGATCTTCCAAAGAATGCACTCTGCATTTTCCAGTGTTGGGTATCATGGTCTATCAGAAATATTTCCTTAGTGAACAGAAAATAAACTCATAAGATATATAAAAAAAAAAAGGATTCTTTTTTGAAAGCTTCAGCTTTCTATTGGTATCTGTCATCGTATATTCCAACTTAAGTGGAATTCACCCTAGTTAAACTCAAATACTCTTCAATAGTTACTCAGCACCATCAACCACCTAACGTAGCTTGTCTTTTGTCTGACATCTTTTATTACTTATTAGTAGCAAGATACTAAAAAATCTCAAGATAATAATAAATTTAATATTTCAAAAAACAAATCTGATATAATATTATTCTATCAAAATAAATACAAACATACTAAGAAGTTGTGTATTGTGATCTTGCCATATATGTCATGTGCCAATAATTGATTCGCTTACAAACTTAAGAGTTTGACAAAATAAGAACACTAATTTTAGAAATAGTAACATTTCAAAAATGCAGAAGAAACAGTTCACAAAATATAATGTCTCCAGACCAAAACGAACTCAAAAAATTGATGTGCATATCTGACAGTCTAGGAATCATGCAAAATTCAGAACATTCATACTGGAAGGTAATAAAAAAGGATGAAGAAAACTAAGTCGCCCTATTCAAGACTAAGAAAAATGTTGTTCCGTGAACCTATCTAAATCAAGAGATACCAAGTAAAGCAGAAAACTATCTGAGCAAAGGCTCAATAATATTAGAAGCTCTAGCTGCAAAGTTTGAGACCATTAAAGTAACAGATTTCAACCACAGATAAAAATATCTGAATGAAGCTAAGAAAGATAAATTCTTGGAATTATAAGTTTGGAGTCTGGACTAACCCCGAGCAGAGGGCAGTGCAGAAATTCAGAGTTTTCCTCACTTTTCCTGTGACAACATGTGTGGTCATGCTTCCATCAGAGGTAACATTGCCACCAAGGTCTTCAATTACCTATTTGTGTAAGAGAGAGAGAGAGAGAGAGAGAGAGAGAGAGAGAGAGAGAGAGAGAGAACAATGGTATCAAAACTTCACACTCAACTTAAAATTTCCAGGTATTTATTCCATTTTAGAGAAAATACTATTTTCAAAAAGCTTCAATTTGGCTCTTCTTATTTTTTATGAATTCTTTTTTCCTCCCAGCTATGATGAATCGGTCCTAATAAGAAAGAACATTAATCTATTCAGATGGATTAGACCAAGTTCCTACATATAAGGACAGTTAAGGCAAACACCCAATGCAGCAGAGTTCACTAGTAAAACATGTCTGAATTTCTCTGGTAATGCAACTACAAAGCATACCTTTGTAAGGTGTGTTTTCTTAGCATCATCAGCAATATTCATCAACATGATTCTAAAGCATTGTTTAGTTGATGGCAATTTATTGTTGATAAGAGCTTCTGAATGCAAATAATCTCCTTCAAGTTTTTTAGAATTATTTTCTCTGGGTATCAAAGAATCACCACAAGGAAGTTCCACTGAACTGTTTCGTCTTGAGGCGCCCCATGAGCATCCCACAAAACAAGAATTGGTCCTATCATCCTCTGAGACAAAACCACAGCTAGAATCCGATCTACAGTGAACTACGTGGCTTCCCTTCACTCTTTTTGACTTTAGTGAGGACAAAGAGGCTTCCCAGGTCCTCTTTGAACCTTTTATAGAATTAGAACAATGCTTCATTTCAACATTTGAAAGTTCTGCACCAGTGGCCAGTGTGTCACCATCAGCTCTGGCAAAAGGAATAGTGTCACTGCAGCCATGCTTTGAATTGAAACTGTCAAACCCTGTTGATAAATTAAAAATAGTATTTAGAGACGAAATTTTAGTTGAACCCTTCTATTTCTCAAAAAACTACTAAAAATCAGAAAATAGCCACAAAAGGGAGTATGGGGAGATAGACCGACGGACAGATGAAGAGATGTACTGGGAGAAAACTTACCACTAAATTTATCATATTGTCTTGCAAATCCATCTTTCACCAACGTTTCATGATGACCATCCTCTATATTTTCTGTTCTATAAGTAGATTTATTTGAAAAATTCAAATCAATATGTAACTGTCCTGTAGATTCAAGCTGGTCATTTTCAGCAATGGCAGATTTCATTGAATTCTGATGTAGCTGTGAGGGAAGATGCTTTATAGAGTTAGCAGCATCAGCTAAGAATTCCATCCTTAGATGGCAAACCATGAGAGTTGAACCACCAGGAAAGCACAATGCTTTACGAATATCAGCTTTTATAGGTAACCTGCGGGCTCTACCTTTGGTGTCCACCTCTGCTATTGATATAAAACCCTGCACTTGCAGACAATTTTTGAAATTTCATAACATCAGAACTACAGTAACAACTATCACAGGAGTGATAAATATTTATGGTTCTAAAGTTATCAAATTATAGGGACACTATTAGATATTTATCTTACCATAAAAGTTGCCCTTTTCACATAAATGTTAACTGAAAAGAAGCAAAAAGAAACTGCAATTCCTCACTAGGACATTGGCATGTGTAATTGTGTATCTATCAAGTATTAAAGCAAGACATCAAAATGAAACGACAGTCACTTCTGATTTTTTGTCTCCCCAGCAAGTATTATGACTCACCTGTTTAAGCCAAAACCCTTCTGATTCTTTGTCTCCCCAGCAGAAAATTGAACGAATACCAACATTTTGAAGTCTCCTCCGTAGCTCTAGAAACAACAGATGACCAAGACCCTGTAGGATATTAATTAATTAACTTAGATAGAAAGCTTACTTGAGCCCATAAGTTATAGTGATGTTTACTGTATGCATAAACATACACATACACAGAAAGCAGAAATCATGTGTAGGAGAATTAGGAGAAGGCTTAACATATCATATAAGTTTTACCAGCTCTATATAATTACGAAGCATATAAACAAGAAGTAACAACATGATCCTGACACAGTATACTATAAGACTTCTCTAAGAAGCATTATTTTCGCATGGAAGTTTGATATTGAGATACATTCCCAAATAACTGGGCCCTCAAACAAGATTAGCATGTAATTTTAACTTCTCTCTTCTCACGTTTTGAATCTGAACTAATCCTGTTTAGTAAAAGGGCAGTTCTAAGCTACCACCCCTCTAATGGGATGGTAGCTTAGTTTTGTATTTTTGTTTAAATTGTTTTTTTTATAATGAGAAGTGAATATTAAGTTTATAAAATTTTAAAAAATTAAACAAAGTCAAAAAAAGGTTCAAAAAAATACAAAAAGAATCAATGATATAAATTTTTAAAGAAAATTGCAAAATTCAAAAAAAATTCAAAACAGTTGCAAAATTTGTTTTAAAAAATACAAAAAATTAAAAACAAACAGATAATACTAAATAAAAAAAGAAGAAGAAAAAAGGTGGTGGGAGGTAAAAATGGTAGGGGGTGGTAGGATAAAGTGACCCTTAGTAAAATGGTTCTCCCGAAGGCATCTGCTCAACTTCATTATAAGATAGAAAACCAAGTACCAGTGGAACTAAAGCAACATCTTTGAAAAAAAAAAAAACTGAAAGCAAAAAACAAAATATTTTTGCTGTACATTAAACATTGCTAGTTCATTTCTTGAACTGACCTTAGTCATCATGACATTTTGAATAAAAAGAGAAAAGTAAAGAGGAAAATGTAAAAATTGAACAAACCTGCCGTTGATAGATTGCACTAACAGCTGCAAGTGGTATCTCTGCATAATTTGTGTCAGCAGGGACTATTTGATACGTAATTGCAGCTATAACCTATACAAGGACAAAAAGGAACTATAAACTAAGCAGTTATGAGATATATAAATCCCCACTGAGAAGCACTGCTGTCTACCTAATTATAGAAATAAGAAGGTAAGAAATATGATTTTTCTTTTAATTCTAAATCAATAAATCCTGATTGTTACTAAGACGAAATTGAAAGCATCAGTAAGAGGCCAACCAGGCCTATAGTTGATACAATGGTGATCTAGCTTGTAGGATCAATCACTTCATCCGTGTTGACTAAATAACATTCTGTAAGAGACACATATAAACAGACTCCAAAGGATCGCTAAAAAGGGTAACTTTGTCACCAATAAATAGAAACAAGGCTGAATTATAAGTCATGAACCTACTAAGATCAAACAAATAATTATTAATATTATTAATATGTTGGTCCATCATGAATTACTTATGGTTGCACAGTATAAGTCCACAAATATAGTGTTAATAAAGTAATTATATATGTAGAACAGAAAGTAAGGACAAACATGACATGACAAGACAAATTCTCTCACAGTTATTATTAGTGCATAGCATTGCACTCGCTACATTGAAATGTATTATATTAGAGATATCAAATTAATTAATATTATTTAGAATGACAAAGAAATATACTTATAACTAATATATATGAAAAATTAAACTCACATCCAGCACATTGCTCATGCTAACTTAATAATCATATAAAGGCAACTCATTTAACCATAAATCACAATATCAAAGACTTAATCATATATGTGTCAGTAATCTATGCATTCAGCAATCCAGTAACTTAAAAAAAATGCATTAATTGCATTAGAGTGCATATAGTGAGTGCTACACAGACGTTGTAATAGTGCATTAAGTGCTCGCTATAGATGCATTAAATGAAAGTTGCAATGCTACACAGGAGTAGGGCATCACAAAACCTTATAGGAAATTGCTACACGCTATAGAAATAGATACAGCTAATAACTATGAATTCTTTATTTGGTGAAACATGCACCCCAATTCATCAAGGCAAGTACAGCCACCTAGCAAACATACCTTTCCAGAATTTCCAAAAGAACCAGATTTCAGAAGCAGTGTACGATATTTCCTGCAGGAATAAGCACTGGTAATCAATAACTGAACACTTCTTACACCTTTCATTTTACCTACAACACAAATAAAACCCTACAGCACGCAAGGTAAAAATTTCCCAAAAACAAAGGAAGAAGACGACTAAGTAGTAGTATACTATTAGGATCAGCATAATAAATGAACTAGCAGCATTAACACCATGGAATAATTATAACCATGCAAGAGAAGCAAGTAAAATGAGAAGTATGTAATACCCATTAGTTATACATCTTTCAAGAAACTTTGATTGCTTTCCAGTATTCGCAGCATAATTCATTCCAGGTAGTTCCGTCATATACATCTGTAATACTTCCTGCAAATCCAATTATGGAAATACTTATAGGTGATATATCAGCGCGAAGAGCAGTCCAGCAAGCATAGAAACTCACACCATATACAAATTCTCAAAGAGGAGAGAGAGAGAGAGAGAGAGGAATTTTACCTGCAGGTAGGATTTGCTAATACAATCAGCATCTTTAGGATTAACAAGTACGAACTCATGCTCTATATAAACCCCGCCCAAAAAAAAAATCATCGTCGGATTATAATACAGACTAAACCCTCAAACGCTCAATACATTCACATGGAAGTGTAACGTTTACCTCTACCTTCCGGCTTACAATTCTCAGAATCATTTCTGTTATTAGTAGCTACATCTTCTGCCACTGCGCAAACGGAGGCGAAAATAAGACCACAGCAAATCATAGTCAAAATCCTCATCCTAATCAAACCCAACTCTGTGTTTCTTAAGATTAACGAGAAGAATAAGTATTGTTAAATACCTGATACTTTGATCTTCCCGCTTCTGGGGAGAGAGATTTGAAGGTTGTTTGAATCCGATTTGCAGGTAAAATTCTTTGCCTCAACTGTAATCTCGCAGTTACCTGTGAGAAAGAAAAAATGTCAAAATCCCGATAAAAAATGGAGCAATGATGTTCTAGGGTTCGTTGGGAGGGTCTGAGGTTTACCGAAAGGGATTGGAGAGGAAGGTTTTGTTTTTGGCGCCATAGTTTTGGTGTAGCGTTTTAACAGGGTTCGAGAAACATTTATAAAGGCGGGAGCAAGTGGTGGTACCGAGAATATAATCAGATTGCAGTGACATTTTTGCAATGTAAAATACGAGGCGGTGGGTTAGAACTAAAATTTTAAATTTTAAAATTGGTGCATTTGGTTAATCTTTCATTCTTTATTAACCTTTCTTCCCTCACACTAATAATAATACATTTAAATAGAGTAATTATTTAATATGCATATATCATTTTTACATTTAAATAATACATTTAATGTAATAATAACGATTGAAATGAATAAATATATATCTAATAATTATTATATTTAAATATAACTTAAAAATCTTGTGACGAAATTAATAAATTAGTGTAGAAATTTAGAATATAATACTTAATAAAGTTGTTTAGGGAACGATAAAGTTCATCTTAAACTGAAAAGGTGTCAATGCCATACCATGCCATATGACAGAAATATTTCCCTGGGGTACAAAGTAAAATTACGGAACATCTTACATAATTGTATCTCTTAAAACAAATTTTATTAATGTGAATTATAAAGCTTTTTATAATATTAGGTAATACTTATTTGAGAAATATTACGATTTCTTGTTTAAATTACTTATAAATAACGTCTCATCAAATAAAATAATTACCACCGAATAGCGATGTCAATTGAAGCCTTAGCAATCGCTGGTGATCACCTGTAGTATGCAATGGATCTTTGATCCGTTGGAGACAAAATTCCCTAATTCACTCATCTAGTTTGAGCTTGGACCATACCATGGAATGGCGGAAGCTCAAGATACGCGAATGGGCTATAAAGCTATTGCTTCAAACAATGAGAAGAAAGTTAACCTTAGAGTTGAAGAGATAGCTAAAATAATGGATAATCATAAAATGGGAGGAAAATGAGGCATTTCTTTTTCTTTCCTTTTTTCTTATCAATACCAGTATTTTTAAAATGTATTAGAGAAAAATATTATTCAGTTGCCCCCAATAAGTCTATCAGATTTTGAGATTTTATTATTATTATTATTACCTCTCTTGTCACACATCACAGTTCTTTCATGTAGGAGATCAATGTGACTGAAAAGTATACTAATATGATTAACTTACAATGACATTTTCTAACCATTTTTCAATAATAAAAAACGCGTCACATAACGAAAACTAAGATCAAGTGACAGAATGTGATTTTTTTTTTTTCCATTTCTTTAACACCTGTAGCATCTCTTACAATTCACATTTTTTTTCCCTTCATTGTCTACCAAAATTTGATTTTGATAAAGCAAGATAGGGACAGACGAAAAGTTAAAACATTGCCTTTACAGAAGTTACAGAAAGTTAAAGCTACACTAAGATACGGTAAGCGGCTGAATGACCGTTAGCCGAAGTCTTGGTAAGCTCATGGGTCACGGCGTTCAGCCGGGTTACTGGATGTACTGAAAACTGCATATTGGGCTTACGCGGTTGGTGCCTTTGCTTGTTGCTCCGGTTCCACGACAGTGTTGGGGCCAGTTTCCTCTGAGGAATTGATGTTCATCATTAGTATCTAACCATTCTTATCCAATCTTATAAATTATATATGAATTAGACAAATGTAAGTTCAAGTATCTCAAACTTGTGAATTAAAATTTTCAATCCTAGTTGCCTATAGAACCTGATCCTAAAAATTTCACTAGATCAAGCTAGGCATTGATGTGGCAACTTTTCTTTTACCTTCAATCTCAGAAGATTGAATAAACTCCTCAAACTGAGCTTCCAGCATAGAAAGATCTTCATCGGCGTCAAGATCAAATGTATCAGGCAGCAAATCAAGCACATCGTTGCTACGAAATTCATCCTCAGCATTATTATAATAACCTTCCTCGTCGTGTTGCTGGCTGAGCCAGTAGTCGTGGTACCATGTCAGTGTTGTTACCAGTTGCCACCATTCTGGAGAAAAATCCTCCACTTGGCGGAAGGCAGCAGGAATGTAAAGAGGAGCATTAGGATTTAATGTTGATCTTCCTCCAGAGACTAATGCCATCTTCTGAGTTTGACTCTGATCCTTGTTTTTATCTGTGTCAAAAGGAAAGAGTAGCAACAGTGTTAGGAAGGAAGAAGAATTAAAACCCAAAAAAAAAAAAAATCAAAGTCAACACATTCAATTGATAATAGTTGATAACAGTGCTAACTAAGGAGGATATCAATATATTTTAGATACTGAAAAATGACCCCTAATTAAACAATGAAAAATAATTCAATTGTTACAAAAGGCCAATCTTTTGGCATCAAGGTCGTTATCTAAAATCCTTTGAAGCACTGACTCCTAAAAGAATCATCAAATTTTGAAACCTTAACATCCCATCCTATAGTGTAAGCGACTCTAGGAGTCAACACAAGTCATTTTATTTTCTGAATTCCACGGAAGTCTATCTCCTTGTGATTCACACCAGATGAACCAAAATAATTGAAGAACAACGATAAATAATGAATTTGAATGAACGCTTAACAATTCAATAACTCATACAAGTATACAACCAGAAAAATGTATTTCATCATTGTACGAGGAAAAAATTTGTCCCAACTCGTCATAAATTGTAAATCGAGTCGGAAATTATAGACTTCGAACAGATCAGGTCTTATGGAAACCGAAAATTAGCTGATATTTAAGAGAGAGGTAGAAAACATTATTGGTTCGCCTATTTCCACCACCAATCCTAGTAAACCTAACTCTCGCATTTTTTGTTTTAAATTTCAAAATCTCCAATTTCCTTCGGTTTCCATCATTTTCCGCGCAGCCAAACAGTAAAGTGAACATGAATGCTCAGAAAAATCATCTGCAACTTTCGGAAATCTCTTCGAATGACAATTGTACCAGAGAGAGAAGAGAAAACATTTACCTCCGAGGGAAGAAGGCGAAGATCAGTTGGGGCCAATGAGCGAGAGAACGCGTTGAGAACGGGAAGCGGATGAAGCTAGCTCCGTATATATAAATATAAAATATCGGGTGGGTTCAGAGGCTCTATCACAAAGGTTGGCAGCAAGGTGGGACCCGTGGTTCGGTGGAATTAAAGCACCGCCCGTCCACTGTGCGTCTTGGGACGCAACCGGGAGTAGTTGGTGAGGTCAGTCAACGGTCCGCGTAAGGGTGGTCGTTGTTGACTTTGACGCTTCATTGTAGCTTCCATGGTTGTTATTTATTTCCAAATCTAACATTAAAAGCATCCACGAGATAATTAGTAAATTTGGATGGGATTGAGCTAGCCATTTACCCAATGAGTCAACCACAGAATACTCCATGCCCAAAGATTTCTCGTTCATTCATTTAGGGTAATTTTAGGTATTATTTCTATAAATAACAAATTAAATGGATTTTATGCCGGTGTTATCTTGACGTCAATCCAAATTAAAATAGTACATAGTTCTAAGTACAGCCAAAAAATTTGAAAGAAGAAAGAGTAATTGATGTTTCACTTTTTCTCTGTATCTGTCATTATCCAATATCACAAACAAGATGTACACTATGTCGAAATATCTTGAATCAAGACTTATCTCAAAACTTTATTATAATTCACAAATTTTTATTTTTTATTTTTGTAATATGAATACAGAATTACATTAAATTATCTATTAGAACAATTTTAAATGTAAGAGTTAATCATTTAACATTACTGCTTAGGGATTGCCTCGTTGAATTTATTCAATTTTTTTACTACCTATATATAATGATTATTTGTTTGTAAAAATATATAAATAATTCAGATGGTTAAAAGTCTGGGCAGTAATTATAATTACTACTAAATTTGCATTTTCTAAAGGAGGAAAAGAAGTTATGTTACTTACCATTAAAAAGGCTAAAGAGAAAAAAAGTAAATATATTAATTATATTAATAATTTAAAATTTAAAATAATCAAATATAAATACAAATCAAAAGAACTTATTAATTATGGAGAATTACAGAATTTAGTAATTATATTTAAAAAGTCCTTACAAATAAAGAATATAACGCAAAATAGATGATTTAAATGCATTATCTCATACCTAGTAAAGACAAGCTTACATGTTTACAGTTTACTGAACATATAAATTTGGAAAAAACTATTACAATATTGATTTTGTGGATCAAGTGAAAATTTGTATATGTAATTGTGAAATGGCCAGTGAAAGAAAGGAGACAGGGACAGAGGAGCCAAGGTGTTATGATCACTTTCACATATCCTATCTTCAATTGATTCATTCTCCCTCTGGGCCCTGAATTGTATTCCTGTTGGTACACCGTGACCCAATTCCTGTT
>JASKGM010000001.1:6595554-6606428 GCA_034509205.1 Ceratonia siliqua | reverse complement strand
GTATCAATCTGTAAGTTTGCTTTCTATTCACTGAGTCAGTGGACTCACCCCTCATTTTAACATTTTCAGATCAACAGATTGAGAATTCACTTTCAGCTCCGCTTGCTCCTTTTAAATCTGCTGATTGACTTGGTAGGAAATCATCTTGAATAGTAGTATTGGAATTTACTTGAGGGTTGTGGACAAAGTTAGAGAGGACTTATTTATATTTGTTGATTTATTGGGCTGTTTGCATAAATTGTGTAAATTGAACGTACAGTACATGATGAACATTTTTCTATTTTTTTCTGTTAAGCCACTGAGGCTTCTGGATGATGGTGGGCATGTCCACCTTATTGTTTTGTAGATTTGTACCCTGGGATAGTCCATATTTCAGGGGAGACCCTGTCGAAATTTCTAATAAATTTTTAATTTAGAACATTTTTTCTTTAAATGGTGTTTCAGTTTTATCACTTATTTAGAAATGGTTTGAATGGTAATTGCTGCATTGGTATTTTAGGCTAGTAGGTCATTACCTGAAGGGTAATTCCCTACGCTGGTCACGTGCCCTAAATTAAGGCGTGACAAAGTACTGCATAGTTCATAGAGTGAAGATATTCTTTGGTTTCCAATATGAATCTTTGTTTCCAAAAAAAAATTAAGCATTTTGTTTTTTCAATTTGGTCTTAAAAATTATTAGTTTGAGAAGGACTAAATATAAAAAGAAATCATTTGATAAATTAAAAAGTTAAAAATCTGTTAGGATTAAGATAATAATTTAGTCTAACATATTAGTTTTGCACATCGTTGGTATAGAGTTACATTCTTTTTTTTAAAATGGAGAAACTAGAAACAAGATATTAGTATAACTTTAGTGAGATAATTTCATAATTTTATATAAAGATATTTATATAAAGGTAATACGTGCTAAAAAAAGGCAATATTTTATTTAAACTTTTATATCTTTTTTCACTACTTAAGGCTCTTTTTATTGAAATTTCTTTTTGCAATAGGAAAATTAAAATAAAGTAAATTAATGGCCACAACTTTTAAGTGTACATATTTAGGTGAAAATGCTCTTGGCTTGTTGGTTATGGTTCTTGTTGCTTTGCTAATTGCTATTCCTGTGTCTATAATTTATATATTTTATTGATAGGATACCTGTTCATATCTTAGCAACAAGAAATCCATTATTATTACTTTCTCATTCTATTATATTTTGGTTAAGCAGGTTAATGGAGGATATCTATCAAGTGAATGTGACCTAGTTTGTAGTGTCAATAATAAGCTTGTGAATGTAGACAATGACTTACCATTAGAACCAATGGAGGGTATGTCTGATGGACCACTGAAACCACACATACCACATAAATCCACTTGGGTGTCAGTTAGGAATCCAAAATATATTGATTTTCTAGAGCAGGAGACATCCCCAACAAATAGACATGCACTGGAGACACGTGAAATGAACTTAAATGATAACCATGCAAAGTTACCTGGTGGAGTTCCGAAAGACTAGTTCGAGTAGCCAGGGACGTGGAAGTTTCCTTTCAACCTAGGAGTAGTTGCTAATCCATTTATGTAAATATTGCTTTTTCGTTTCCATGTATTTCGCATAGCAGTCATCCACATCTATGTAACTGTTGTTACACTATGTTATTTAAGGTTTGAAATGAATGAAAAGAGGCAAGCAATTAATTCCTCAAACACTGTGGTTGCTGCTCTTACTCAAGACAGAGCATCATTTGAGAGTGAGTGACTTAGGCTTTGGTTGGGACCCATCAATGTCATTTGCTTGTTTTTATGATATGAAATCATTTTATAAAAATTATTATACTCAACAAGGTTTTTATTTTGTTATAAGAAACTTAAGGAAGGATGACAAAGAGAAGTTGAAATACTTTATACTAACATGTTCTAGGCAAGGAACATATGTCAACTATGTCAAATTCTTTTAAGATCGTCCCAACAACAAAGAATGAATGTCAAGCAAAAATTACAGTAACCTTAAAGGAGAATGGTCAATATTACATATACAAGGCTGTACTTAATCATTCACATGAACCGAGTCCTTCCAAAGCAATGTTGTTTATAAGTAACAAGAACATAAACATGCAAGTGAAGAGAGTGTCAAAGTTGAATGACAAAGTGGGATTTAGGGTGAACAAAAGATTTCATTCAATTTTTGTCCAAGCAGGAGGATTTGATTATTTAGATTTTATTGAGAGAGATTGTAGGAATTATATTGTGAAAGAAAGATGGGAAATTGATAAGGATGGTGATGGTCAAGCGTTAAAGAGTTATTTTGCTAGAATGTGGGAAGAAAATATCAACTTTTTTTATGATATTGATTTGGATGATGAGTCTTGTGTTAGAAATATGTTTTGGGTTGATGCAAGAAGTAGATATACTTATGTAGCATTTGGAGATGTGGTAACTTTTGATACCACTTATCTTACCAATAAATATGACATGCCATTTGTTCCATTTGTTGTTATTAATCATCATGGCCAATCAGTGCTACTTGGATGTGGACTATTATTTTGTGCAGATACCGAGGCTTTCGTGTGGTTATTTAAGTCGTGGTTACGTTGCATGAATGACAATCCATCAAAAGCAATTGTGACTGACCAATGTAGGGTTATGCAAAATGCTGTTGCAATAGTATTTCCAAATATTCAGCATCGATGGTACTTGTGGCATATTATGATAAAGGAGCCACAAAAATTGGGTAGACATGCAAATTACAAGACAATCCACTATTGCTTACAAAGTACAGTTTATGACACATTCACTAGAATATAATTCGAAGAAAGATGGGCAAAGTTAATTGAAGGTTTTAATCTACAAGATAATCAATGGTTGAGTGGCTTGTATGAAGACCGACATCGATGGCTTCCCATATTCTTGAAGAATGGTTTTTGGGCTGAAATGTATACTACTCAATGTAGTGAGAGTATTCATGCTTTCTTTGATGGATATATAAATCATTCTACTAGTCTACAATATGTCAATAATTATGACAATGCACTTCGAGATAGGGCAGAAAAAGAATTTGAAGCTGATTCTCGATCATTCAATAGTATTGTTCCTTGTTGTACACAATCTCCTATTGAAAAACAATTTCAGGAGTGCTACACTCATTCAAAGTTTGAGGAGGTGTAAGCTAAATTTAGAGCTAAAATGGATTGTAATGCATCACTTATATGTGTGTATGGTTTAATTTGTACTTACAAAGTTGTTGAAGATAGGATGATTGTTGAAAATGTAAGGGAAGAGGACTTTGATGTCATATTTAACCATGATAATAATATTGTTAGTTATAAATGTCTCTTATTTGAGTTTAGAAGAATTGTGTGTAGACATTTGTTTTCTGTGCTTGGTCTTGAATGAGTTAAATAGTTGCCTTCGCTATATATTTTGTCAAGATAGAGCAAAAATGTAAAGAGATGGCATACATATATCAAGAGTAGTTATGAAGTTAAGCAATTGAAGCTACAAATGCAAAGATTTGATACTTTATGCAAGAAATTTTATAACATTGTTGAACTTGCTGCTGAGTATAAGAATGTGAATGATTTTCTCATAGACAGGTTGGGACAAGTAAAATGTGAAGTGAAAATGATGGTTGATTCCATGAAGTCTACTCTTATATAATATATTGCCACACGGCATGGAAATGAAATAAATAGCATTGACAATTCAACTATTACAAATCCGATTCATAGTCCAATACGTACATGTCATAAAGGCGATGCACTTCAAAGAGGAAAGTATCAACATTAGAGAAGGTTGTCAAATCATGCTAACAAAGGAAAAAGAAAGAGGTTGGAAATGTGTGTTTGTAGTTTATTTTTCTTAATTTAATAAAGTTTACAATAAAGTTGTGCTAGGAACTTACTTTGTAAATGATTACTAATTTCTTAACTTCTCTTACATAGGTGTGAAACATTAGTCCACTAAGTCAAAGTGATGGGAGCAACCTCAATTTAGGATCCTCTTTGACATTCAGAAGTGGCTATATATCTACTAATCAAGTTCCAATGGTTTGTAAATGATTACTAATTTCTTAACTTCTCTTACATAGGTGTGAAACATTAGTCCACTAAGTCAAAGTGATGAGAGAAACCTCAATTTAGGATCCTCTTTGACATTCAGAAGTGGCGATATATCTACTAATCAAGTTCCAATGGTTTGTATATTATAATAATGAATGTCTCAAATGTGTACAATTGACAATCTTTAGCTTATTTTGTAAATAATTACTAATTTCTAAACTTATCTTACATAGGTGTGCAACATCAGTCCACTGAGTTAGAGTGATGTAAGCAACCTTAGTTTGGGATCCTCTTTGACATTCAGAAGTGACGATATACTTGCTGATCAAGTTTATATGGGTTGTATATTCTAATAATGAATGTCTCAAATTTGTACAATTGACAATCTTTTGCTTATTTTGTAAATAATTACTAATTTCTTAACTTCCCTTACATAGGTGTGCAACATCAGTCCACTGAGTCAAAGTAATGGAAACAACTTGACTTCTATCCCCGTTCCAAGTGTGACAAATTTTTGGCTTTGATTTGATAAAGTGGTTGCCACGTATATAGGCACCTTTTTGGAAGGTGTATATAGAGATGTATGTGGACAAGTCAAGGTTGTCATGTATATAGGCACTTTTCTTTGTCTCCCTGTTGCCATGTATATAAGGTATATGAGAATTTGAAGGTATAATTAACATAATGCATAATCATTACTTGTAAACTTTGCAAATCAATGAAAAGCTTTTCCCATTGCATCCATACACAAGTGTATCATTACATAATTCAGTAGAAAAATAATACCAAAATATTTTTTGTTTCTACATGAGGCTGCAACATTTAAGCTTCAACAGCCCTTGATTCATGTTCCAAGTGTGGAAAATTTTCAGTAGCAATTGTATTAGCAATGTGATATAAGAATGTAGTCAACTATTGCTAAAAACTTGGGAATGACAAGCTATGTACCAGGATAATTACGTAAATTTTGTCTCAAATTCCTCTATATTACAGGGCATTTACATACACATAACCTATAACTAGTACATTATATGATTAGATGAGCAGTTCATCCGTGTATATAACTATAATATGTTTTTCTAGTTCTTCATAACCTTTTGGGATTTTGCCCTTTCAAGTTGCCTGGTCATAGCATTGTCCAGCTGTTTCTTTATCTTGGTTAATTATTGTTCTTCATAGCTTGTAGTGTTTGCTTTCGATCCTGGCATGAAAAGAAAAAAGAATCTAAGTTGACTTCTTTTTGTCACCAATAAATGGAGACTAATCAATTTTTCAATATTAACATACAAATATACAAATAATAACCACATTGTACCTCGTATGTATCGAAATCAATTTTTTTTAAAAGAAAAAGAATATTTGAGCCAAAAGTACCCAAAGAGTACCACTGTACGGGTACCGGGTATGGCTTCAATGAAGAAGTACCCATGCTTCGTAGCCCTCTACTCTAGTATTTTGCCAATCTCTCTAGTAATTTGCATAAACTATTCTTGTTCTCAAGTTATTGTCTCATGGATATCACACAAGGGTTTTGATTAAAGAACATTTCACCACTGAGATTATCAGGTAATGTCATAAAACATGACTTTTGTTTGTTGGCATAGTTTACAGTAGGGTTGCTCTCTTCATAACTTAGAATGACTTTTTTGAACATAAAAGTTTCATGTTATGTGCTGTTTGGAGATACTTGGTGGAATTGGGTGTGCCTTAGTAATTAAAAGCATATTTTCTTGATTTAGTTCAAATATCTTCTTAATAATACAACACTTGACATCTTTTTTATTTTTTTAAATAAAACTCAACTCTCTTATAAAAATATAGGAAAATTAATTTCTTTAACATTATCCTGATAAGAATGAGATACAGAGGTATATACATCTAGAAGTATTTGTATATAAATATTTCAAAACAAGGAACACTACTTTGCACCCCACAATATGAAACACCATCTGTTCCTTCGGTAAGCTTTTGACCAAACAAATAGTGGAAAAAGATATCACTTTTGTTCTGATTTATACCTTCCTCACTTGTTCTCACCTTTTGATAATTAATTAGTGAGGAACCTAAAATAAAAAAAATTTTCAAGATATATTTAACTAAATAAAATCAACTTTTAAACTTTTTTATAGCCTCACCTTAATTAATAATATTACTTTTGATTATGTAAAACTTTTGAGAAAACTGTTGAACATGCAGCAGCTATCATGGGCCTCAAGAAACTCCATTCAAAAGTTTCCAACTTTAACAGTATTTCTTTTCTTTTTTATAAAACAGTCAGTGAAATGTATGGAATCTCCTTAGTAGGTAATTATAGATGAGGGTAGGGGTCCTTCTCATCTATACTAGAACTAGTTAGTTATACTTTTATATTAAGGAAAAATAGTTATAATCCCTCAAATCACAATTCCATAAAGTTTGATCTTATCAGCACACATAATTTTTCAGCTTAGTTAGGGCTTGTTCGGATCTTCTTTAAAAAGAATGACTTTTATAGAATGAGAAGTTGATTCTGAAAAAATAAGATATTTTTTCAGAAGGAGATGCTATTTTACCTTCAAATGTAGTAATAAAAAAAATTTTATTTCTCCCTTTGCCAATCTCCTTAACTGAAGAAGTCAAAAAATTTACATTCTCCTTAAAGTTAAAAAAACTCCTTTATTTCAACTTCTCCTTTTAAAAAAAGGAGATACGAACAGTTCAAGATTTATCAAAATGATTTTTTTTTAAAAAAGGCATTCTCAAAAAAAAAAAAAAAAGAGATGCGAACGGGGCCTTAGAGCTTAGGAAGTATTACAGATGTATAGTAGTACTTTCATATGTAAGATTTATAGAAATTGAATAAAAGAGTAATAATTATACTAAACATTTCAATTAAAGTTATTATCTTCCATTTTACACAATTCACCCAAAAAGTTTGCATAATCACAACCAAAAAGTTTGCATAATCACAACCAACTCAAAGATCCTATCTCTAATGCTACATATAATTTTATGTCCAGCAATAATATCAACATTCTACCAAGAAGAATAAAGAGACAGAAAATAATCTCACTGATAAAGTGATCCAAGTTCAACAAATTGAAAGTCTAACTCTGAATTAAATGTTACCATAAATCAAAGATGATAGACATATGATATAAAGAGTGAAAGTTACCTGCTGTAGATACTCTTCAATACTTGTTGCCTCAGCAAGAAAAACATCCTCAAAAGTTGTCATTGAATAATAATAAAAGAATCAACAGATAGAGTATAGCATCAGTAAAAAAATAGTAGTACAAGTTAAGCAATACAAAGAAGCACAGCAAAAGAGACTAAAGAAACTTGAAAGGAGCTTCAAAGTGAAAATTACTTTTACCAACAAACAAATTGTATTAAGAAAATAAGGAAGCATGTGCAATTTAAACCAAGGTTGTGTAGAGATCCAATGTGTGAGATAAAGGCAGGCTTTTCACCTAGAACTTCAACGTCACGTAGGATCCACTTCATAGTTGATATGCTTTCCTTTTGTGTTTGCAAAAATGTCCAGTATGGTGTAGCAGTTCCCATGTCACCAAAGAGGAAAGCTATTGTTTCATCCGAATCACTATTCCTTGACACAAAGATATGGATTGCGCTCCAACTTCCAGTATCACTTCCAACCTGGTAGAGAGAAGGATATGATCTCAAGAGTGTTGACATGGGGTTCTAGCTACATTGGATCATGGCCGTATGATTAACCATGTGATTAAACTAACTCTGAGCAATATCTCATGTTGAATACTCACTAAAAGAAAGCTAGGGATAATTATTAAAAGTGAAATAAGTCAAACAACACAGCAAACTAAATCTCCAAAAGAATAATCAGCAAGGGGTTAAACAAAATAATTTTCATATACCCTAAAAAAAATTGGAAAGCAAAATGAAAAAGGATACATGTACCATGGATAAGCTCTGAGAGTAAACAAAAACAAATATAATAGGATGTAAAGATGAACAGCAGCTTCGCAGTATCATGTTGAAAATCTATGGTTGAAGCACCACGGCTAAGTATGAAAAAATGAGTTCATCAAAGTAAACAATAATTTTCGCCATACTTTTTAACACAATTGAAATAAGAAAATAAGATCATAATACAGTTACCATAACAATGAATCATGACATGGAATGTATAAAATATCTATAAACGGAAGAATAAATAGAATTTTATACTTAGGGCAAGCCCCTCATGAGCAAGAAGCCTGCAATAGAAATTAGAAACTTTTTTCGTAATAATTAACCATAAATGTATATTGTATAATTATGCATTTTATGCATTAAGAGAAATGAAATAAAAATACATTTTAAAAATGTTTCAAACATATCAGTGTACTCTAACTTGCCATAAGATAGATAATCTTAATTTTTAAAATTATAATACAATTTCTACGTAGTTGAAATTTTTACACATAATAAGCAATTTCCCAACAATCATCATGGTGCTCCAGTCCTTAGGGTCTCTTGGATTTGAGCTTCTTAGATAATGCTTCCAGTCGATCTAAGTTCCTTTGACATGAGAGAAGAGACGACCATTATGTTCTGGTGGCAGATGTCTGCAATGACAGTGACGACCAATGTACGATGAAGGTGAACAACGATGGTGATGGTGGCATGCGTTGGATGGTAGTGGTGGAAGAGGGCAGCTGTGCTCTAAAACAATGGAGCATGTCAGTCTGAAATGAAAAGAGATAAAGACATACGGGTGAGGGAAAATAAAATTTGAGGGAGAATAAAATTTTAATATATTTGCTCATCAAATATATTAATTAAAAAATAGTGGTGTAGGGAAAGTGTGGTGTACGAAAATCATTTCTGTTTATCTTATATGCTAAAAACTTGATCATTAATTTAAGAACGACCATCTCACATATTTGAGTTTATACATGATAATTTTTATAATAAATTTGTTATATTTAATAAAAAAATGTAATTTAAAAAGTTTTCAAATAAAGTATATTTAAAAAGTGATGACATATGGTTGATAAAGATTATTGTTCTTAATGTTATTTTTTTATATAATTAGGGATGACAATCATACCCATACTAAATAAATAGTTGTAAATTTTATTTACTTAAGTCCAGATTTAAAGATCAATAAATAGCTAGGTAGAGGTCCACGTTTGGGCAACTTTTGAAATGATCCATACATATATCTTTTTTCTAATTTTTTTCATTATTTTTTATATTGATGTGTAAATTTTAATATGCTTAAGTGTACATATTATTAATAATTTTATGATAAGTTTATTTCAAAATTGATTTCTTACGAAATTGTATTAGTTTAAATTCTTAATTGTCTTCTTTAAAATATTAAATTATAAAACAATAAAGTAAAAGAAAATAAAATAAACAATATAAAAAAATATTAGATAAATTCATCGTATAAGTTTTTATTCATTATCATGTGTGTTTTTTTCAACATTTATGATATAACATATTATGTTGCATTATACAATAGCATATCATGTGTTCATTTGTTGACTGTGGCTAGAAGGTGATTGTGTTCATTTGTTGCAGATCATCTCGTCATTGGTTAATCCTCTCATCATTTCATGAACCGATGTGTGTCAACCAATAATTGAGAAATTTTTAGATAGATATTATTTATAAAAAATTTATAAGTAAACTTAGTCTATATTTTTTTTATAAATCAAACTAATCCTAAATAAATATACAAGTATGTTAGAGGTGCAACTCATTGGGACCTATATATGTATTTGTTCATTTAATATTGTTTGATTTCCGTATTTTTTTTGTAAATCGGATCTACTTAATTTTTTTTTATGATTTATAAAAGATGTAGACAAGTTAAAAATAGATTCCAATAAACTTATTTTATTTAAGAATTTCTCGTCTTGGTTAATAGATAAACCTTGTGGTTTCGTATTTAACTAATAGCTTTAAGTTTTCTAATTTCTACAAGTGTTTTAACACAACGTTTTCTCTCTATTTAAACCCTTCAACCTTTCCCAAGCAGATCAAGCAAAAACCAGCTTAAGCTTAGCAATACAGAAACCATCTTGCAGAAGTGGTATAGCTGAAGCTAAAGCGGAGATTTTATCTATGGAGACCATCAAGCCGTCATCTCCAACCCCTCATCACCTTAGAAACTTCCAAATCTCTCTCCTTGATCAGTTGGCTCCTCCATCATTCTACGTCCCCATTGTCGTCTTCTACTCTGCATCTGATATCAATACTTCTGCCACTGATTTTACAGAGATATCCGAAAAGCTGAAGACTTCGTTATCAGATGTTCTTACGCTTTATTACCTATTTTCTGGAAGAATGAAAGGAACTTCCTCTGTGGATTGCAACGATGAAAATGTTCCTTTCCTTGAAGCTAGAATCCCCCTTAAGCTCTCAGAGTTTCTGAAAAATCCACAGCCCAATATGATAAAAGAGCTTCTTCCACGGGATCCTTTCAACCCAAAATCAGATAATGATCTTCAGGAACTTGAAAACATGGCGGTTCAGGTCAGTGAATTCAGCTGTGGCAGCATAGCATTTGGTGTTTGCATTTCGCATAAGATCGCTGATGGTACAACAGTAACTTCATTCCTCCATGCTTGGTCAGCAACTGCAAGAGGCCATGGAAACACAGTGGCTGCTCCCAGTGGCGGAGCTAGGCAGTATTTGTTAGAGGGGCTAAAAAAATTTGTTTTAGAGAAGAAAAAATTGACAACTTAAATATGTAAAATTAAAAGTATAGAAAATAAAAAAAAATATATATATAAAAGTATAAAGTAAATATTATTATTTTAAACATCATAACAACATTAAATTTACTATAATTTAACATCTATTATACCATAATTTTTTTTG
>JASKGM010000001.1:6576160-6595454 GCA_034509205.1 Ceratonia siliqua | reverse complement strand
ACAGTTACCCAAACGAGTTTTTTTGTTTTCGCAGAACAAAAAAACAAAAAAACAGTTTTTAAAAACCTTCCCAAACAGGGCCCTAATTTTTTATCAATTTCAAAACAAAAAAAAACGAACACCACTTTTTTAAATAGAACATCTTCTTTTTTAAACAAAAGGCCTTCCCCTCCTTTAAAATGAGAAACAAACGTGCCCTTACTCTGACGCCAACGACCTCTTAATATAGAAATAACTATCAGCCACATTTTCCAATCATCTTATACCAACCCAATTGATAATTTTCCTTAACGTTGTTTAAAGATTTCATCAATCAAAAAGGCCACATCACTAAAACCACTAATATAGAACGACGTTGTTTCTTGCCACATCGTCTGCTAGTCCATTAGTCGTTAAATTTATTGTTAATCCTATATCACATGTCCAAGAGAAGTTCAGTTTAGACAGGCGTAATTTGCTTGCCTTATAATTTAGCTCCATAAATAATTTTGTTTTAAATTTAAATTGCATTTTGTGCCATCATTTTTTATTTTTAAAAAAAGTTAATGATTAAATTGATCATATAATTTTGAACAAACTATTAACGTAAATAAAAGCAAAAAAGTTTGTTTAAGATAAACTTTATGACTTTTTTAAAATGCTAAAATATTTATTTTTCATTCAAGTTGACATTTATTTATATTATCAAATCAATACTATAACATTGTCTTCTGTACAGTTGTGCACCAAATGCGAAGTAGTAAGAACTAAGAAGCAAGATAAACAATTTTTGGAAATTGGAAGTATATCAATGATTAGGTAGGGAAAATGAAAAAACACATCTTCACTTCTCCATAGTGACGGAAAATTTCCTAGTAAGGATACTCAAAATGCTTATAATCTCATCCAAACATGGGATTAGAGAACAAAATGCTCAAACGAGCTTTCACAACCTCAAGTGTGCTTTTACTTCTTACAACCAGACACGGCCAAATACACAGACACATTAGTGTACAATTCTTTCCTTATTACAGGAGTATTAGATATTCCACACAGTAGACCATTGCCCTACAAGTATAGCTTTCAAGCTAGCTTATATTACATATTATATCTTATGGCTAAGAATCATATTTTGTTTTCAATAAATTGTAAAAATATTAAATAACATTAATATCTCTACAGCAGACTGACACACTGGAATTAGAGGCAACCTTTTTGAATACGTATCTCATCCCCTCTTTCCCCGGGCCTCCACAGAACTGCACATGGAAATAGAGACGTTTAGTTAGTATTCTTAATCATTCTTAGACCGCCTACTAAAATTCCAACAAATGTCACTGGGACTAACAAAGTATATGAAATGAAAAACCAAGTAAACTGAACAACTAAAAAAAAAACATACAATACGAAGAAAAATGCTACTTTAACCAAAAACTCTCAACTCTCAACTCTATTGTATGTGAACTTGTTCCACTTGAATTCAAATACACAATCACAATTCAATAAGGAAGTCGTGAGAAAAAAAAAGTTATACCATTAACATTATTCTTATATGAAGTATTGCCAAGTGGCAGCTGACTGCATAACTCGAACAGAAGTAAAATGACCAGAACCAAGACAATATCTGAATTATAAGCATAAATTCACAAACACAAATCTTCTTCACATTTTCCCCCGTTTTTTTTTCCTTTCCTGAAAGGCAATTCAGCAGAACTCATCTTTATTTGATCAAATACACTTATTCCGACTTCATTACTTAGATGTTGTGATCCCTTATAACATTCTTTCAAATCTTCTGCTTGGATTAAGAAAAGAATCCCCTTAATTTGGAATTGCAAGAATTTAGACTTCAACAGACACTTATATCTAGTTTATGATTGATACGAGACTACAATAATCTTTTAAACCCGCCGTCTATTTGATTGAAACAATTTTTTCCCCTATTAATTGGTGCTCTTAACTCCAAGTTGCTGTAAGGTTCTTTAACCTGGCACTAAGGAGAATAACAATTAAATGTAACCACAAAAATCCTGTAGAGTCTAATAATTTGTTGATTATTTAAGAATCCAACGACATGGATATATCATGATCAAAGCTCAGCATTTAAAATCAGAGAAACCCAAAAATAAGATCAGTAATACATAAGCCAATTCCTTAAGTTGCAAAAGCATGGAATTAAGGATGCCATCCTCATGTTTATCTCTTCCATCCATTGGTTTAGAAACTCTACGATTTACTTCATCTTTTAAAAGTTGGAGTTTCTTTTGTTAGCAAATTCTAAATTGCATTAACAGAGAAAATTCTTTTATAAAGTTTAAATTCTTTTGATACCTTTTGCGAACTCAATTTTTATTTCTCACATAGATCATGCAGTATTTGAATCCCAATCAGATATTAGAAAACTAAGTACCCATTCTATAACGCAAGATACAATGTCCATCCTAAAACATGATTTGTTACCAGTAAACAAATGATGCAGTGATGATTATGAAAATTACCGATGTAAGATTTGTAAGATTAGAAAATTTAGAAGGGCAATTATATGCCTGGACTGTTCTAAGGATCAACCAAGTTAAAATAATATCAGAATTCCATGTGAAGACCACAGAGTGCTTAGTGATTATAAGTTTATAATAATGTGCTGTCATATCTTCACATCCAATCGGCTGAATTCATTGCATAATTCCAAAATCGATTTATTCTCACTGCGTACTTCTTCTTTTACACGGTGATTGGTGAGTTAACCTCTTAGCTATAAGGATTAAGGAGCAAGGACAATTTAACTTCAAAATGTTAACACAGTGAATCTTCTTAATCACAGCTTATGGTCTAATTTAATGCTGCTCCCACAATCTTCTTGTCATGACCTAATTAGCCAAGCAAATTGCCGTATGTATCCAACCTTAAAGATTGTGCCCCACAGGCCCCCACTTGATCTTAGCTAGAGTAATAAGGATGGGAAGGGGTTAGGGTAGAGGTCATAACCTCATAGGTTCAATCATTTATAAACCAAATAAATAAATAAATCTTAATATACTCAATCAATAAGGAGGAAACCCACAATCCTGTAAGGCTATCATATCCAGTGTTTCTTGAACCGAATAATCTTCCTGTAACCAGGTTTGAATGTCATGCATACCAGATGGTTGATTCATTGTGTGTGTGTGTGTGCGCGTTTTTTTTTTTTAAAAAAAACTGTCTGTATGCAAGCCACTCTATAAAATGTACTGAGCTTACTCAATCACCACTCTAATAATCTTCAACCACATCTTCTTCTTATCTTTCTAACGCATGCTAGATTACGAGGCTAATTGAAGAAAGCGGATCATAGGAAGCAGAGTTAAATGCCGAACGCATAAGGGCCCAAAAGAAATGCCAAACGCAAACAAAGAGAAAAGCAGGAACGCATGTATGCTTAGTTGAACATTGCAATGACTCAACAATCAATGCCTCCCAACATGAAAATTGAATAACTAATTTAAACTAGCGTTGATCTCAACCCAAATTTTACAAAGAAAGGACACAAAATGGGTCTTATATGAGGATATTTTAAAAATTAGTCCATAGTGAGGATTTAAATAAATGGAAGTGGAAGGATGCATCTAGCCAAATTAGTTGATAACTGTGTCAGCTAATTAAACAGCTCTAGTTTCAGTGGCAGATAGACCCAAGTCGGAAAAGTATGCAGCAGAGTTCGTAAAACATACCAGAGGCAAAGCAAATGGTAAATCCAACGTTTTTAATCATCCAACATTGAAGGGACCGATATCGCCAGATCGAAGAGAGCTGGCAACCTCATCAGCAACAATCAAGCACGAAGAAACCCATCCACTTAAAGCAATCCACACCATCTTTGCCATCCAGAGAGTCATAGCCCATGGCATTGGCATAGTGTGTCAGTGTTTCTCAATTCCCAGGCTATGGCGTCTCAAGGAAGAGCTAAAAATTGTTGAAGAAATTGAAGAAAACCCATTTAAGAATGAGATAAGGGGTGGAGTGAACGGAAAATAATAAAGGTAGGGTTTAATGGATTTGGCTTTTGAAAAGGTTTTGGGGATTTCCCATTGCTTTGCTTCACCAAACTTTTAGAATATAAGCCAACAATATTGCTAGATTCCCCAAACCATAGCCACCTCTGACCTTTCGAAAGCATAGACTCCATAGATCAGTTGTGGTTAAAAGCTGAAATGACCAAAAGGTCCAGCCGTCCAGTTCACACGAATAAATTGTTAATGACTTAAATGACGCAGTTTTTTAAAAAAAAATTTTATAAAAGAAAAAGTTGACGTTAAACAAAATGTATTTTATTAAAATAAAAAATAATTTCACGTTATGCATAAATTAAAAATAATTTTTAAATTAAAAATAAGTTTAAATATAAAATTATAAAAAAATTTTGATCGATAAAATTATTAAAAATAAAATATACAAGATTTTTTTATATTATATTTAAATAAAAAATTTAATATAAAATATAATTTTAATTTTAATTATTATTTTAAAATATATTTAATGATAGAGACCTTTTATCATCATAATATTCCTTTCCTTAAAGAATTTTATTTTCAAATTTTAGTTGAAAATAGTTATTATTATTATAAAAGAAAGAAAGAAAGAAATAATAAATAAAAGAAATAAGAAACCTCCAAATTTTTCCTAAGCCATTTGTCTAGGGTAACACATTGTAGTGCTAGCTATGTGCAAGAGGATTTGTCACTTTCTTCAGTCGAATTTTACCCATTATAGAAGCTATAAATGACTGTTTGGAACGATTTTTGTTTTATTATTTTTAAAAATAGTTTTTGAAAATAACTCTAAAAAATAGTTTTATAGAACAAAAAAATAAAAAATTTGTTTAGATAAAAATATTTTTTATCAGTATTTTTTCATGTTTTTTAGAAAACAGGTGACAATTTCTCTTGTGAAGAAGTAATGGATCCATCCTGTTAAATGTATTCATATTTATGTGAATTATGCTTATATAGAGGAAATTTTCTATATTAAAGAGTTTTTGTAATTATATTTTATTCTAGGCTTATCGATACGTGATATACTTCTGATATTGTTTTATAAGCTAATACTTTGGGGGGGTTAATTATACTCACTGTGTCTGTAAACTCATTCCCTCATTTTAATTTTTTCAAACAGCGTTGCAGAGCCCTTACCTTCTAATCGTCCAGCATCATAGGGATTTGCCATTGGAAATCTGGTGGGTTAATTATAAAAGGGACAATGGAGCACCTTATGAATGTAATGTGGACAGATAGTAAGTTTTGCATGTGTATGATAGTATTATGAATACATTTTTTAGAGCAAGTTATGTATGAATAATATAGGAACCAAATATTGGTACTATACGTTGTTCTGTGGTGGCCACTGAGGCCTTTAGATGTTAAAGTGGGATTGTCTACTTCTTTTTGTGTTGTTGTACTCTTGGGAATACTCAATCTTTAGGGAAGATTCTGTCTAATTTTGTGCATGAATAATTTTTGACATTTGGTTCGTAAATTGTAATATTTTATTATTATTAATTGTCATTGTTTGTTCAAGCATCTGTCAGGATTGTGGGAATTATTTTATAGTAGTTTTTACGCCGGTCACGTGCCTGGATTGGGTTGTGACAATCATTAAATATATTTTACATATTTTTTTATTTTACTTTTTAATAAATGAATTATGAAAGAAATGTATAATTTATAAAAAAATTAATTTAAAATATATTTTATGCTTATATTTATATGCATTCTCAATAGAAGTTCTAAACTTTTCTTGAGTACATTACCTAGCCTTCTAGTAGAGCCCCATGAGTAGATATTTGTACCATTTTTTGGTAGCTTTGTTGTTTATTGCCTTTCCTTATTCGAAATTTCATCATATTCACACCCTCGATTACTATAGCAGTTGTGTTTGTCCAAGAAGATTTCTCTATTTTGATCCCGCTCGTGCATCTTTCTTTCCTCTTCCCATTTTTGTTTAGTTTTAGTACTTATCTTGAATGTTTTCTTCCCAAAATTTTAAATCAGTTTTCCATGTCCTCGACTAGTCGAATGGCACCTAAGAGTGCCAAAAGCTGCTTTTTTCTTTAATTAAAAAAAGTACTTCTTTTCATTATAGCTGTTTGGATGAGTTTTCAGGAAGAAGTACTTAAAAAAATAGTTAGAAGCCAATATTTGTAATTTCTGAAAAAATAGGTTCAATGAAACAAATAGAATTTGTTGAACAAATATGCCTCAAAAATATTTTATAAATTTTTTTTAAAAATATTTTTATATATTATTTTTAATAATTTTACATGTTCAAAAATACTTATATATTTTTATATTTAAATGCAAGACATATATATTTTTTTAGTATAATCACTTATATGTAACTACATTCAAATGTTAAATATTTTTTTTAAAAATTACTTATATTTAAAGTACCTGTTTAAAAGTATATATCCATCTAAATGACTCAAAGTCAATAAAATATTTTTAATATTATTGTAATATAATAATATTATTATTTATACTTTATCATATAATTTATTTTTAAAATAATTAAATTATTAAAATTTAAAAATAAATTATTTATGTGTCTATTTATAAGAATAATTTTTGATTTTTTAAATATTATAATCCTATAAATGTTCTCCAAACCATAGGCCCAGAGGATGATTCGTGTGATTATAGTGATATGCAAATTTTCTTAGGTATGTGATTATACTGCTATGCAAAATTTCTTAAGAGGTATTTGATTGAGTTTGTTTTTTTAACATGTATTTTAAATAGAAGTATTAATTTTTAAAAAAATATATATTTAGTGTTTATATATAATTATGTAAAAGTAATTTTAGGATGTTTGAATGAGTTTGTATTTTTTAATAGACGCTTTAAATATAAGTATTAATTTTGAAAAAAAAATAGGTATTTAGTGTTTAAATGTAACTATGTAGAAGTGATTATATTAAAAAAAATAAATTTATTGTATTTAGATATAAAAATATAAAAATATTTTTGAGCAAGTAAAATTATTAAAAATAATATGTAAAAATATTTTGTATGGTGTGTTTAAATTTTAAAAATTAATTTTGTTGTTAAAACTAAATTTAAAATTATAATATTATTAAAAATTCTTATTTTTATTTTTATAAATATAAATTTTAAAATAAAATTTATTATTATTTTATTAAAAGTATAAAAAAATGAAACAAATTATACATGGGATGAACATAAGGCTTCGTTCAGTGCGCCGAATAAGAGAGCATTGGATAATATAAGCTAATACAATTCAGTCTTATATGGTGTTTGGCACACACAAAGGATTGTATTAACTTATACGGTTATAACTTTTTATACGGTTATCACCATATAAAAGAATACGGGAGGGAGGGGTGGGATAGCACTATACGGTGATTACCGTATAACACTGCGCCATTAGTGCCACCACCACCGCCACTGCCACTGCCACCATCGCTGCCACCGTTGCCACCATCACCACCACCGCCACCACTACCACTGCAACCACCATCACCACTGCCGCCACCACCGTCATCGCCACCACTGTCATCACCACCACCGCTCCCATCATGACCACCACTGCCATCACCACTACTGCTATCGCTATCACCACTATCATTGCCATCGCCACCGCCACTACCATTACCACTACATATTATACATTATTACCACAAACACATGATAGGATTATGTTATCCAATCCATTGTGTTATACGTTGTTACAACAAACACATGATAGTATAAAAGTTTATCAGGTGAATAACTTATACAATACTATCCTGTGTCTTATCCTATCAAATGTTTTATCCTATGCGGCGCACTGAACGGGGCCTAAATGTATATATGTTAACAGTATATGGTATTTTTGACACTAAAATTTTATCTCTCTTATATTCAAAACTGATTTTAACTAAAAGTTAAAAAAATAAATTTATAAAAATAATTACTTATCAATTTTTTAAAAAATAACTTTTAATTAAAAGTAGTTATTAAACACCTAAAATATCTAAAAAGTATATATATATATATATTTTAAAACAAAAGCTACTTTTCCAAGTAAAAACATTTCCCAAACACCCCTAATCCACAATCCCACGCAAACTATATCATAAGTAGATTATGAGACTCTGCCTTTAATTACCGTGAAAACTCATTTCTGAGTGAGGATTATTAGCGCCACTATAATTTAATAACCACAAGTTTTATCATGGTGACTTCACTGACTTGTTTAGGATTAATTGAGCTGATAGCTTCTTTTTTTAAAAATATTGTAATTGGCTTATTATTACAATTGTTTCATCCTATTTATATGAACTTATTTAATTTTTTTAAATTAAGTCATTATTAAAAGAAATTGTATATTTATTTTGATTTAAAAAAATAAAAAATAATGAGTTTTTATCTTTTTAAATAAAGTCAAATTTATAACTTCTTTCATAAAGAAAAATTGACAGATAAAAAAGAATATTATTTTATTTTTTGATTTAAAAGTTATTTTTTTTAAATATAAAATAATGTTTGTTTTAAAAAAAATATTATTTCTAAACATAAAATATAAAAGATATTTTTTACTATATCTAAATAAATAGGCCTTTGTTGACAAACTAATGTTATATGAGCAAATTATTACTTGTTACAATGGAAATATTAAATTTTAACATAGTATTCAATAAATTTAATTTTTAATTGATGTGAAGGTATTATTTGTTTATTTTTTATAAAAATGATGAATAATACCGACTTGAATTTGGTGTAATGAGTAAGAATTTGATACTTCATATTCTTAAAAAGTTGAACATTTAACTCAGTTCTTTTTCTGCTCAGAAAAAACGAAATAAGTAATATTTTGTAAATTGTGTCCTACATTTATTTTTAGATAATTATAATTTAATTATATATAATTTATTTTTAATTATATATAATTTATTATAGTAGTTTAATAATAAATTAACTATTATAATTTAACATATTTAGTTATATTGTCAACATAATCAAATTCAAATAAAAAAAACCACTCAGTAACTTTCTGATATTATATGGATTTGAATTTGATCATATATTTTGCACTCAAACGGTTACGATGACACATGAAAAAGAAAGGATGATGGTAGCATCAAAATTTTCCCGCTTCTTGACTATTGAGTTCATTTGAAATTCGGCGGTCACGCCTGAACCTGATGTGAAAAACCAAGAGACTAAAGAGAAAACCTCGCTCTCTTGCTCCCCATGGCTCCTCACTTCGTCCTCCCTCGTACTCTCCCTGACCTCGAACAAGAACACGAAGATAATCGTCTCTACGTCCAGAACTCCGTGGACATTGCTTCGCTTCGGCCCTCTGAACTCGAAGAATTTGTCAAAGGTCAGGTTCCTTCTTTTTCCGCGTTTCACTGACCCAGTTTCCAGTGTTTTGGGAATTCGCTCCTGCACAAGAATTATTACATCTTTGAACTGAAATCCTACTTTAATTGGTTCACAAAAGACTGATTTTTGAGTAAAAAACCCTGTGTGTAAAAAGTTACTTGGTCTTAGATATAAGATTAAAATGGTACAACAAAAACAATGTTGGATTAAATATATTCTCTTTTGCCTGAACAGGTGTGTCCTTTGATCTTTCCGACAAAGAACTCTTCTGCGTTGAAGATCAAGATGTTTTTGATCGTCTGTACTCATTGATTCGGGGTTATGGTAGTCTCCCCCCATCTTGCAAATTCAATCTCGTAGAAAGTCTTCGTTCCAATCTCAGTGTGCTTCTCCCTAATGTTGATTCACTCTCAAGGGTTTCTCAAGGTCAGGATGAAGAGATTCCCGTACTTGACCGTGTTGCATCTCATCGCAATGCTTTTAAAATATACACATTCTTCCTCCTAAACATTGTTCTTGCCGAAGAGTTTAACAGCAGTTCCAACAACAGTTTGAAGGTAATTGCATTTCTCTAACTTTTCTGAGTACCATACATAATAATACGTTACATGTTCTTTTAGTTAGAGATACAATGTATCCCTTTTTCACAGCCATTGAAGCATGGTAGCGTTAGTTCAGGTAACAGTTAGCACCAGGAAGAAACAGCCTGTAAATTCATGGAATTGGGAGGCACAGAGAGGTCGATTACTCAACCTTATTGCTAACTCATTGGAGATCAATCTTGTACATCTTTTTGGTTCGTCAGACCTAGATGAAAGTTATCTGTCTTTCATTACAAAGTAAGTGATCTGTCTTTCATTCTGTGGGGTATACATGGATCATCTTCCTAGAGAACTTTAAGTGGAAACTTTCTTATTTGACATTTCATTCTTGTAGAAATGCATTCTCTATGTTTGAGAAAGCAATGCTCCTTAAAGACTCTGATGCAAAAGATGCTCTCTGTCGTATAATCGGGGCATGCTCTGCAAAGTACCATTACATGGCACAATCGTGTGCATCCATTATGCACCTAATTCACAAATATGATTTTGTTGTCACTCACATGGCTGATGCAGTTGCTGGTGCAGAAAAGAAGTATTCAGATGGAAGCCTGGCCATCTCTCTTATTAGAGAGATTGGAAGGACCAATCCCAAAGATTATGTAAAGGACACTGTCGGGGCTGAAAATGTTGGGCGTTTTCTTGTAGAGCTTGCTGATCGTCTTCCGAAGTTAATTTCCACTAACATTGGCATTCTTGTTCCACACTTTGGTGGGGATTCATATAAGATTAGAAATGCTCTTGTTGGTGTGCTGGGAAAGCTAATAGCTAAGGCATTTAAGGATATTGAGGGTGAAGTGAGCTCTCAATCTATTCGCTTGCGTACTAAGCAAGCTATGTTGGAAATCTTACTTGAGCGTTGTAGAGATGTTTCAGCTTATACAAGAAGTCGAGTTCTCCAGGTATGGGCAGAGTTATGTGAAGAGCATTCTATTTCAATTGGTTTGTGGAATGAAGTTGCTTCAGTTGCTGCTGGTAGATTGGAGGACAAGAGTGCAATGGTAAGAAAATATGCTTTAAATCTATTAATCATGATGCTGCAGCACAATCCATTTGGTCCACAGCTCCGAATAGCTTCATTTGAAGCAACCTTAGATCAGTACAAGAAGAAGTTAAAAGTGCTTGAGCCAGATATGCCTTCAGAAGGCGTTGCAGATGACTTACCATCTGATGATGGTAATTACACGGGTGATGGTGAAGTTGAAAATTTAAATTCTGGATCTGTTGCAATGGAGCAGGAAGAAAGTTTAACTGATACCTGCATCTCTCAGACGGGAGAGGCGATTGCTTTGCAGGACAGTAGTCTGCCGGACGTTGGGAACTTGGAGCAGACTAGGGCCTTGGTTGCATCGCTTGAGGCGGGATTAAGGTTCTCTAAATGCGTAGGTGCCACAATGCCAACACTTATCCAATTGATGGCTTCATCTTCTGCTACTGATGTTGAAGGCACAATTCTCTTGTTGATGAGGTGCAAACAGTTTCAAATTGATGGCTCAGAGGAATGTCTCCGAAAGATATTGCCGCTGGTAAGCCCTTATTCTTTCTTATACATGGTCTATATGATCTTTTCTTCCATGTGTTCGGGCTATTTATTCTTTGTATGTAATCTTTGATTTGCCCACAATTAATTCCTTCTGGTATCTGTTCTTTATGTAGGCATTTTCCCAGGATAAATCCATCTATGAAGCTGTGGAGAACGCTTTCCATACAATATACATTAGGAAGAATCCAATAGAAACTGCCAAGAATCTTTTGAGTCTTGCCATTGATTCCAACATAGGAGATCTAGCAGCACTTGAGTTTATAGTTGGCGCCCTGGTCTCCAAGGGTGATTTATCTTCCGGCACAGTATGTTCTTATTTATTGTTTTGAGTAATATGTTGCATAAATCATTTGAGGGCCTCTAGCCTTTACTTCAATTGTATATATATTGTATACCCAAGAAATCTGACTGTTTCAGGATTTTGCCTAGTTGAATTTACCGATGTTGGTAATTTGCACGTTCTGGGGATTTTGCAATGAGATACAAAGTCTCAGGATTAGATTTGTGCAAACGTAACTAATTAGCATCACCACATTCTAGTCGTCAATCTTAATACATACTGTAAAAGTTCAGCTATGCCTTTTAAGTTCTCTAGATATTTTATCATCTTCGAATTATTCATAGAAAGAGGGCATTGAGTTTCATTTTTCTGTTTTTCTTTATCCTTATTGAGGAGTTTAAGTATGCTTTGGGATGAAGTTAGCATATGTCTTCCTGCTTGCATAATATTGGATGAAAGACACTGTACTTAAATATTTTGAGAAGTAGGACTTAAAGATTGTTGATTTTGGCCGTGAGCTGCAACCACTTATTTAAATTACTGTGGCAGCTACCCTTATTATCCCTCGTCAAATTAATACTTGGTGCCACTGTATAAAGCTTTATTCCCATTGATGTTTTGATTTCCTCATGTCTTTGCTTTTTCAGATATCAGCATTATGGGATTTCTTTTGCTTCAATGTCAGTGGAACCACTGCAGAGCAAAGCCGTGGTGCTTTATCTGTCCTTTGCATGGTGGCAAAGTCATCAGCTGGTGTTCTTGGCTCACATTTACTGGATATCATTGATATTGGGTTTGGTCGTTGGGCTAAAGTTGATCCTTTGCTCGCTAGGACAGCGTGTCTTGCTATCCAGAGACTATCTGATGATGACAAGAAGAAATTGTTGGTTACTAGTAGTGCTCGAATATTTGGTATTCTGGAAAGTTTAATTACTGGCTTTTGGCTTCCAGGAAATATTTGGTATGCTGCTGCTGACAAAGCAATAGCTGCCATATATGCAATTCATCCTACTCCTGAAACCATAGCTGCTGGTATGGTAAAAAAGTCTCTGAGTTCTGTATTTAATGATGGTGGGGTTGATTTGCAGAATGACAATGACACTAGTAAAGTCAGCATACCTACCGCTGTTCAAGAAGCAAAACTTGGCAGATGTTTGTTTGTCATAAGTCATGTTGCCATGAATCAACTAGTATATATTGAATCGTGTGCTCGGAAAATCCAGAAGCAGAAAGTAGTGAAAGAGAAAATGGACACCGAGAGTCAGAGTATAGATAGTAATGGCACAGCTTCATCCGGTATACAGGTGTAATCAGTGTTTCCTCTATTTTTAGTTTTATCCTTGATGGCTTTAACTATTTCGTCAACGTTTTAAAAAACTGTCTAAATAATGTATTGCAGGATAATGATATAAATGCAGAGTTAGGATTTTCCGCTTCTGAGGATGCAGCTCTTGATGCTTTGTTTGAAAAGGTAGAAAAAGAAATAATTTCCGGTGGCTCAAGTGAAAAGAATTTGATTGGAATCTGTGCAACCTTTTTGTCAAAGCTTTGTAGAAATTTTGGACTGATGCAGAAGGTGATTTCTTCAATATCTTTAACCCCTTCTCATTTTTTTTCAGGTTCTTCGTTTCAGCACTAAACTTAAGGTCATGTAAAAACACAATTAATGCATTTTGCTTCCCAAAGTTTTGTAGCTTTTTGGATTTTAATAAGTGAACGCCTAGATATGGAGATAAGCAATTTTAACTAAAATGTGAAAATATATTACATAATTTCAAAAGTTATGAGAAGTAATGTCTTAACATAAATTTTAGAATACCATAGAGCAGAATTTTTTCTGTTTCATGTTCTTACAAATTTATCGATTATTTGTTCTGTAAACTGGCATAACTTCTTCAACGTATTCAGTATCCAGAATTACAGGCGTCGGCAATGCTTGCTTTATGTCGATTCATGATTATTGATGCAGAATTTTGGTGAGTTCTTTGCGATCTCTTTCCCTCCTCCTCGTCATTATCCTTTCCTACTTATGTCTTGCAGAGAAATGAAATAGTATTTTGAGTGAATCGTTTTCAGTGATGCAAATCTCCAGCTCCTCTTCACAGTTGTCGAGGGCGCACATTCAGAAACAGTTCGTTCTAATTGCACTATTGCGCTAGGAGACTTAGCAGTTCGGTTTCCTAATCTGTTAGAACCATGGACAGAGAACATGTATGCCCGCCTAAGGGATCCTTGCGCTTCTGTTAGGAAGAATGCTGTTCTGGTGCTTTCACATCTCATACTGAATGACATGATGAAGGTAGACGTTGCTAGAACTTCTGTTTCCATTTCAATTTTTGCAGTGGTTGTGACTCTGATGTAACCATTGCTTGATCAGGTGAAAGGTTACATTAACGAAATGGCTATAAGATTAGAAGACGAAGATGAAAGAATTTCAAATCTGGCTAAGCTATTTTTTCTTGAGCTTTCCAAGAAAGGTTTTCCCCTTCTATTTCTTTTTATTTTTTTACCAAAAAAATTATGTAGCGCCGTAATGTACTAATCTAGTTAGTAGTGATATTGATCATTGGATAATTGATAACAGAATCAATTAAGCAGAATACGAGTATATTTTGGGTACCAAAGAGTCGTCTATAAAACAATTTACATTACTGCTACAATTTTCTCCTTATGTTCCATTCTATAAGAAAACGGTATCTAATTTATCTTTTGATCATGACAACAGGAAACAATCCAATTTATAATTTACTTCCAGATATACTTAGCAAATTATCCAATCAGAATCTGACCCAAGATTCTTTCTGCAACGTCATGCAATTTTTAATTGCTTCAATCAAGAAGGTATATGTTATCTTACGTTTTTTGAATTGTGATCTGTTTCTGATTATAATCCTCACGAATTTTTTTGAATTCCTCTAGGACAAACAAATGGAAGCTCTTGTGGAAAAGTTATGCAATAGGTTTAGTGGTGTTACAGGTATTTTTATTACTTTGAAAATATTTTAATACTCTCTCTTACTATTTAGTAAGCGGGCGCCAGGTGTAGCTTGTCAGCCATCAAATGATGAACTGTTTCACAAGTTAAGGCCTAAAACTGTCTATGCTTGTGTGTCGTCTGAGATAGTATCCTTGAGGGTAATTATTCTTCAGTGTCATATTTTTTTTGGATCAGGAACAAATTTGTTTGTTTGAAATTCTGGTTGGAATGATTTCACCAACTATCTTCAAGTCTGAACCTTGTTTCGTAGTTGAATAATACAGAGGTTTTCAAAATTCGGCTCTTCTTTCTTGGTCTCTTTCTTGTAGTGTAATAAACTCTCAATGCTTTTGTATTGACACAGAATGTTGTCACATCACATGTATTTATACTTTTTTTTTTCATGCTTTATATTCTGGTCAGCAAGCTGTTTAACCGGGTTGAAAGCTTTTAAATTTATCCCGTCCTTCTCCGCTTTCCTTGCGCTTTCAGCCTTATAGTTAAATTAAAAAGGAAGTTAAATTTTTTGTTTATTGATTATAGTGATTAAATGTAGCTTTGTGTCTTTGCAGATGTCAGACAATGGGAATATATTTCTTATTGCCTCTCTCAGCTAGCATTTACTGAAAAAGGGATGAAAAAACTCATCGAGTTATTTAAGACATACGAACATGTCTTGTCAGAAGATTCTGTTATGGATCATTTTAGGAACATAATAAACAAGGTAATGATTTGGCCAAAAAATTAAAATAAAATAAAACAAGCTTATGATGTTTTCGTTGCCCATGTATTTATTCTGTTGAAATGGCTAACTGTCTATTATAAATTGAAATCAGGGCAAGAAGTTTGCAAAACCAGAACTTAAGTCGTGCATCGAGGAATTTGAGGATAAACTGAATAAATTCCACATGGAAAAAAAGGAACAAGAAGTTACTGCTAGAAATGCCCAAATTCATCAACAGAAGATCGGCAGCCGGGAAGGACTGACTTTGGCTACAAATGCTGATGACCGTGCAGAATCTAATATTGCTGCAGGTTAAGTCCTTTGACTTTTGAACGTTCATTATCTGCTGTCTTCCCTAATTTCCCTACATTTTCAGTGATATTTATCATTTTCCATGAGTGCATTTTTATATTTTAATTAAAATAATAATTTTCATCTCCAGTTCAGTGTTTCCCGCCCACATACATTTGTTTCCGCTTTTACTTATCTCAGGTTTATATAATGCACATATCCACTTGTTTGAAAACATTGGTGTAGACAAGGCAATATTTGCAGTGTTTTGGTATGCTGTTATTATTATAATAGACAAGGAAATGTAGTTAGTTTGACTCCATTACTTGCTATCCTATTAAGTTATTCCAAGCCAGTATTTTCCAAATAAATTGTTCTTTCTTTCTTCCTTTTGTGGCTTTTCCATTAAGGATTATGGAGAAATAGATGCCGACATTCATGTATGTGCAAAATTTAATCAACATGTTATTTGGAAAAGATCTGAAACAACTTTTCACGTGTGATTGTGGTAAAAAATGATGGAATAAAGCCAATTATATTTGTGCACTTAAGTAAACAGACATGATGGTGAAACGGACGAGCGTGTAAGCACAAATATACTACTTGCAAGATCAAAATTTTGGAAACCTACACGAAGCTTTTTATAAAATTTAAGCAGATTTGCTGCCAGATTGAGATATGAATTCTGATTATTTTATAGTCCCACAATTCCATGAATAATATGAGAATGAATTTACTGGATTAGAAAATGTCTAGTGTTCAGAAATTTTAGAATTTTAATATGGCTTCTTGCTTCAAGTGAGCTTCTGCTGTTTTTTCTTCTCAACTGATATTTTGTTGCTGAAGAATATTTTGTATCCTGCAGATGAAGCAGATGGTCAAGTTATTGATCCATGCACTGCAGGGATGACTTTGTCTATGAATGATAAATTGAAATCTAAATATGCTCAGTCAGAGGAATATTCTGGTGTTTCAAGTGAGCTGACAGAGTCAGACGGAGGGGACATTGAAGTTCAATCACCCATGGTTAACAAAAGAGGTAGTTTAAACACCAAAGTTTTTGAAAGTCTGGTTGATCTTATAGTTACAACTAACAAAAGGCTGCCAATTATAGGAGTTTCCCGGTCCGGAGCTAAGAAAAGCAACTTGAAAGAGGGAAAGGGTGACAATTCTGTTGTCAAACGAAGAACTACTAGGTCACAGAGGTATGTTTCTCTGCATCCAGGGTGATGCGTCTTTGTTCTGCGACTGCATTAGTAAATGCTAAGTTCTGATCTTGCATATTTGCCCATGTTCTGTAAGGAGTGGTAAATGGACTGAATTGGTCATGACTTATGATAGGATCAACCGATCCAGACATGGTGAAAGCTTTGCAAAATTGTTATGTTTTGATAATCTGTCCATTTGGTTACTTAGTTGTGTTTGTTTTCAATCAATGCAAATTTATGTGTGGATGAGTTGTTGATTAGTTTTTTATTCAATAGAATGATGTAAGATGTGGTTACAGAATTACAAGCTCTGGCTGTGTCTAAATGTTATCTCTTCTTTATGTTGATTAGTTATCTCTAATGTCTATACGATTTTTTTAAAGAAAAAATCAATATTGCTTTATGATACGAAAACAATGTTAAGGATACTGAAAATCATAGAAGGAACATCTACATACAAATGTAGGGCTAATTTCGTAATACAGATAGCTAACTTTATACATGATACATTCACTTCAGAAAAGATTGAAGAACGAATTTGGAGTTTATGGTATTCAAATAAAGTATTATTTTTTTTTTACTATATCATTTATCCCGTGCTCCTATGGGGGTAACACAACTTGTATGCTCAAGCAGGTAGACTATTTTGGATGAACAGGGTTTGTTATTTGATGTGCATGATCCTTTAGTGGTTATTGATATAATGCCTGTATTATAGCAACTATCAAAAAGTATAGCGCCATGAAGAGGAAGATCGACCGGACACCTGCTAACAAAGATAGGGCAGTCTGCTTTTATACTCCCTGCAACGGCTTGAATACTATTGTAATTAAGTAGGTTGTAATAGTAATTAAGTTCAACGAGAGCCTTTGGATCCACTCTCTGGCATATCAATATACTATTTACTATTATTCTCATCTTACGGACCTGTGTTGTATTATTCAAGTATAACACAACTTATATGCGTTTAGTGGAAATTTAAACTAGACATCATACTTTTATCTGCCAAATACTAATTAAGATTCTTAAGGCCTAAGGCTAATACAGAGCTTTAGAGTCAATCCCTCTAAATTTTCACCCTAGCAAACGTCATTTGATTCTATTCCACTTTTATTTTGCTATATTAGTCTTGGATTTTCCTATATTAATTTCTTACCACGTAGGGTCAATTATTTTAAGTTTACTTCACAAAATAACACTGGCAACAAATTAAAACATTTCGTTTTTTTCACCCGAACGTCGCCTTTTGTTAATCTAAACTGGGACTTTATGAATAAATAAAAAATGGTAAAAATAACGAAAATAGGAATTTTCTCAAAATTATTGTTTTGTTTGGAACTTCAAGTGGCTGTCTTGTCACCGTAGCAATTTGTTTTTTATTAGATAAACAATTAGTAATTCAAGAGTTTTTATAATTAATTAGAAATTTTAGTAGTGCCATCGATAAAACAATTGTAGGCATGTACAACTGGCAGTTAAATTTTGAGTGAATAGTTATTTAATTGTTTTTAAATTTTTTTACTTATATTACTTAAAATTTTTTTTTATATAAATAGTTATTGACAAATCGTTAGATTAAAGACATTTTTTTCCATTAATTTAGTTCTGACTCTGAAAACATATATAATAATATAGATAAAGGAAAAATTATAATTTGGCAAAACAAAAAAGGAAAAATTATTACAACCATCAGCTGCTTCGGAGGCCGTAAAGGGAGAAGAAGATCAAATGGCTCAAGTTTGCTCGCAAACGGGCAGGAGAAAAGATGAAACACGAGAGAAGTCTTTTTTTGTTTTATAGAAATCTTCAAGTAGTAGGAAGTTAAACTTTAAAATTTTCCCATGTTAGACAGTTTCTTTTTTACAGACAAATAATATAAACTAATGTCCATGTATATTGATATATGAATGACATTGACTATTTAAATAAAAATATTTCAAAAAACTTAAGTTTTAACTACTCATTATATCTTTAAAGAAAATTAAAAGAACAGAATAATAATGAATAATTTAATCTATTAATTTGTAGCTTAAACTCGTATTAATATAGATAATCCACAAATCACAATCAAATCCTAGTTTAAACTTCCCACACATGCACCACCGTGGAATGCCAACAAATCTTAGTTTCCAACAGTATTGTTTGACTTCGTCCAAAAGTTCAACTGTCACGGGAAATCCTGAATCATATTTCGTCCTCTTCAAAGGGATCTCGTTCAGGGTAGTCACCAACCTGAAAAAGAAGATTTACGGTGATATTAAATCTGAAATTAAAGCATATCTCATACTGCTTCTGTTATTGACCCGGGGGGGGGGGGGGGGGGGGGGGGGGGGG